>JAKUAO010000002.1:662892-1120832 GCA_030674735.1 Sungouiella pseudoflosculorum | reverse complement strand
GATGTCGTTGATATCATATTTTTGTGTAAAAGTCGTGTAATATGAACAGACTTATGTCTACAGCACAAAACCTCCTTCCCTTACTCTTTTTGCTCTTTTTTTTTTTTTTCTTTTTTTTTTTTTGCTTTCGAGTGGACGACATTTTTTTTTTTTTTTTCTTTTTTTTTTTTTTTTTTTTTTTTTTTTTTTTTTTTTTTTTTTTTTTTTTCTGCCTTTTGATGGCACTCACCTTCTGGGAGCAGCGGCCAACCCCTAACTTGTCGATATTCTTTCCACTTTTCTCGGTCCAATTTTCTTGCTCTGTTTCATCTCTCGCCCTTTATCCTCTCTCCATTGGCCCCCCTCGCCGTTCTCTCGCTAAAACTTACGCATTTGGTTACGTCCACCACCGCTACTGTGCGGCGGTTGTCCGCAATCAGTCTTACCTTCGTTTCCTGAGCCCCAGACGGCCAGTTCTCTGGAGAGGTTACACGCCCTTCTCATTGTGGGAGAACTAGACGCCGTTGTTTGCCACAAACGCGGCGGGATAGGGTCACGTCAGGCCAGTAACGCCCCTCCTTGATCCGCTTCTCCCCGCCCGAAACAGGGTCCGGCGTAAAGGAGAGTGCAAAAGCAAAATGCCGCCCTGAGATCCTGGAGCGGTCTTGGACTGCACACAGCGGGCTTCGAAGAGCCTGAGACAACCCTGTAACACCGTCACCAGCAAAACTCATCATCTGTTCAACATTGGTGGCTTCGTCGTCTGGTTTGTCACCTTAATTAGTGAACTCGAAACTGCAAGCCTCTGTGTCGCTTGCTTCTGGTTCCTTTGATTATCGCTGCTCCCTGCTTATTCGGCCCCCAATGAATGGTCCTGAATTCGACTCCATGGAGTCCGCTCACGACATGTTCCTCAGCTACTTGTACCAATACCTTGTGCTGAGCGGATGCCATCAAAGTGCTCACACCCTCATTAAGGAGACCCGCGTCCACTTGAAGAACGACGTCTCGGGAGCCTACCTCTATGACTTCTGGTGTCTATTGTGGAACCTTCACAACTCGACCCGGTTTGCCAATCGCATGCCGCCTCCGCCCCACCCAGGTTCTCGTGTGTTTAGTGGAGCTGACCAGCGAGTTTCCCTCGGCGCCGGCGATGCACAGTCTTTCAGGGCTCCTCCGGGTTCCGTGAGACCCGGCTATGCCCAGTCACAAAGTGGTCAACCTCCAAAGCAGCAACAGCCTCAACAACACTCTCAGCAGCAACAACAGCCACAGCAACCGCAACCGCAACCGCAGCAACAGCAGCAGCAACAGCAATTGCTTCAACAGCAGCTTCAGCTTCAACTTCTGCTGCAGCAGCAACAGCGCCAGCAACAACAGCAGCAGCAATTTCCTCAGCAGCAGCCGCAGCAGCCGCAGCAACAGACTCAAGACCTGCAACAACAGGTACAGCTCCAGCTACAACAACAGCAACAGCCACAGCAGCTTCTGCAACAGCAGCTTCAACAACAGCAGCAGCAGCAACAACAACAGCATCTTCAGCAACATCAACATCAGCCACAACAGCAACAACCACAAGGGCTGCAACCACAACCACACCAACCTCTTCTGCAGCAACATCTTCAGCAGCAGCATCAACAAATTCAGCCACAACAACCTCAACACCAGCAACTTCAACTGCAACAGCAGCCACAGCAACTGCAACAGCAGCCACAAGTTCCTCAGGATAATGGCCAGGCTATCATGATTCCGGGCCATGCACCACTAGTTGTTCGAAAGGGATTCCAACAGTCTCCATCCATGCCTCAGAAACAAGGAATGTCACCTTCATATGCACCTCAGGATCTTTCCATCTCTCGAGGCTCTTCTAATGTTCCAGATGGACAGTTCTTGCAGCCATCCGATCGTGCACTGTACTACCAAGGTCAATTTAAACCCAAGGCAGATGGAAGCGCAGATCCCGGAATGAGAAATATGGGGGTGAACATGAATGGTATGAATGGCATGATGTCGTCCAATAAGGATATGGCTGGCATGTATGTTGGTGGGATGAACACCAATGGAGGAGTGAACGGCACTGCAAGTAGGGCTGCTGGAGGCCAATCTGTGAACAATGCTGCGGGGAATGGTGGTAACGGTATGAACATAAATGCAATGGGTGCTAACGGGCTCAATTTTGATATGAATATGGCTATGGGCTCAGGTATGGTGATGGAAAGTGCTGCTGGCAATGTCAACGGTATGAACGGCATGATCGGTGGATCAGTGATGAATGGAGGCAATTCCATCAACAACATCAACATGGGCATGGGTGGCATGCCTGGCAATGTTGACAATAGCGCAAGCATGAACCTCGGAGACCAGGATAATAGCGATCTTCTTTTTGGGACTCCGTTGGCCATGACATTCTAGTCTGATTATCTGGTATCAATGCTTGATAAGACTGGTTGCGTCTTCTCATTCGGATCAGAGACTAAGCTCTCTCGGACGCTTTTACTATTTCGAAACACTACTTACTCCATTACAGAGAAGGGAACGACAAAAGAAAAAAAAAAAATCGAAACCTTGCGATGGCCACAAGCAATTGAGGATTGGGCCTAACATTCCCACATGCTCGTGGTATGGACTATTTTACATAGAGGGATTCTGAATATCGGGATATCGGAATTCAACATCTTTGAAACGACGCGTTACAAAAAGAAAAAAAAATTGCTACCTCTCTACCTCGACAACCGGCTATTCATGGGCCCACTTTGGCACCAAACTACCAGATTTATTCTCTTTCCTGGATTCGGAATCTCGCTCCATTTTCAAGTGCCATTTAACGGCGCGCCGGCATACACCACATTATATGCATGCATCCCGCATCAACCAAAACACAACCTACACATGTTGCAGACGATTCCAACCGGTTATTTTAGCACGTTTTTGCCAGAATTTTGACCTAAAGTCGGGGAAATTGTGCGACCGCACAGAATATAGCAACCTCCCATCGCTATGAATTTCGATCGTATCAATCTACTATCGAATTACTCTCCGGCTGAGGCCGATTGGGGTATAGAGGAAACCTTCCCCACGAGAAATCGATTCAATTCTACAACGGCAAGCGACTACTCGCAGCCTCCGCCACTCCGATTCAATGAATATGGTCGTCGGTCTCCATCGCTCTCAACGGGCCATTTCGGCTTTCTCTCTGACACAGACTTGTTTCCCCACATGCACTTGAAGAGTCCACTCCTTCCAAACACAGAGAACTTCCACAAATACATCAACGGGTATCTATCGTTGCACGAGAAGAGCTCGCAAATTGTGGAGAAGTTCCGCTACAATCTTGTCATTTCAAATTTACTAGACGATACATTGGTTCTATCCAAGAATGAGCAGGCTCTCAATAATCTAGTACGCATGAAAGGGTCGATCGACTCTCCCATGCATATCAAGTTGGTGAAACAATTCAACTTCGATGGCACTGAGCTTCAGATCGTCAACAAGCACTATCGACTTGTTGTGCCTAAAGTGTACAACAATCCGCTAACTTTGGTTCGCATAATAAGCTTGATCGTGTTCCTCATGAAACAGAACTTGAAAGTCAGATCAAACATGCTGCATTTTTCTAGAGTCAAGCTATTCAAGATTCTTTTGGTTGGCGCTGCTAAGGTCATGAAGTATAGAAGAGCCATGTCGATGATTGAAGCCGCAAAGAACTTGCGGACTCTTGACGATTTCATGATCTCGAATTGTCGGGCCAACAAAGCTCTCATATCCAGTATGATCAGCATCAAAGAGTTTGAGATGTTCGTTTATCTCAACAAATCAGACGGAGAAGGCACGAATCAGTCCTATTCCAAACGGTTGAAATGGCACATCAACACTGTTCTTGTTTTCCTTATGTTGAACATTCGTCACTCCATCAGCCGCTTGCTTCCATTATGTAATGGCGAGCTCTTGGAGAAGTACTGTCAGATCAATAATGTTCAGCTTGGCTGTATATTTGCCGAGTCTGATACATCTGACGATGGCGACATCACCTTGGATATGCTTACTGGTAAGTTGAATGACTTCAACAATTTGCGCAGATTTTTCATTTGCCAACTCTTGACCATCCATGATGATCCGCTTCGAAACTTTTTTCTCTTGAAATTGTACGATAGCTTCAACTTACCCTCGGATACGTCAACAATCCATTCCACTTCGAGAAGACTTCATATCTTGGAAAGTGTCTTCACCGAACACACGTCTGCCCTCGACCAAATCTTGGCTTCGAACGAGAAGTTTAAATGCTTGCACAATCACGCACAGGCAACAGACTACGCCAATGACAACGTCTTGTCGAAGAGTCTGTATGGAATTGATCGCAGAGACGAGGTGTTCGCTCCAGAAACAGAAATCAACTTGAACAACTTGATCAACAAGTTGCAAGACTTGACCACAAGCTTGAAATACTTCAAGAAATACAGTCAATCCATTTCGGAGATAAACGACGCCGAGGAGTTTGATGAAAAATTGACGATCTTCAAGCTGTTCAATGGGGAGATCAAAGATTCTCTCGATCTCTACAAAACTTGCATGGGCGATTACCAATCTGAGTACTCCAACAAATTTGAATTGCCGAACTCCACTACATCGTCGCGGTCGAATTCACAACGGAATTCATACAACAGTAACGACCAATTCAGCTTGAAGTCCTTTCATACTTCCAGCAGTGCCAAGAAGAAGAGTTCGCTGCATCATAGCGCTGAATTGGCTAAGGATGGACGCATCTCAGCTCCAAAGTCTAACGACAAGAGGTCTAAGCGAATGTCGATGGGTCTCCAATTGGGGCTTCTCACTGTTCTTGAGGAGCCCAATGGAAGTCGGACTGGTCCGACATGGGATCCTAAATTGCACCACGACGAAACGAAGCTGCCTTCGAAGCATGACTCTTTCAATCAGTCAGCATTGGATGCGCTCACCAAGAAGATTGGGATCAGAAATAACAGATTTTCGGTTAATTCTCTAAACTCGAATATCTCTGGGATATCTGATCTTATCGCTTCCACCCAAATAACAACCGATGAGGAAGACCCCGACCGGTCCAAGATAGGTCTTATGAACGGTCTGACTCATGGAATGTCCAAGGAAGATCTCAAGAAGAAACTAGAGGAAAGCTTCTCCAGAATCTACAATTTGGAAAGTGAGAATCAGGAGCTCAAGAACAAAAACAGCATCGAGGACTCTGGCGATAGCTTCAATGAGGAACTTCGCCAGACAGAATTCGGCTTTAATATCGGTAGAAACCTTGATTTTGCCAACGCTTTGGAAAGAACTCTCGAGAAAGGTTCCACGCAATAATTTATTTATGAAACAGCATTACATATGAAGCATCCCAAATTGTTACGTAGATCTTAAATCTTTCCGAATTTCATGAATTATGCTATGTTTACCATCTACCCTATGAAAACATGTTTCTCCTCATATGAGGCTTAAGGCATTGGAGTAATGTTGCCAGAAAACTCACCTTCCCCCTCATGGTACATTGCTTCCAATGTTCTTGACATGGGCTCTCCATTTGGAGTATCTGTCCCCGAGCTGACTTCCGTTCCAACAGAACCATTATCCTCATCGCCACCCAAAAGAAGGAATGCAACATCCTTCTTCTTGTTAACTGCGTCCTCTTTCTTTTTGGCGAATGATGATTTGCCTTCCATGACCACCTGCTGCACCTGCTCCTTTTGTTTGGCACGGTCTCTCATTCTCAGTTCGATGGTACCCTTGGTCAATAATCTATAAACGGTGACCTGCTTTGTTTGACCTAATCTGTGGGCTCTATCCATTGCTTGCGAATCAATGGTTGGGTTCCAATCTGAGTCGTAGAAGATGACAGTATCAGCAGCAGTCAAGTTAATACCTAAACCACCTGCTCTTGTCGACAACAAAAACACAAAAATTTCGGGTTTAGTCTGCCAATCGTGAACCAAATCTCTTCTGTCTTCCAACTTGGATGAGCCATCCAATCTGATGTAGTTATGTTGTCTGAATGTGAGGAACTCCTCCATCAAGTCCATCATCTTAGTCATTTGAAAGTAAACTAAGACTCTGTGACCGTCCTTCTTCAAGACATCCAAGAGCTTGTCAAGCTTCGAAAGTTTTCCTGATTCAGTGATAAATCTTGTCATAGATGGCATTCGAATGTTCGAGTAGCCGACGAGATCATTCATAGGAGGAGGATTCATATCACCCTTTGGATAATGTGCCAAAGGAACATTCTTTTTGATTAGGTCAAGTTCACTGTTCAATGAGAGTGGAGTCAATGCTGAACGGATCTTGCTATCCTTCATCATATTATCAAAGTTTTGGGTGAAGGTGTAGTCGCTGCAGTCAACTTCGACCGGAACTGTGGCAACAATTGGGTCAGCTGCTGGCTCAATGACATTCATGTACATGTCCTTGTAAACTTTGCTCTGGATGGAATTCAATTCCTTGGAGACATCAGAGTTCTCATTTTGACAGTACTTGCTGTTCTGTTCAGCAATGAGAAGCTTCTTATTTGTTGGAATGAAAGCACTCTCCTTGTCGTCATAAACATATGCGAACCTGTTGGAGCGACTGTAATTAATATCGGTATACTCTTTCAAATCAATCGCTCTTTCAATGATGTTTTGAGTGGAGAGCTTCTTAAGCTCACCCGGGGACTTGTCAACAAACTTAAGCCAACCAAAATTCTCAAGTTTGTCATCAGCAATGTTTTCTGGGTTGTAAATGTTGAACATTTCATAAATTTTGTTTTTGGAACCAACATCGCTTTCATGCCCTGGAACAAGAAGCTCATGGTAAATTTGCTTGGGAAGCTTATAGCGGATGTGGTTTTGCAACAGGTAACTGAGCTCCAAATCGGTTTCACGCAAAAACGAGCCAGTCTCGGCGAAGCTACCAAACACAAAACTGGACTTGACATCTGCTCTTTCAAACAAGTCTGGATGGTTACAGACTTTTCTAAATTGCATAACCAAGTTCATCAACGACTGGTTGCTGTCATCATTGGAGTTGTTGAAGAGCAAATCCATGATGGAAATTTGAGACTTCAACATTTGGTAATATTTCTTTTGTCTGTTTGTTAAGTCACAGAAAATGTCAATCTCGACCTTATCACCTAACTCACTTTGCACATTCTTCTTAACACGTCTCAACATAAATGGCTTCAAAATAACATGCAATCGCTTCAATTGTTGCTCGTTCAACTGCGTATTGGACTGAGCATGACTCTCGATATCTTTGGAGAACCAGTCACTAAATTCATCGTGTGAGTCGAACAACGAGGGCATGATGAAATGCAACAATGCCCACAATTCTTGCATGGAGTTTTGAATTGGAGTACCGGTCAACAACAAACGATTACGGCAAGAGAAATTCAAAAGGGACTTCCATCTTGACGATTGAGAAGACTTGATAGCTTGAGCCTCATCAAGAATCATGTATTGCCACTTCATCTTCTGGAAATATGGTGCATCTGCAACAACCAATTGATAAGAAGTAACCAACACATGGAACGGCGCATCCTTACCGTATCTCAAACTCTTTCTATCCCAGAATTTTCTCAAGACCTTTCTATCCTTTGAGTTTCCCCAATAAGGCAAGACCTTGAACTCTGGCACGAACTTCGAGATTTCTTGTTGCCAGTTATGCAATGTGGATGCTGGTGTGACAACTAAGTAGGGTCCCCAGATGTTGTGGGCCTCTGCTAAGTATGCAAGAACAGAGATACTTTGGACAGTCTTACCGAGACCCATCTCATCGGCCAAAATACCATTAATACCTTGTTCGTACAAGTTTGCCAACCAATTGAGACCTTTGACCTGATACTCTTTTAAGGTACACTTCAACATGTCTGGTTGAGTCACGCTCATGTCTCCAATCAATGTTGGGTTTTGGAAGTTCATCTCCTCACCGTTAGTGTCGGGATTCCGGAAAGGATCATCATCAAACGCTTCAGCACGAGACTTTGCACTATCCAAGGCACGTTGTGCATTACCAGCTGCTGCCCTGTGCAAAGCATCTTCGTCATCATTATCAAAATCAAGGGTGTTGAAATCGGTTGCGTTACCGTCCACACCATGATATTTATCCAAATGATTTTCTTCCTTGGCAGCTGCAGACAAGTTTGGATCCGAATCCAGGCCCTCAATCTCATCAGTCTTAATCTTTTTGCTGATGAAATGAGAGTACAACTCCGTCTGGGTGATCAAGAAATTCAACTTTCTCAGTTGACGCTTAGCCTCACGATCCTCTTCTTCCTTCTTGGCCTTGTCTATCAACTCCTTCTCTTGCTTTTTACGAGCATCTCTCTCGAGCCTCTCGTTGCGCTTCCAGAAGTTGAACATCTCTCTCATGGCACGTCTTGCCTTCGACGTCAAGTCTTTCTGGTTTTTATTGTTCTTGAGTTGCCAACGCTTAGCCTCTCGTGAAGCAAGGACGGCTGTCTTTCTCAAGTTAATCATTTTAGCCTGATTGCTCTGCTGCATCAAACGTGATACCTTAGGGCCATCTTTCCTTGACATGTCTTTCCAAATGGCAACAAAGGTATTGTCGTATTGCTTTTGCACTGACTTCAACTCCTTGGCCTTGGATGGCGATGTCTTTGAGTCGCCGCTGATGTTAGGATCAGAGCCTTCGCTTTCCTTCAACGAGAGACGGATCTTGAGGCGACCATTCTCCTTCGCATCTCTTCCGCGGGCTCTGTCGGAAGCCAGGCTTGAAGCGTCGTCAGTTTTGCGTCTCTTAGAGTCTTGAGTGTCTGCGCCCGTGGACCTCTTTGCATTCTTGCTCGAGGCACCAGCGTCGATATCACCGGTGACGTCTCCGTCGTCGAATTTCAAGTCCGAATTCAAAAGCGAGACAGCACTAGCATGAAGGGCTTGTCGCCTCTCCTCGAGGGCCTCGGGACTGTCTTGTGTTCTTGTAGATCCCCAATTGTATGACTGACTCTCGGGTGGAGGCGACGCCATGTGAGTCGCTAAGATGTCCTCTGCCACCACTCGATCAACATAGTTGGAGGCGACAGAATCCAGATCGGCGATGACGGAAGCCAAGTGTTCCTTCTCGAAGTTGAGAACCAGAAGATTCAGGGCTAGCGCCGCCGTGCGGTCGAGCTTATTGAGGACATTGACCCTAGCCTCGAACTCTTTCAAGTAGGCAGAATCGACCGGAGTGAAATGGTCGTCGATCCCGTTGGCTTGGACTTGGGGGATCGAATGAGCCGTGCCGTTCGGTCCGCCTGACCCATTGACACCAAATACCCGTGGTCCGGGTTGCTGGGTATGGTCAGGCGGAGGGGTGCTCTCTGAAAGTAGAGACTGGAGATTCATAGGCGGAGGGTAATTTTCAGATTTGGCCCCAGCACAGATCGAGGAGGTTGGTTGATGTGTGGGATGGGGGGATTCACGACAGGGGTGGTTGTTTTTTTTTTTGTTGAGGCGGCTTTTTTTTTCTGGTCGTTAGTGTGTAAAATGCCCACCTCATGTTGCGAGTGGTCGAGCACGATGTGGGCCCGAGTATGTGGCCCGTGGAGTGTTTTTTTCCGAATTTACTGGAGACGTGGACGGCAGCGCCTCGGGTTGCGCCGGCGGCCCGGAAAATTCAGATACTACTGGTGCCAAACACGAAATGGCTCTACTTTTCCGGTTCGGCCCATCCACCCTCGCTTGCTGGGGGGCGGTGGGGTCCTGGCCAGTTGATAAGCCCGGATCCTGGCAACCAGAAATGGGGCCGCGAACATTGTCGTCTGGTGTACGGATGTAGCGTGGTGCGGTGGGAGGGGTGTGAGTGCGCGAGGTGGGCCATTGGTGCAATCGCTCGCATCAGTCGTGGGGACATTGTGCAGGACACGCTATCCACGACCTAGCGACATGCTGGCCGAATTCTATGGTTTGCCAGAGAAGCGGCTCGGGTGGAAATGTGGGGTCGATCCAATTCGCCCCTGTGAGCGTGCCAAGTTCCCCGTGCAAACTGCACAAAAAACCCGCCGGTGGTTTGAGGTGCGGTCACGTGCGGCGGACCTCCACATGATCCGATAAACGGACCTCCACCAGCCAACCTTCATCATCATGGACCATCCTGCCTTCACTTTATCTGGATTGTGCACCCTCGGCGGCGCCATCGGCTACTTCCGCAAGGGCTCTGTGCCCTCGTTGGTTGCAGGCGTGACCTTCGGCGTGTTGTACGGCTATGCCGGCTACTTGTTGAAGAACAATGCCGACTGGGGATTGGAGTTGGCGTTGGGCTGCTCATCCACTTTGCTAGTTGCTGGAATCGGTAGAGCCATCCCCACCAACTTCAAGAAGCCCGTGCCTTTGGTGCTTGTGGCCTTGGGCGGTTTGTCCACCGCATACTATGTCAAGAAGTATAACGAGTTCTACTAGTGTATAGGAATGACAATGTCACTCTGGGAGTTTCTGTGGAAGTTGTAGGCTAAGCGCTGCTGGTGCAAAATGCTTTGGATAGCCTGTTTGTGCGGTGTTAGTTGGATGCGTTTATGTTATTCCTTTGGGCACACCAATGGTCACTCCGTGGTTGTAAAGCTGTGTCTGGTCTCCTTTTCTGCCCTTTTCCCTCTGAATCCCGATCTGTGATTTTGCTCTGTCACTCTTCTATCAAGTAGTCTAGTATTTCTGCCGTTTTCCTCTTCTGCCGTTCTGCTCTTCTGCCGTTCTGCTCTTCTGCAGTTCTGCTCTTCTGCCGTTTTGCCGTTCTGCTCTTCTTCTGTTCTGCTCAACTACAATTAGTTTGATCACTTGGTGCTCATGCCGCTCAGCCGTTGCCCATTGCTCGTATCTCATTTCTCTCACCATTGGTTGCATTCTCCATCTTCCCAAGTGCTTTGATGTTGTTCTTCATATTTCCTCTCGCCGCATTTGACCCAACTCCTCACTGGATTAGTTGTCGATCCACAAAGATGCTCGCCACAATGAAGATCTCCAATTATTATTTCTTTTCGTTCTCAAGAGAATTCTCTCGAACTCAAGTGCATATCGGTGGCGTGGCTACGTGGCACTGAGAGGGTTTAAATACATCATCTTGTGAGGGGTTTCGGTGGCAATGCGCTCAACGGACATTTTGCAGCCTCTCGTATAATAAGTGTTAGGTTGAGTTCCGAGCATGTCGGTATGGTGCATCGTGCTTCCACAGCTGGGACGCAGGACTCTAGCCAGGGCTCGATTCGCTTATCTTTGCAAACGAAGATACAGATGGTGGTGGCGCCCCGCTCTAGTAAACTAGTGTTTTTTTTTTCGATGTGTAATCTACACTGGTATTATCCTTATCCTTATATTATCCTAAATAAACCGTAATCATAAACCGTGTGGTGACCCATGCACTGTTAGCGTACTCTAGTTGAGTTCAACAACAGAAACCTTTCTCTCTCTGGCAAGAGCAGCGTCAGAAAGCGGGCTAGCAGGAACACCGGCCTTGGCGGTCAACTTTGGCAGCAATGGAGACACGTTTGGGATGATGAATGGCTCAGAAACGTCGGTAGACAAGGTCAAAAAGTTCATGGAAGAAGACATTGTGGTATTTGTTGTTTTGTTTGGTGGTATAAAGTAGAGCGTGAGCTGTTGAAACTTAATAATGATAGAGAAAACTGGAGGGAACGGGCATATTTATATGGGAACTGGACATGTACTTCCGAAACCCTGTGCGCAATCTGGGGAAACTCCGAAGTCATGTACTCCGAGGATGCCGGTGACCCGAATGACATAATGCGCGTAATCTCGCAAGCCGCCTTTGGACCGAGGGTGCAACCCCCGGGGGTTTCCTGTTTGTGGCGCCAGTCTAAGTTGTGGCTTTTGTGACTTTTTGTTCTGTCAAAGGTTTTTTGCAGTCAATGATTGCTATCTCTATTGGAAAATGTTGCCCAGTACCGTCGAGAAGGGGATCATCGATGGGTGACTAATCACCTGCATACGGAGCGGGACGCATGTGGCGGGGCGACTCATTCATCGGTCCGGACGATTAAGTCCGTAAATCTGGGGTCATCCTGCGGGAACATCGGACAACCCGTCAAAAAGGGTCACGTGCAAGGGCCCTAACCACTCCCAATTACTGGAAATGCAAAGCAGACAGTTAGAAATCATGAGAGAAATGACGAGAGAAAAAACAAATAAGATGGTTGACACTACGGAAAGCTCCTCGGTGCAAGTCCGGCGTCATTTTCTTTCTCAGTTTTTGCTTTTTCCATCTTTTTTGTTCGGTCGTATCTGCCCGCCTCCCATATACAGGCTTGAATCATAGCCTGATGTCGTCAATTTGCTAAGGGAATGAAAATCTTTTACTTTCCTCAGTTGATTCCTCAAGTGGGACCCTGTCAATGTTGAGTCTCGTTTAGCAATCAGCTGACTATTTACTCTAGTGTGTTAGTCCGGGTCCTCCATTCATCCGACAACAGTCCGTCACGGAGATAGGCTGACTTTAAAATCGGCTTAGCCCATGTTAATGGACATTAAAGTCCCGTTTTTTTTTTCCGCGTCAGCCGCGTAACTGTCAGGTCAACGATGTCAAGGCATTCGCCAAAGATAAGCATATAAGGAAAAATTTTTCTACTAGATGAGAAACTTGAAGCGAATCTAATTGGTGCATTCGAGACTTTAAAGTTGATTTCACTGCAAAATTTTCATCAATTTGAGTTTGGCGCAAAGTTTCATATTCATCTTTGTGGTTTTGCCATGATCTCCTTTCTTCCTTACGAGTGATTGTTTGAGAGATTCTAAGCCTAAGAAGATCTAGAATTAAAAGGACCAATAATCACGACTGATGGGTCGTATTCTATTTTTTTTTTTTGCGCTTGATCGATCCTCATCCCTCTTTGACAAATCTTCTTTCACTCATCAAAGAACGTAAGCCCAAGAAGCTAATTGAAGAGAATCAATAATGAAGACTGTGTCTCTTCAATAATGAAAACTGATAGCGATCCCGAAAATCCCGACTTCAAAACTTGCCTCTACAACTTGTCTACACCCTTGGAAAGTACAATGCTATATTATTCACCATACATTTAGGCAGCAGCCTCAGCTGGGGCAGCCTCCTCAGTCTGCTTGAAGACCTTGACAGTTGGAGCTGGGACAACCTCATCCTCCTCCTTGTAGTCAGCGATCTTGACGGCATCTGGCAAGGACTTAGGACCGAACTTGTTCTTAGCTGGGTCTCTCATGATCTTGACTCTGATACCCAAAACACCCTGTCTCATCAAGACGTGTCTGATGGCGGAGTCAATGAACAACTTGGTTGGCTGACCAGAGTGGATCATGAAACCGTCAGAGTACTTCTGGGACTTAGCTCTGGCAGCTCTCAACTTACCGGAGATAACAACCTCCACACCCTTGGCACCGGCACCCATGGTGAATCTCAAAACACCGTAAGCGGCTCTTCTGATTGGCAAACCAGACAACAACTTAGCCTTCAAGGCCTCGGCCTGGACAGCAGCGGAAAGAGCTCTCTCCTCGACTCTCTCGGCGTAGATGACAATACCGTCTTGTGGCAACTTGAATCTCTTGGTGATCAAAGAAGTCAACTCGTGGATTCTTCTACCTTGCTCACCCAAAACACCCTGGGTGTTGGAAGCCTTAACAATGACCTCGGTCTTGGTGTTGGTCTTTCTGACCTCAACACCAGCGTAACCTTGCTCGGCCAATTCTCTGGTGAAGAACTCGTTCAACTCGGCGTAGAAGACACCATCGGCGACCAACTTTCTCTTCTTGGACAAAAACTGTTGAGTGGACATTTTGTTTTGGGATAAAGAGAGGAAACTTTTTTTTTTCAGTGGGTGAAAATTTTTAGACTGCGAGAAGTGGGTTTGGCCTCGCACACGACCTCACCTCGATTTTTTGCATTTCCTGCTCCCGGGTCACGTGCGAATAAGGACATGTAGGAACAAGGAAAACAACACTGGCAATTTACAGGAGAAACGGTGTAGATACGAAGAGAAGATTCGAGTGTCGCCTAAGCCCGAAACATTTCAAGGGAAAATCTCCTGAATTTATAGTTTTACCATTCCCCGCTTTTGAAGCTGCATTGCATGGCCACCAGTTTTGCAGCACTTCTTAGCACCGAGAACAGGCGTGTAGTTCATCTACCATAAATACAGTAGCTGACCCAGTAACTTAGATATGCTACTCAATCTAAGGTATTGAATCTACAATTCTGGTAGTAGTTCAGGTAGTTAATTCGATTCGGGAGAATCCAATTCAGTATTAAATCTGGCTGAAACGAAAAATAAAATTTCCATTAAGTTAGCCCCATTCTGAGGCTCCCAATGGAACCAGAGAGGTATGGTAAGTTGTCATTGTTCTGTCTTTGCCTAGTGTTGCCGGCCACGAAAGTTTGTAGATTACGAATTTCTCAGCAAACAGCCACCAGTTCAATCAAAGGTGGAAATCTCGTTCTCAACTGCTGACATCATGGCACAAGTCATGACCGAATTCTACTGGTTACATCTTATCAGCACATTCAATGTCTATAATATCCTTAAAAGTTGTCGCCAACCCACTCCCTGGCAGATCTGAACAATGCAATCCATGGCCCGTAGCCCTCCCATTCGTCGTACTTCTCGGCAGGGTACCATGAGTTCGACTCCAATCTGGTAGTTCTCTCTGGGTGAGGCATCAAGGCCAACACTCTACCGTTTTCGTTGGAGATACCGGCAATACCAGCGGGCGATCCGTTAGGGTTGAATGGGTAGCTCTCGGTGACTTCACCGTAGTTGTCCACGTATCTGATAACAGATTGCTGGTCAGAGCCAAGGAACTTCTGCTTGGTGGCCTCGTCCTTGAAGGCAGCTCTACCTTCTCCGTGAGCAACCACAATAGGCAACTTCGATCCCTTCAACTTCTGCAAGAAGATCGACTTGTTGGCCTCGGTGTTGTCAACCTCAACCATGACGTATCTGGCTTCGTACTGCTCACTGGTGTTTCTCTCGAAAGTTGGCCAGTTCTCAGTACCGGGAATGAGCTCGGCAATTCTGCTCAAGAATTGACATCCGTTACAAGCACCCACAGCGAAAGTGTCGTTTCTCTCCTGGAAAAACTTCTTGAACTCGTTTCTGGCCTTCTCGTTGAACAAAACAGACTTGGCCCAACCGGCACCGGCTCCCAAAACGTCACCGTAAGAGAAACCACCACAGGCGGCAATACCGGTGAACTTGTCCAAAGTAACTCTTCCAGACAAAATGTCCGACATGTGCACGTCGTAAACGTCGAAACCAGCTTGCTGGAACGACCAAGCCATCTCTTGCTGCGAGTTGACACCCTGCTCTCTCAAGATAGCAACCTTTGGCTTCTTGTCACCTGCTGGCAAACCAATAGACTTTGGGTCGAAGGTCAATTGGTAAGACAAACCTGGGTTCTTGTCGTCATCGATGGTCTTGTACTCTTGCTGACTGGTCTCTGGGTTGTCTCTCAACTTCTGAATGTGGTAGGAAGTGTTACTCCACAATCTCTGCAACTCAGCTCTGGTGTTCTCATACACGAGCTCGTTGTTGAATCTGACAGAGAGAGTCTGGTTCTTGGTTGGCTTACCAATAACGGAGACGTACTTCTCCTCGACCTGGTTGTCCTTCAAGACAGAGACGAACTTCTCGAGGTCAGAAGACTTGATCTGGAACACAGCACCCAACTCTTCGTTGAACAATTCAGTCAAGAGATCCTCGTCAGAAGTCAAGGTCAAGCCGGCACCACATCTTCCAGCGAAAGCCATCTCAGCGATGGTAGTGAACAAACCACCCTCGGATCTGTCGTGGTAGGCCAAAACATCAACATCCTTGTGCAAAGCGATCAAAGCATTCAAGAAGTTCTTGAAGAGAGTGTGGGAGTGAACAGTTGGAGCAGAGTCACCAACCTGCTTGAAGACCTGAGCCAAAGCAGATCCACCCAAAGACTTCTTGACACCGTGGGCCAAGTCAACCAACACCAAGACAGTGTCCTGGTCGACCGACTTCAATTCAGGAGTCCAGGTGTTAGAAGTGTTGGAAACAGGAGCAAAGGCAGTGATACACAACGACAATGGTGCAGTCACCTCCTTGTCATCCCATTTCATCTTCATGGACATGGAGTCCTTACCCACTGGAATGGAGACACCCAAGTCTGGACACAAGTCCATACCGATGGCCTGAACAGCCTCGTACAACTTGGCACCCTCACCATCGTGAGCAGCAGCAGACATCCAGTTAGCAGACAACTTCACTCTGTCAAGAGCTGGAATGTCAGCAGCAAAGACATTGAGCAAAGACTCGGCAACAGACATCTTAGCAGAAGCAGAGGCAGAGATCAAGGCCAAAGTTGGCTTCTCACCCATGGCCATAGCTTCACCGGTCTTCAAGATAGTGTCACCAAGAGAAGTGGCAGTGACACCAACATCAGACACTGGCACCTGCCATGGACCAACCATCTGGTCACGGTCAACCATTCCGGTGACGAATCTGTCACCGATGGTGATCAAGAAACTCTTGGAGCCCACAGATGGAAGCTGCAACACACGGGAAACGGAATCCTTCAAAGACAAGCCTTCGGTGGAGAACTTCTCCAACTGCAAGTTCTTGGTCTCAGCAGTTCTCGACATCTTAGGTGGCTTGCCGAACAAAACAGACATCTCCAAGTCAATTGGGGTGGTGTTCAAGAGGGAGTCGGTCAACACCAATCTCTGCTCCTCAGTGGCCTCACCAACAACGGCGAATGGAGCTCTTTCTCTGTCACAAATGCTCTTAAACAATTCCAAGTTCTCTGGGGCAACTGCCATGACGTATCTCTCCTGGGACTCGTTACACCAGATCTCCATAGGCGACATACCAGGCTCCAAGGACAAGATCGATCTCAACTCAAACTTGGCACCCAAGTCGTTGTCATGGACCAACTCTGGCAAAGCGTTGGACAAACCTCCAGCTCCAACATCGTGGATGAACTGGATAGGGTTACCCTCAACACCCAAAGAGGTACAAGCATCGATCACCTGTTGAGCTCTTCTCTGGATTTCTGGGTTTCCTCTCTGGACAGAAGCAAAGTCCAACTCGGCGGAACCTTCACCAGAAGAAACAGAAGAGGCGGCACCTCCACCCAAACCAATCAACATACACTGGCCTCCAAGCACAATAAGGTGGGCACCTGGGGTGATTTTGGTGTCTTTGAGGGCCAAGTCTGGTCTAATGGCACCCATACCACCAGCCAACATGATAGGCTTGTGGAAACCTCTGAATTCGTTCTCGCCCTTTTGGTTCTTGACTTCAGTTGTCAAGGTTCTGAAGTATCCATTGATGGCAGGTCTTCCGAACTCGTTGTTGAAAGCAGCCGATCCAATAGGGGCCTCGATCATAATATCCAAAGCTGAGGCAATGTGGTTAGGCTTACCAATGTCTCTCTCCCAAGGCTGAGGCAAGGTTGGAATGTTCAAGTCAGAGACAGAGAAACCAGACAAACCGGCCTTGGACTTGGATCCACGGCCCACGGCACCTTCGTCTCTGATTTCACCACCGGAACCGGTAGCAGCACCTGGGAATGGAGAAACTGCAGTAGGATGGTTGTGGGTCTCAACCTTAACCAAAGTGAACACGGACTCCTTGATGGACTTCCACTCCTTCGTCTTGAAGTCTGGGGTGAACACGTAACCCAAAGGACCCTCGAAAACAGCGGCATTGTCAGAGTATGCCGAAACAGTGTACTGAGGGTTCTTGTTGTGGGTGTTTCTGATCATCTTGAACAAGGACAAATCCTTCTTGACACCATCAATAGTCCAGTCAGCATTGAAGATCTTGTGTCTGCAGTGCTCGGAGTTGACTTGGGCGAACATGAAAAGCTCAACATCAGTTGGCTTTCTGCCAATGACGTTGTTGAAGGCATTGATCAAGTAGTCAATCTCGCCTTGGTCCAATGCCAAACCCAACTCCTTGTTGGCCTTGAGCAAGTTGTCACCAGTGATGTCAACGCTAACCAATGGCTTTGGCGAGTGGTGAGCGAAGAGATCATCGTGCTTTGGAGCGTCCTCGTTGATGAACAAAGTCTGAGTCATTCTGTCGAACACAGAGGTCAAGAGTTCACCGCTGAATTCCTGAAGCTTCTCCAACAAAGGGAAACCGTCCTTGGCAGTGATCAACAAGGAGGTTCCTCTCTCAATTCTTTCAACATACTCGCCCAATCCAACAATGTTGGCGATGTCGGTGGCCTTAGAAGACCAAGGAGAAATGGTACCAGCACGAGGCAAGATACGCACCAAAACCGAGTTTGACTTCTTCAACTCGTCAAACTCACTGACATCGATACTGTCGCCTGAAACAGCGGACAACTTCTGCAAGATCTGGTTGGAGCTCACACTCTCGTCGACAGCAGAGTCGTAGGTCAACAACACCTGGACCAACTTCAACTGCGAAGGAGTCAATTCCTTTCTCAACGACACGTAGTGGGTGTGGGCCGAGGCCACGTTCTGGATGGCACCATCAGAGTTCAATTTCTTCTCCAAGTCTTGGATCAAGGTTGTGACTCTAAAGCGAGACAAGGCCAAAGGGCCGGGCAAAATAAGGAAACCGTCACTCATGGGAAGAAGTGAAAGGTGAAACAGCAATCCTTTTTGACAGCGAGGAGCCTTGAAGAGGTTGGGATAAGAAAGAAGAAAAAAAAGAGTACAGGAAGTAGCTGAAAAGGTTGGTGCGACAGAGTCATTTCGTGATGGGTACTAATACTCTGCAGTCAGATAATAATGCGAGATGAGAGATATATTGGGACATTGGGGTCAGACTGGCTGGGATGATTACCTTGTTGAAAGGACCACAAAAAGGCCTCTCTATGTCTTTGTGATCTATTACTCGAATCTTCTTTGATGATTGCAATTGATGGTCCGAGAACGTGAATGGACCACTTGTGTGCAAAGCGAAAGACGTTGCACAAAGCCGAAAGTGGAGGAAAAACCTTGCAAACAAATCATGAACAGCCTTGCAGGGTTTCATTTCATCTACTCCGAATTGAAATGACATGCACCGTTTTTCTGTTTATGCACAGTGTACTCCCTTGACCATCATAATCGCTCGCCCAAAAAAAAAAAAAAAAAAAAAAATAATTATCGGGATTATCTACAACTTCCAATTCTCCTGCATTTTTCTCATCTCCCTAACTCTCTTCATAATGGCTCAAGGAAACCTCAAATTGAAATCAAAAAACAAGACCAGAGTCACCAAGAAACAGAGCAACTTGAGAGCTGCAGCACCTTTGATCATCAAACCAAAGAAGTCTCAGGCTAAACAGACCTTCAACTTGAAGAAATCTGTGGGGTCTAGTGTTGGTACCGAAAAATTGATTGCCAGCAGAGTGGGCCACTTGGAGATCATCAAGGGCTCTAGAAGACAGGTGGAAAAGGAAGAGAAGGAAAAGAAGAAGAAGGAGCAGCAGAAGAAGTAATGTCGCAACATGAAATCCTATCGGGCATTCCCCAAGCTGTGTTGATCTTGCCAACAGAAGGAGGCCCTGTGGATATTGACCGGGCAAACACAGATAGGCGGGAGCAGGAAGGTAAATGGACGGTCGAGCCGGACGAAAATTCCCAAAACACAGAAGTGTCCGCGAGTTCCGGACCGGAAATCAGCACTTTGCCCGAATTGAAGGCTTTGGATCCAGACCTTGTGGCAGAAACTCTAAAGATTGAACGCAAGGTTCGGCGCCGGATACAATAATGAACTGAAATTAATATAAACTCTGGAAACTAACTTTTTCTCTCTCAAAATCAAACGTTCGCTAGCGTTCTAGTGTGGGATTGCTCGGAGACCAGCATCCTGTGCCTCTAACTCCAAGTTTCTCCTCTTCATGGCCAACTCTTGCGAGCGCACATAGTAGATGATTGCCATGGCGAAAATCACCGTCAAACTCGTCAACAACGAATTGATTGGCACTGGGTTCATGTTGAAGTAGCTGTGCGTAGCCTTGTCCATCACCTGCTGGAGAATGTTGCACAACCCCGAAATACAGATGATTGTTCCGTAAACAGTGCCAAAAGTGTCGAAGCCGAAAACCTTGGCGCAGAAATCCGACACTGCCGTATAGTAGAAAGGTCTGTAAAGCACCAACAAGATGATCCCGGAGTAGGTTGCAGGCAACCAGGCAAAACACCCGAAAATACCCACTGCAACCGAAATGCAAGATAAGATCCACAACACACTGAGTGTGGATACATTGTCCAAGATTAATCCAATGAACGGGATGGCACAGAGTCCGCCCAAAGGCAAGGCCATGTCAAAGAAGTGGTTGATGGAGGTAGCAAGCTTCTCGTCGCCGTACAAAAACAACTCCTGAGCCTTAACGGTGGCCACAAAGTAGTTGATACGAAGCATCTGGATAGTGGTGAAGATGGTCATCAACGAAAACCATGGCGATTTCAACTGCTCCGTGATGGTGTAGCCATGCATGATACCGAAGACCCCGCCCGTTTGCTCATACAACTTGTCCTCAGCGCGCTGCTCGTAGATGGACTTCAACGAGTTTCTCGATGCTCTCAGAATGGTGGAGTCTCTTCTGGCTCCAAACGAGTTGAACGATGCTCTTCTGATGAGCAATGACGTGTGTTCGTTCATGTTGGGCTGCTGGTGGTTGAGATACTCGCTCAGGCCGTTTCTGTCCTCTGGCAAGAGCAAGTCCTTGTTCATGGGCATACCAGTCTCATCAATAGCAGTTTCCGCGATCTTAGCCAAAGTGCCAATGGTCTTGTAGGAGTCGTGAGGCATGAGGGTAAGCTGGCACACAAAGATGAACACAGGCACCGCCAAGTAGTAGAGGAAGAACTGCCCCACAGAAAGATTGAAGTAATTGGTGTAGATAATACGGTACACCAAAAACAATGCCGACGACGAGTCAAAGGCTCCAGTCAACAAGGCCAAGATCAACCCGGAGTTGCGAGGGAAGCTGTTGGCCAATTGGAAGCACGAGATAAACACGAACGGGCCTCCTAGCGCAAGAAGGGTATACCCACACAAGTAGCCATCCACTGCAGTCAATTTGCTGGCAAGCAGCATGGTGATGGCTCCCAAAAAGATTATTACAGACCCAATAGCACCGGTAACCTGCGGCCCGTAGTTATCCAAGAGGGAGCCCACGGGCAATGCCGAGATGTTGGTCACCATACAAGCAACTGTGAACAAGAAGTTCAACCGCAAGTCCTGGGCGCTGCACGGTTCAAGCGATAAGTCGCCGGCAACATTGACGTCACAGCGGTCACGGTAGACGCCCTCATTGATCAAGATTGGTTTGAGAGCGGCAAATCCAAACACTGGACCCGCTGCTAATAGACACCAGACGATGGAGCAACTAATCTGGAGCACTTTCTTGGAGTTAGACGGTTGGGACATGGATGCAGGAGAGCTCAAGTGTCAGAATGGGGATGATTCTGTGGGAAATTGGTGGCGGAAACTTCCCGATTTATATCTAAAAAAGTAGTAGCAAAGTTGTTTAAAAAGGTTGATTATGTTAAGGTGACCATCGGACTTTACCGATGTATGGGTTGCGAGCGCGGGGCAGGCGAAGGGTGCCAGGCAGGATTGCAGGAACTAGTGGGAGCACAATATAGGCTATTTGGCTGGAAGTAAGAGCGAGTGGTGTCAAATGGCGAGGAATTATCACAAACCCAGAAAACGCTCTTTAATCAAGTTTGGACATGCCTGAAAGATCTTAGTAGGCGAGAACAGATAAGTTGGATTTCGTAGAGTGCTCTGATGATGAAAACTTATCGCGGCGACGGCGAAATATTAGATGCTGAATAGATTGCTACTTCTGATAATTACTGATAACCGAGTTTCAATGGGTTTAAAGAAGGGCCCAAATTATGAGGTTCGAAATAGATGAGTATGTTGGAGGCGGCTCCCTCACGAGAAAATATCCGGCGGTTGAGTTGTTTCGGACAATAGTAGCCAACACCCTACTTCCGTTTCTTAGCCAAAGGAAAAGGCTCAATGGTTCATAGGTTTCGGGACCTATTCATTCGAGCAAATTTGAGTTTCGCTCCGAAGCTTTAGCTTAGTGACTCGACGCATTTTACGAGAAGCTCATCGCTCAAAATGCTGAGAGAACATGAGCCTGACTCTATCTGGGTGTGAGCTACGGATCAGAAAACGGTCACCAAAAGATGTTTTAACCAGAGAGTGTCGTTTGGCAAGAGGCATTGCGATCTGCTAGACAGGATCTATAAACTCACAAATGATTGCCTTCACCCAAATGAGGTGTGCACCAGCTGTAATCTGGGTATAGAATAGGCTTCACGCTCGACAAAGAGCGTTAGATTTTTACTCGGAAGCTACATCTATATTTAATCTAACCATTAGTACGTCACACTGTCACCGACGCTGGGCCACTGACTTGGCTTCTGTCTTGTTGTTGGTTTCCTTGCACAACCGCTCTCAAAGGGCACAAGCTTGACATCTAGGGTAGCCAACCATTTTGACAGGTTAGTTGAAGTAAGTAGCATAGCAGGAACGTTTGGAATTTGATATTGCAACTCTTTTCGAAAGGAGTTCCCAATTTTCAGACAGTCAACCTATCGTTTTCGATGCCTCTGCAATAGTATTGAAAAAAACTTTGGAGAAAGCCATGTGTGCAATTTAATTGCGGGAGTACCTCCGTACTTGCTCACTTCTCATGAGACACTTTTTCCATTCGCAACCAGAGAGCAAATATTTGAAAATCTTGGTCTGCACGTTCCTCCAAATGAGCGAGAAAAGTGTTTCTATATCTTTCTAAATCCAAAGATTGGCATCAAGCAGTATGAGCAAAGACGTTTCTGATCCACAACACCGAATTGGTCCAGTCGATCGTCGAACTTCTGCAGATATGGAGAACCGAAACTGTCAATTGCAAGATCCAAGTCAATCATTGTCATGCAACGATGTGTGAAATAGCAACTCAAGGATGTGAACTGGTCAATACACTGTATAAAATCACCGTAAATCTAGAGTTGAAATACTAAAACTCCTTTGTAGCGGTGACCATGGTGATTAATAAAGAATATAACCGTGATATTAACTGATATAGCCTACCCCAACAGATGAAAGTCGCCAGTGTACGAAACCTGGTGTGCACTGGGGAACTGATTGAGCCATGGAAGTAAAACAACACATGTCATATGTTCAAGTAGACAGTCGGTGCTAACTCGCGAATGCTGAAGACCTCCGCAGCTTTCAATTGATGGACGTTGGGTCCAAGCCACTCCCAAGACTTCAATTTAACCTCCTCTGCATTGGCATATGCAAGCATGCATTTAGTCATACACATGCACGACTTAGACAGAATAATACATTAAATTGACACAATAGGATAACCAGATCCTCCTTCTGGAATTTACAACGGAATACCAAAGTTTTGCGAGAGCATCGCGCATATCTTCGTCTCCAAATAGTCTGTTGGTTTTTTTTTTTGCGTACATACCTTCTTTAATTACCTTCCATTTCATGCGCCATCCCACTGATCGAAGAATGTGCTGAACTCAATCATTGAAGAAAGGCAACCCATACATTAAGATGCCCTGGTAAAGCTTGTGCAAATTTCGCAGTGGAAAGAATGCTGTATCGTAAACTTTGACCCGAGGCGTCTGAAGGCTAAATGTCTTAAGCCTCAATTGAGCCATGCAGAGCACCATCAGATGCAAACTCTCGGATTTAAATTCTCGCGCCTCTAGAGCCTCGCATTTGGCGTAATTGTCCACTTGACCTCCCCTTCAAAATAGACTCTATCTAATTGCAGAATCATTGATGAAGTCACGACTGTCCAGTACTGTTCACCAATTGAGCTCGCAAATCTTCTTTTGAATCACTCCAGTAGAATTGTCCCATTCCAACGGACGCCTAAGTTATTCGCATCAATGTATGGAAACCAATATGAGAACGCGCTATAAGTAATACTCCTCGCCTTACATTCTCGCATGCGGCCTGGTCCGCCAACTTTGACATCTCCACTAGGAAGACCTTCTCGTAAAGTATTGACTAATGCGCTGTCATACTCAGACCTAAATAATTCTTCCTCTGAACTCCGGGCGCCCAGAAGCATATATATTTATGCAAACAGCTCACAAAAAGCTTCGAAATGAGCCAGAACCGTATTTGGTTTTCAATTTAATTTATACTGGTGAAGACAGTGATGATTCATTATTCCCAATAACGACTTGAGATAGCCGTAATAGTAATGCAATCCCCTATTTGACTGTACAGAATGACATCAGTTAGAAGACAGCAGACTTACAGCGCCAGATCGACAGATCCTTAGAGACTCAACTAGTTTTGCATTCCCTAAACCTACGATTTTCTCTCATCTCTTGTCTTGAATGATAATTGAGACATACCAGCACTTCGAATAAGTAATAGTGACTTTCCATCTGGTTCATTTGCGTGAGGCGTGCAACTCAAACTCTTTTGCTTTTTTGAAATTCGAAATGTACAGCTACAAATATGCGAGATTCCAGGCGTTTCAATCCGTCGGTTTTTGCCAAGCGAAAATGCGAGTGGTCTTGATTGGACCTACAATACTTCGCGGGGCGAGAGTTCGCTCAACTGCCAAAGCGCATTAAAGCCTCCTCACAGCATCTTGTTAACGAAGTTTGTCTCCAAACAACATGAAACTCTTGTGCCTATTGTGCTCATACGTTTTTGTGACCACTGAAGAAGCTGGTTCACTGGAGCTTAGTTGTTTGAGTTGTTGCTAATTTATACTGAAGGTGCTCGACTAAAACGCTATTAAGAATCTATGTCAAGAAGCATGGCAAATTCCGAAGACTGGAGACGGTCTTAATGGATTTCTTACAGAGCACGCTTCTACTGGTTTTTATCTTCTCGACATCAGCTCCGCTATACGTGAAGTTGATGGTCTTCTTGGAAAAATCATCTCCGCGTTAGCCGAAGTCTTGACAACATACACATCAATATTTCTCTGCGGCACTCACAGAAGAGGCTTATGAATGTGGACCTGTCAGGAAATCTCACCTTGATCCTCTTCTTTTCTTCCTTGCATACAGACGAGTAAACGATTCATGCTTGCATGACAATAAGCCCTGGACCAAAATTGTAACCGCACTTTCCATTCCGGAGAAATAGGCTTCGAGGATACTCTGGATTGGCTCTTTTGGATAGCATCGTAACAGAGAATGCACCGAGCTCTCTTCTGAGGAGACTATCGAGATCACAAGCATGAAGTTTAATCCTCATTGCGTGTGGCATCTATTATGACATCCGTGTTTTGGCACAGCCGTAGCACCTTTACGTTAAACATACCGAGGATTCACCGGGGCGCTGCTCTGCTCTGTGAACGGAGCCCAAAGTTGTAATATATTGAGAATACTGCCTCTGTTCTACGCCCTATATCGTATGCGGGAGCTCGTATCTGTAACTTATATATACGATGGTGTCGGTCCATGACTGTATATAAAACTAAAACACGTATGAACATGCAAGGCTTAGGCGAAAGGATTTACGGTCGAGACGGCATTTCTCTTTCAAGCTTTCGTATTCTCAACCCCCTCATATAATAATTTTTAATGGACTGATCCTTATCATCACTACGTAGTCGAATTGCTCGCATTTCAGATCTGAGCCTAAACTTCGGAAAAAGTGACCAAGTTTCTCAAGTTGACGGTCTGAGCGTGAGGCGCCACCCAGCGAGCTGGACTGAGCCTGGATCTAAGACTGCTGCAAATAAAAAAAAATTCTCACTTCAAGAATTATTGAGGAGCATCTGGATAACTCCACTGGTTTCTGTATCAATGACTATATCGCGCTCATCAATCTGTACGTTGCAGGAATACCCCACAACACGCCGATTCTGTGGTCATAACGAAAAAGAGCTCCGCGGTACTGCCGACCGCCTTATTCCATCGATGATCCGCCCTATGTTACCTGGAGTAGTATTCAACTGTCGTATGGGATGTCTGTACGATCCGACGATAAAATGCATTATAGTCCATTGCTTTGCATAATCTGACGTGCTGTGTAGTCCGCCTTCGCCGCCTTGACTGCAAATCTTCAATTGTTGTCATGACACACGCACAGGATTTTATGCCGGCAAGTCCAACCACAGCATATACACTTCCCAACCGATATTAGATGCGAGCTCAAAGGTTCGCCAATTCTCTTGTTGATGAGCACGATGTATCTTGTAGATGATCGGTCTGTTGTCGGATGTATGAGGCAGACATCATCGCTATAACCAAATTCTGATCTTCCATAAATTAGGCTTAATCCCTGATCGACGGTTCACGGCGACGTTTGATTTGTTCGCATCATGCAAGCCCCGCAAAGCCTGTACCTGCAAAATCATCAAACTTAGGCTATTTAACTAAAACTCATTGTTGGGAGACTTAAACTTGTCAATTGTCCTGTAATCGGCTGAAACAAGAAACGGAACAACATTTTCATGACTCTTTGTCTCGGTGCCTGGAAGATTCTGGATGATGGGGTCAAACTTTATTCAATCGAGAGATGGTCCCGACGAAACTGCCGAATACCTGCAACTTATTAACTTTTAGCGCTATTTTGAAATTCGCCATGCACAGCAAAGATTATGCATGAACCCAGGCGTTTTCACGGGTCAACGCTCGCAGTATGCATATGCAATTGGGCCTAAATCGAATCTTAGGGCCATGGAACCGAGAGAGCTCTGACCTTAAAAGACCTGTCAGATACTTTCCTTGAACTCAACTTAGAGTAAATTCTCGTGGTTACATGCGTCTTTGGAATCTTCTTTGCACATACGCATTTGTAACCATTGTTGCAGCCTACTCAGGCTGTTCAGCAGGAACTCAGGTGTCTAGTGGATTCAATGCCAACTTTTACCTGGGATACTCTACGACGAACCCATCAGGAACTCCTTTCCGCTCAACTCTGGGAGTCACTAACGTTAACTTCAATTCCTACAGCAATCTTAATGTCTACGGCTATTTTCCTGCGGCAACTATACCTGGTTGGAGTGCTGGTGCCTTCACTGTCGTCTTGACTGGTTATTACAAACCAACACAGACTGGAGTCTACACCTTCACAATAACTGCCGATGATTATGGCCGACTCACTTTTGAGGACTCCACCAGCTGCTGTGTACCCTCTCAGGGCACCTGGTCGTCCGATGTCACACTTGATCATCTGACCGTTCGTTCAATTTATTTGGAGGCTGGAAAATTCTATCCAGTCAAGATACACTATTCCAATGGTGGAGGTCCGTATACCATGCTGATCAACGCTGTGCGGCCCGATGGAACAACAATGACCGGATTTTCAGACGCCATTCAAGCCTCTATTTCAACAGTCTACTGTACCTCCACCAAATTGGGTGCATCTGCCGGTCTTACGACTTACTCTGATGCCACTACTACTTACGTCATCACCACAACTCCATATGCGACTTCGACTACTTTGGGCGCATCGGCCGGTCTCACAACTTACTCTGATGCCACCACTACTTACGTGGTGACTACTACTCCATATGCAACATCGACTACTTTGGGTGCATCTGCTGGTCTCACCACCTATTCTGATGCTACCACTACCTATGTCGTGACTACAACTCCATATGCGACTTCAACCACTTTGGGTGCATCGGCCGGTCTCACGACTTACTCAGATGCCACTACTACTTACGTCGTGACTACAACTCCATATGCGACTTCAACCACTTTAGGTGCATCTGCTGGTATCTCGACCTACTCTGATGAAGGAACTACTTACGTCGTGACTACAACTCCATATGCGACTTCTACCACTTTGGGTGCAACTTCCGGTATTACTACTTACTCGGATGCCACTACTACCTACGTCATCACCACCACTCCATACGCTACTTCTACCACTTTGGGAGCATCAGCTGGTATTACTACTTACTCTGATGCCACTACTACTTACGTCATCACCACAACTCCATATGCGACTTCGACTACTTTGGGCGCATCGGCCGGTCTCACAACTTACTCTGATGCCACCACTACCTATGTCGTGACTACAACTCCATATGCGACTTCGACTACTTTGGGTGCATCTGCTGGTCTCACCACCTATTCTGATGCAACTACTACTTACGTCGTGACTACAACTCCATATGCAACATCGACTACTTTGGGTGCATCTGCTGGTCTCACGACTTACTCAGATGCCACCACTACTTACGTCGTGACTACTACTCCATATGGCACTTCCACCGTCTTAGGGCCCAGCTCCGGAATCTCAACTGTGACCAGTGGCAATGACACGTATGTCGTGACTACTACTCCATATGCGACTTCTACCACTTTGGGTGCAACTTCCGGTATTACTACTTACTCGGATGCCACTACTACCTACGTCATCACCACCACCCCATACTCAACTTCCACAGCATTGGGACCTAGTGCTGGTATCACAACCTACTCGGATGCAGCCACTACATACGTTGTGACGACAACTCCGTACTCGACGTCAACAATTTTGGGTCCAAGTGCCGGTTTTTCCACCTACAGCACTGACAATACGACTTACGTTTTGGCTATTGCTGCGTTCGCAACCTCCACTGTCACCGGCTCGATTGCTGGAGTGAGTACTATCGTTGATTCCACGACCACCTATGTGGTGACTACTACTGTTCCAGCTGTACTCTCAACTTCGACTGTCACGGGCTCTGTAAGTGGTGTAACTACTATTACTGAGTCTAGTAGCACTTATGTCGTCACAACTACTGTGCCAGGTGTGCTTTCGACTTCGATTGTCACAGGATCTGTTGCTGGTGTGAGCACAGTCGTTGAGTCGGACACCACCTATGTGGTCACCACCTCTGTCCCAGCTGTGCTCTCTACATCGACCGTCACTGGATCCGTTGCTGGTGTAACTACCATCACAGAGTCAAGCACTACTTATGTCGTTACTACTGCAACAGCTGCGGTACTCTCGACATCGACCGTCACAGGGTCAATCGCCGGTGTGAGCACAGTCATTGAGTCAGGTACCACTTATGTGATCACTACCTCTGTCCCAACTCCACTCTCAACGACGACTGTCACTGGCTCTGTTGCTGGAGTAACTACCGTCACTAAGTCCGACACTACTTATGTTGTCACCACTGCTATTGCTACTGTTCTTTCGACTTCGACTGTCACTGGCTCTGTTGCTGGAGTAACTACCGTTACTAAGTCCGACACTACTTATGTTGTCACCACTGCTATTGCTACTGTTCTTTCAACTTCGACTGTTACCGCCTCGACAACTGGTGTGACCACCGTCATTGGCCCCAGTACTACTTATGTGGTGACATACGTTACCGCACCTAAGTTCAGCAGCTGGAACACTACTACTGCGACTACCACTAACGCACCAGCATCGGTCGGTCCTGCTTCAACCAGTACCACCACTGTTCGCAGCTTGACAACATTGACTATCACGTCCTGTAACCAGAATGGATGCACCACACTGAAGTCAACTGGCGAGGTGTCAGTTGTTACGACCACAGTGAGAGGATATGTGTCTATCTATACTACTGTTTGCCCAGTGACGACGAGTGAAGTCAATAGTGGAGCATCAAAGAGTGCTCCAGTCGTCAATGGGGCAATTCAGAGCTCTTCTATTAACAACGGTGCTGGTGCCGGTAACGGCGGTAAGCCTGGAAGCAATGGCATCACCAGCACTGGACAGCAAACCACAGCTACGCGTACGAATGTCGGAGGCCAAGCTGCATCTTCGCTTGCTGTTGTCCAGTCTTCCTCTCAGTCTGTGAAATCTGTCTCTATTCAAACTTATGAGCAGAGCGGTAGCATGCCATCGCTTAAGATCATGGTACTTGTTGGTGTTTTGTTGACCAACCTTTTCTAATAATCGTTTCGGATATCCTTCGTTTTAAAATTTCGTTCATTCTGATCAAGGAATTTCATTTTCGGTCTTTAAGCTCAACTTTAATTCATGAGCAAACGGCATTTAACTTTCATCTGCTTCGATGACTTTCATTGACAATTTTACCGTTTTGTTCCCCGACAAACTTCTCTATTTATTCGTCGGATCTCTAGCTCTTTCTACTCAATGCAAGATGCATTCGGTGGGCTAAAGTATGGCCAAGAAGCTGCCATTCATTTATATCCCTCTAACTTTAATACAAGACCAGCACATGGAAGAGAAGTAATATCAACCCGCTCTCTTACTTTAGTGATTTGCGATGATCGGATTTTTGAAAGATTGTAGTGAATGGAATTCTCTCTGTGTTCATAGTATTTCCTTCGTCTGCATTGAGGGCCACCTTTGAGCCAACCTGAAATCCAACCTGGTGCTTATCAGGCTACTGCTGATATGGAAAGTAAACGTTCAAAATAGGAAAATACTGTTGTCGAGATTTACCATCTCCTCCGACACGAAAAGGTAGCAGTTTAGTTTAGAGAGAGATAAAATATCACTACCTTGTCGCTCGGAGTTGCCCATACCATCTATTTAGTTGTGAAATGAAGTCGAAATTGGAAACGAAATGTAAATCCTATGATGACAAGCAAACAGGCGTTGGTGACAATGGAGACCTGAAATGGGTAAATTGTTATCGATCTGGAATCGCCACGATGCTCAATTCCGCATTTTCAGGAGTAGGAAGATATAAAACTTTTATGGTTGAATGTAAGTACAATCTGTTCTAGAACTACATGGAGGAGCCAAAAGCACCTTAGGAGTTTCGAGACATGGTCTCCAATCCTAGTCCACCCTTGGCATTGAGGTAGCGCGTAAAAATCGACACGGAGTATTCTTTGAACGAATATCAACGTATAAGCAGGATTCCAATGGCTTTGTGGATATATAATTTAGATAATCGTTATGTCATGAAAGCTGGAATGTCAATAAAATTCATCTCTCAATTGACGATGATTTGATAATTGGGTCATCCCTCTCATGGCTACAAAACTCTTGTTCCGTACATCATATGTGTCAAGCTTAAACTAAATCTTCCTGAGTATTAGCTGGGCTCACACTTTGGGATCGGGTGAAGAGCGTGAATGCTTTCCAAACCTTTGGTAACAACGACGCATGTACGTTCTCGCTTATGCGCATTCGAGTGTCTGTATGCATGATGTGCGTCAGTAGTATGTTAAATATGCAGACTCTATGTCGCTCAGACATGCTGTTAGAGTCGTCTCTATATGGCAGTTCTTTTGTGTGCTTCGATCGAGAACAATTTACTAGCCTTGTTGTAGTTGAACAGGCAGTAAAACGAAAGATCTCGTATTCTATTATTTTGTTATTTTGATTTCAAGATACTAACGTTTGATACCACTCGATCACGACAATTGCAAAACTCTGTAACTTGACAAAAAAAACTGACAATGCCTTACCACACCTTACAATAGATGTCCCACGCTTATGTCTTAATCGAGCTAATAATTGTTTGATGGTATGAAGATCATCTTCAAGATGTATATACGTCCTTTTAGAAATGGAAACTTCATGAGGAGGCAAAAAAAACATATACCTGTACAGTCTCATACAACAAATTGTTGACTTGGTAAAGGAAACCTTGGATTCCATTCTCAAGTTTGACATTCGAGCTCTTTTAGACTAACTAGTTAAAGTTTCTGCTTGGTGGGACATGTGAGCGGTTGCAAGAGGGCAAATACCTAACTGCTTTGCCTTTGAATAATCAGAGGAAAATGAGTTCGAATTATTCTTGAGTGACGCTCTTTCTTGCCGGAAATTACAAGACCACTTATTTGCACATCTATCTCATTAACCGTGTTGGATAGGTTGAAAACTGAAAAAGTACCGGTAGAACGAACACAAGTCACATCTTCTATTGTGACTGTCTACAAGAGAGCAGGTTTCTTGAGTTCTAAACGCAGTTCTTACTTTATCCGGTCAATGCTTCCCCTGCAACTCCTGGGGATGACTCATGTATCACCAATCCCAGTAAAATTATAACGAGCCTCGCAAAGTCTTTGAGCAGAATATCATAATTGACCCCTCAAGCAGACGACGCTACATCCTGAACACTATATAAACCCTAGATTCTTCCCTCGTTGTTTGAAGGGCAGGAGCTTCATACTTGAGAGATTCAATTCTATTTTGATACATTAACCTTGGAAAGTACTAAGTCATAGATCGTAGCAGAAAGGGTTTGTAATTTTCTAGTTGCATTGGGCTATTCTACAAAACTACACCATTTCGAAATTTCACGTAGTATCCATACTTCGAAGAAACGGTATTGAAAAGTTGCGTAGTTCAACATGTATATTGTGACTGATTGGGAGGATACTGTTTCCCTGTCGGCAGTCACTTATTTGACTTTTAAATTCGAAAACCATTCCTGTAAAGGGCTTTGGGCTCGAGCTCATTTCTTAACAGCATCACTATATCGAGGCATTGTCAAGGACAAGTGATATCCCACATGAAATCGTGAAAGGATTTTTTGAAACATGGACAAGATCGGGAACATTGCAATGGATTTTATATCTGTAATTGGGGAACTGAGATAGTTGTTAAATAGTGGGGATGCCCTCCGTTCAGAGTTGATGCTCAAACTCGTACCTTTCTGTGATTTTCTATCAAGTCGGCTGGCTTCTCAACTTGTTGATTCGTTCGTTTCCGAAGTCCTCTTCGTTTCTCTTGAATCACGTTTATTAATTTCCAAATTGTTCTGCTGCAAATCCGAAAAATCATAAGCAGCCGCAAAACCCGTTCCTTAAGAATAGTAGGGTTTGCTCAAATTGATCTACTCAAAATGAGGTGCACAATCATCAATCTTCTGGCATCACTCGACGTTGCTGCTAAACCTCTGGTGCAATAGCTCACCAAGAGCCGATATCTGCAACAACCTGAAAGCAAATGCCCTTACAGTCCTTCCTTTGAACCCTATCCCCATTAAGCTACCTAAAACGGAGACACAACGTGCTCCACCGACCGGTACAGATTTGTGGACCGCTTCACCTTCTGCACTAGGTGGTGTGCGGTGATGGCCACCACGTTCAACACGGCAAACACCGCAATGCCCATGAGCACCTTGAACGCAGTGGATTTGAGAAAGCTGGAGCCACCATCACGACGCTCCAACGGCAAGTAATGAAGCTGTTCGGCCACCGACTGCGCCAAGCTCTCGAGGTCGGCCCGCGACATCCCGGACAAGTTCACCGAGGAGTCGCCAGAGTAGAGCCATTCGAAAACCGCAGATCCAAAGAACAAGGCGGCCGCAACCAGTACGGCTACGAGGATCACGCGGGAAATGAAGGAACCGGCTGCATGTTTTGGCACCAGCTGGCGCTCGCCTCCCGAAGTCTGCCCGGGATTCTCCGTGTACACCTTCTCGCTCATGAGAAAGAAGAAGTAGTAGGTTGTATTTACGTAGGAACCCAATGTGGAGTGCGCCCCAAAATAGAAACCAGGAACTCTCCCAGTTGATGGAGTCACGTGGCCGCGCGCGTGACCCACAAACCCAGTAGCGGCTTCGCTAAAAACTCCAAATTTCGTTTCTCATCGCCAACACCAACCATGTCTGGGATCTTGTTTGAAGATATGTTCAACGTCGACTCGGTCGACATCGCCAGGTACAACAAAGTCCTGCGCATAGAGGGCCAGTCCTCCACTTCTCAGGACATCAAGATCACCTTGGACATCAACTCCGAGTTGTTCCCAGTCAAGGAGAACGACTCGTTGACCATCACGTTGGCTTCCACTTTGGGCAACGAGTCATCGACGGTCACGTCCAACGGCTCGTGGAGACCGCCCAAGAGAGGCGAGAGATCATTGGCTGACGACTACGACTATGTGATGTACGGCACCATTTACAAGTTCGAGGAGAGCTCCGACAACGACAAGATGGCGGTGTACATTTCGTTTGGAGGCTTGTTGATGCGTTTGGAGGGTGGCTACCGTTCCTTGTCCAACTTGAAGCAGGAAAATGCATACATTTTGATCCGTCACTACAAGGACAACTGAGCGGGTGTACTATAGAATAAACGATAATGTGACAATTTGTAGGGAGATGAGGAGGCCGGAGGCGGTGAGCGGGATCGAAGCTCCAGTTTGGGGTTCTTGAGCGGGAGAAATGTGGTGTTTTTTGGCAAGATTGCTGAGGACGCACCTCTGGGTTGACTTTTCAGTCTAGCGAGGTTTTGGCCGGCGAAAAGTCTGAGGTTCCATTTTGAACAGAGAAAATTACAGTTTGAGACTTACATTACGTTTGGCTGAAGTCACGGAGACGCCTCGCCCTGTTCTGGCTGATCTGGCTTCTATAGGCGTTCTAGCATGTCATAGCTGGCCCTACTACTCCAACTAAATGTTTGAGTCTGGCTACGAAATTTCATCCAAAACCATATGCCTTGCAGTTTGAGAAATCCATCTTTCTGCCTCTGTTTCTCAATATTGGCACCCTTGTCTTGTTTTCGGGTTCAATGGGCAACTTCCTTGTTCTCATCCACCAACTCAATTACCACTCAACACCAGCAATGCAAAATAACAACAGAAAGTAAAAAAAATCCACAGCATGAGATATTCCGCCCAACTATTTGACTCTCCATCGTTTCCATTCTTCTTCTTTCTTTTCTCCCCATTCCACTCTTGTCCCATTCCACCTTCTCCTCCACCTTCCTGTACAAGTTCCATACTACTTCAACTTCCCTATGGACGACACCGATTACCGTATGTTGGCCCTCAATCGCTCCAAAAACCCCTGCTAACTCTTCTAGCCGATCCCATTCTTCAGCAAGTCCCGCTTATCCGCAATCCATCGTTCCAGCCCCCGAAAACCGTCACTCTCAATGCAAACTACTCCAAGCTACTAGCGACGTTGCCCACCACGGTGATCCCGCCAAAGATGAATCTCACCAAGGCGGATCTCGAGTCTTGGATCGCCGACTTACATGAGATTGACTCCACTTCTCTTGATGAGGCGAAATCGCAGGCTGATATCGCAAAGTATACCGACTGGGTGGAAAGCAAACAAAGAAAGGTTGCTCCGGGATTCAACTTCGATATCATGAAGCCAACGCCTGCTGGACAGAAGGAGTAATGTCACATAAGTTGAAAATCTGTGAAATTGGTATTTCTGGCCAAATAGATAATGAAATCAACCTCAGATGTCAAAGTCGTCGCTTTGATGAACATAGACACCATTGGCGATCCGGACAGAGATACGATTTCGGTCCATATGGAACTCCGGAAACCAAACCCAAATGTTTGTTACTGGTGTTTCCCATCTGCCCCTGCCATTCCTCTGTTTTGAACGTCTTCAACTTCTTGTTCTCTCCATCTCAACCTCACCACTTAGTTCTCGAACCTCGGTCTCCACCAGGCATCTTAAACTGAGATAGCTTTCGTCGAAAGCACTCAATTCTCTACTCTCCGCTCCGACATACTGACCAGCATCTTTTATTTTCGGATCCCCCACCATTTACCCACGTCCTACTCCAACCTGTGTGTGGAAACCTCAGTATCAACACTTCTATACTACTCACTTCTAATCTGAACAAACGCCATATGCTCCCGGCAATCAATGTACGGTTCCGCCTACGAACCATGGCTCTCACTTTGATCCTTGTGACTCTCGCCACGTTTTTGGTGTATCTGAGACACAATTGGCTGTATCCGGAAACTGGGGAGACGTTTGATCCGATCAAAGCACGAAAACAGTTTGCCAACCCGATCTACCAGAAATGGGCGGCCACGGATCGCCTGCAGAAGTCGCTCCAGGATAATTGTGTCCAATACTTCAATGAGTTTCAGGCGTGGACTAAGAAGGATGCGTCTTCCTTGCAAGATCTCCTACAGTACGAGTTCTCACCATTAATCTACAAAAAGTCCCGGTGGATAGCTGAGGAAAAGAAGCACTATCGCCGCAAGCTCCGACAGCAAGGAATCACCATGGATGAATCACATCTCCAGGTTTTGGACCAACGATTCTACGAGGACTGTAAGGTTCTCCACCAATTCGAAAAGACATTTGTGGAGAACTCGGCATCGTTGCGAGTGTTTGGCCGGTGCTACACAGAACGAAAGTTTTCGTTTGATGATAGCTCGTGCAGCCACATCTCGTCCAAGTTGCTCCCGTGGCTTCTGGGTAAACTTCCCTCGGTAGAATCGTGGGAAAGCAACGTAGTGAAAGAAGACGAGGCTCGCCAGTGTGTGGTGAACTTGCTCGAAAAGAAAATGAAGGGCCGCGGCATTGTCATCCCGCTTCTTCCTCAGACCAGCTCTGGGAACCTGGTCATACTTGCTGCGAGACTCATTCAGGTACTCAGAGCAACCCAAAACACTCTTCCCATTGAGATTGTGTATGTTGAAGAAGGAGAACTTAGCAAACAGAAGAAAGGCATGCTTGTGAGCGCTGCACGCAGCCGGCTCCCAAAGCTTCCTAACTCGCTCAAGGACTATGTCGAAGAGTACGACATCCAGCTGCATTTGGATTTCCCTCCGCAGGAAATCCGGTTTGTCAATCTTCGACCTTCTATCGCGGAGTCTGTTACTGTTACGGATAACTTAGCATGGATTTTCTCCATGTTATTCAATTCGTTTGAAGAGATGATTGTGCTTTCTGTCCATACAATCCCGCTCCTAGAGAATCTCCAATCGCTCTTCGATGGCGAAGAATATCAGCAAACGGGCACATTTTTCTTCAAACAGCGGTCGCTGTTGAGTTTCCGTCCCCACAAGTTTCCTCCTGGTTTCTTCGAAGTCAACACCTTGGTCAATGAGTACGGGAGTCCTCTGGGGGATGACAACAAGTACTTTCAATTGGGCAGAACAGAATCTGTCTCGACAAAGCGAGTTCGAGAGAAAGGTTTCTCCAAGCTTTTGGATCCCTCGATGGTTGTCCTCAACAAGAGAAAGACTTTGGGTGGTTTGCTCCTCGCATCATCCTTGCCTTTCTACAAGTTCTTGCTGCCTAAATATGACGTTACTAGCTTCAATCCCGACTTGCTTTGGTTGGGTATCGAAATGGCAGCAGGGAAAGTCCACTTCAACAGACACCACGCTGCAGCTCCCGGAGTGTTGACACCTCCAGAAAACACACCTATGGAGAGTACTTCAAAAGAATTGTGCTCCAGCTCATGGGCCCAGCTTCACGAAGACAACGATTTCACCCTAATCTATGTCACGTCCCACCAGCTCGAGAACAGAGTGTTGCCAGATTTTGCTCCCGCAGTCATCGATAAAGTCTCGATCAAGAGCAAGGAGGGTGACAAAAAAATGGGTGAAAATGGCGATAATGGCAAAGCTACGGACGAGCAGTTGGCTCAGCAGACTCTAAAAAAGAACTTGCTCTATATCAAATCGGTGCTCCAACCTGCTGTTATCGACCAACAAGTTGATATCTACAAAAACAACGAGCCGGTTTCGGCATGGAGCCATGTCGAAGGCTTTGGTTCATCCAAAGATTTCTGGTGCGCATACAACGTGGTTGGGGATGTCAGCCGGCCCGTTCGTGGGTTGGTTATCGACTACAATCCCAAGATTATTGCACGGACGTTGTTTCTTGTGGATATGTGGCTGCTTACACCTCAAGCTTATCAAAATCCTACGCTTGGGGACTAACGAAGTAATTAATAGCTTTAATGATTAATATTAATCACTGATGATAATCCATGATTGTAAAAAAATGAGATTGTGAAAAAAAGAAGCGTCACAGACAGGATTCGAACCTGCGCAGGCAATGCCCAACACCTGAGCTGCAGAATAGCAGGGTGTCGCCTTAACCACTCGGCCACTGTAACAGTATGTCAGAATAAACGCGAAAATTCATATGGCCATAATAAATTTAGTGTGCTTGTATGCAGGTCGTTTTCAACTTTTGAGGAAGTATTACTATTTACCTATTTTGTTCCTGTATATTGTAATGCAAGGAACTAATGTGGCTGAGTAGATGGACAAGCATTCGTATGATCAGATTCAAAAGAAAAAAATCATTCGACTTATTCGCTAACAAAGGAAGTTACATATCACTGACTCCTCAAACATCATGTCTAGAAAAAAAATTTTCGGAGCGTTCAGTTGATGTGTTGGTACGTATCTTCGCATTCAATAGCTAAATGGCTGCCACTTTTCTCGTAATTTGGTGACCTTGTGCGTAGACACTCAAAGCTTTCCATTGAACTTTTATAGATTCCATATTTACGTAAACCTGAATCAGCAGGAGTTTCGAGTTTTGAAATTTGCAAGTCACTCTCCAGCCTCCCGGGCTGAGTCAGAACAGCACAACTGATACATTATTTTCGAGCCAGAAAGTAGCTGAGACACTTTATTCCTTTAGTCACGGTGTGTAATGCCGTTATTTCATTGGGCTTAGCCGAAGTGGCTCTAAATATTTGAGAATTTGGCTATTACGAGGAAATTTCTTAATGAAGTCTCATCTCGTATTCGAATCGACTTTACATTTTCTTAGGCACCGAAACATGTTTAAAAAAATTTTAAAAGAAAAAAATCGAGTTCTTTCTCACCAAAGGGAATGATTCTAACATGGTCTGATGTGGCACATCTATCAGGCTGCGTTTCAACAATATTCAAGTATTGATTAAGAAAAGGCCTAATGATAGCAATACTCTTGACGGGGTGATTGAACTGCATTTTCAAGCAGAAATGCTTCCTTCGAAGCACATTCGCCTTTCATCTGTCTCAGACCTCGATTGGTTTTAAAAATAGCCCTTTAATCATAGACACAACTTGGACAATGTTTGCCACATTCCTCATGCGGATCAGGGTATTTGTGAGCAGATGAAAAAACCGAAGGTGACTATTGTTAGCATCTACTTTCATTTAAGCTAGAGTAAAACTTGCTCCAAGAGTCGTCAGATTCATGAGTTAGGTTTTATTTATGCACGGGAGTGGTGTTTTACATAGCGTGAAGGTTTCTTTAACCTAATTGACAAGACAAAAACCTCAAAGTAAAAAAGAAGCTTTGCGCATAAATCTAACGGCACTAATTTCTCGGAAGTGAAGTTGGGGCCGAATCCATAGTGCCAAGAGCTATATATGCGAGGTAGCTGCATCAGCATCGCTGATTTCGTACGGACATATGAAAACGATGTTTCAAACACTATTGTGTTACTTTCATCTGTGCGTTTAGTTGCGTGAAGTCAACACGTTTGCCCACGGAAACTTGAATTTCCGTCACCAGTCATTCACCAGTCATGAGCGCTGGATCTAGTATCATCGCCGACAAAAACATAATCGAGGGGACTGAATCAGCTGTCTCCAATTCAATCTTTGGACGCATAATTCTTAAGTATTTTCAATAGTCGTTTACTCTAAAACAAAATTCCACAGCCACTCTTCGAATCTATCAAATTGTCGATGTGGGTGATGAAATTCTAAAAAATGAAGCTTATGTTCAAACATGAGACTTGTTGCCAGATATCTGCATTGGGTGTGTTGAGCATGTCAAATACATGCCTGAATATCCGAGGATACCTCCAAAACAAGAATCGATCAGCCTAATGAAATTTTGGCCAATAGAATAGAATTTTGTGCGAGCTCCATCCATGGTTGAGTATCGTCCCATATGATTTACGAAGCAATGTTTGATGCATGAGAAGAAGTGCTTCTGTAGATAGCCTGTTGAACATCCAGAAAATATTTTACTCGGGCTCCCAGTTGAGTTTGTGGGGTTACGCATACTCAAGAACATATGCACTTCGCTAATTCAATTGAACTTGCATTTGTGTCGTTGTTTATTAATTTGTAGGCTGTTACCTTGGTGATTTACACATTCATGAATGCTGATATTCATGATTAGAAGACATCCATCACCAGGATAAAACTCACCAAATTTGTCTATTAGGGCCATATTCTGCTCTTGCCAAATGTGTTAGAAGCCTTGTCTTTAGTTCCTGATCGGAAGAGCGTTCGCTAATGAACAATCGTGAATCGTACCACTCGGTTAAATGCAGATGTTTGAGATCACAGCTTGATAAAAAATTCAGTCGAGAGCTATTTTCGAACACTCTGTGCGGCAACCTAGACCCTGCTTCATTGTAGAAGAGAGCCATGTTATACAATACATAGTACTTCAGAATCTGAATGCGTTGAGATGACTCTATTGTCAGTGCAGAGAATCCAGACAACAATTTGACGTCTATTAAGAGCAGTTCCAATAAGACAGGATCTCTAAATTAGAATACTCTGAGGTACCATCGAAATCTAATGCAATTCTCTCAACACGAAATTAATTCACAAAGCCCAATCGCTTCTCCATGGGTATCGTAATCATTATACAATTCATTGCATTGCAAAGATGTGGATGCACCAATAACGGCCTTGCTCAATATCCAATTAAGATCCAGCTGAGTAAAATGATCACATCAACTCGCGAGAGAGAATCTCCCAAACGTATGATTGTTGGCTGGGCCCGGAAAGCCAGATAGAATAGAAGCAAGAGTCAACCTGAAGCAGAATTGAGAAAGAGCAGATACATACAAAATCAAGCAGCCGTTGGGAACCCCAAGTTTAGATGGAGAATGTAAATGAATATACCCGAGCCATACACATGAACTTAAAACTTGCACGGTTTTCGAGATTTTGTTGAAGATGGATGTACCTCAAAGCGATGGGGCAGCGACGAATTATGGAGAGCCTACAACCTATAAGAAACGAGGAGGTGCTTATTCCAAAAGCATTTACTCGATATCTGGATTTTCCTCGGTTGTGTGAAGCCATTGCTGGTTTCCTCGGTATAGTCTGAAAAGCCTCGCAATGGTTATTTCGAGGGAAATTTCCTTTTTGGACAAAGTGTTAGCATGAAGCACGAATCATTCTGCAAAGAAAGTCAGCTGATTGGCAGATAATTCTGAGATTCCTAGCCAGGTGTAGGAATATTGGACAGGTAAAGGTTTGTAGCCTACGTCGTAGAGAAGGAACTCTGACTTACAAGGAAGAGGAATCTGCGACTCGCGATACTAGAGAAGACAACTTCTGAAGCATTCCGAAGTGGTATCAACACAGCTGATTGAATTTTTGAAAATACCTATTCAGGTTTAGGTGAGTTAAAGACTACCCAGTCACTGATTGGTGCTGTATCAATCACATTTGAGGGTCTGGTGCACTTAACTATTACAGGAGTGATGCATATAGCTCAGCAGATTAGCTGGCATTTGACAAAGTTGCATGGAGGATATTACCTAATCACGCATAAGTAATGCGAACCTGTGGCTGTGTTCACAGGCGAAAAAATACTGATCAGAACTCACCATATTGGCTAATAAATTCCCCCTGCAGCAGCTAATATATTCTCTTACACCTCCTGTATTCCATTTGTGCATGTAAAACTCCACAGTTGATTAGTTGGTTGAGGCTGGAACAGCAATGAGACCTATCTTTAAGGTTGAAGGCGTATTTCCGCATGAGAAACGTTCACTTACAGGAACGTCAGATATTGGAAGTTTCGAGAGGTGCTCAGTATGGAAGTGAGAATAGCATTGAACTTCGATTGTCACAAAGTATTTTCGGGTATTACAATAGATGGTCAGAAGTATTTCGTGGGAAGAAGAAAAAAAAAAGAATAAAGAGTCTAGAAGCGACAAATCTAGTTCCGGAAAAAGTTGCTCACCAAAAAAACCCTTTCGATTCATACAGCCAAAACTTTTCGACCTTAGGGCTCCTATCATCACTAGATATCTTTAAGCCTTAATGATATTGCCTGATTCACTCCTTACTGGTTCTGTCCGATGTTCTTATGTCCATCAAGCAGACCTTGCGCCAGCCAAGTGGCAGCATTGAAATGACTTTGACAATAGAAGATATCATGCACGGAGTGCACAATGCCCTTTCGGCTTATATTTACGAGTTAAGTATTGAATGGCTCAAACCTCGAGCATACACCATCAACATCAACAATTTCAAAGAATGTATGAAACCATTGCGTTTGCATTGAATTTCATTCTCATGTATTTGGTGGCCTTCCGTGGAAACTTAGCAATCATCATTCCGCACGCTGGCTGCAAAACCACTTGGGTCAAATTGAATATAAAATGTCGACAAAAAAACCCACTTTTAGTAGCAAATCATTAATAAAAAGATGCGTGGATTTCTTCTGACTATTACTTTGTCTTCAGTCGCTTTGGCTGAGGTCTTCAATGCCTGTCCAAACGAGAGATTCGATTGGCATGCTGACCATGCGAATATCCCTCACGCACATATCACGATTTCCAACGTTGAAGACAATTGCGATGGCACTGTGAATGTTCAAATTAATGTCGACACTGAGGACTCCATGTCTTTGTCTTCATTGAGTGATTTGACGATCTATGGTTTGGGTGCCCCAATTGTCATCTGGAACCGTGGCACCCACGACATCGACGATGCCGGCCACTGGTCCACAGTAGTTACTGTGAGACCAGTTTCTGCTGGCGGGTTCAGGACCTGTATGCATTCGATGGCTATTAGGTACGACTGGTGCGGACCAGGTCTTTACGATTATTCTGAGTGCAACCGGTGGCGTTATCAACGGTCATATGATTACAGAACTGGCTGCGACAACTATGGTCCTTATCCTCACCAGTCACATTTCGATGGGCCAGAATACTGCTGGACTCCATCAGACTCGTGCCATTCAACCACAACCTCCACCACTTCCCATGAGGAACCTTCTCCAAGCACTGATCTGACATCTTGGTCTCTGACTTCTTGGACCACTGAGTCAACGTCTTTCAGCGACACACAGACTACCGAGACAACGTCTTTCAGCAACACACAGACTACTGAAACAACGTCTTTCAGCAACACACAGACTACTGAAACAACATCTTTCAGCAACACCTGGACTCCATCGTCTTCCAGAGACACTCAGACTACTGAAACAACATCTTTCAGCAACACCTGGACTCCATCGTCTTTCACCAACACCTGGACTCCATCGTCTTCCAGAGACACTCAGACTACCGAGTCGACATCGTTCAGCAACACCTGGACTCCATCGTCTTTCACCAACACCTGGACTCCATCGTCTTCCAGCAACACACAGACTACTGAGTCGACATCGTTCAGCAACACCTGGACTCCATCGTCTTTCACCAATACCTGGACTAGCGAGCCAACTTCTTTCAGCAATACCTGGACTAGTAAGGGTGAGACTTCGTCTACTGAGGCTTCTTCGAAGGAGAGCTCAACTGGTAATGCTTCAACCAGTAAGACAGAAATCTCAACTGGCGATTCTTCCACTGGTATTACTTCGACGTCTCCCCGCTCAACTATCACAACCACAGAGGCTTCTACCACTATTATCACAATCACTAGCTGCGACGACAATGTGTGTTCTGAGACATCGATTCCTGCCACTTGGGGTCTTACCACTGAGACTTTGAGTGACGAAACCACTATTTTTACTACCTGGTGTCCTATGACGGAGACTACCCTCTCTACTCATATCCTGACGGAGACTTCTTTCTCTACTCGGATTATCACTATTACATCGTGTGACAACAACAACAATTGTGCTGAAACCACGACACCAGCTACTTGGGGACCAGTCACGACTAAATCGGGCGAATCTGACACCACTTACAACACTTGGGTGCCACAGACTGACTCCAAGCCAGAGTCTGGATCTCCTTCTGGCCCTTCATCTGAAGCAACTACCAAGTCCCAGGTTTCTCCATCAATCTTCACATATACATCCGTGAAACCTTCCACCAATGAGAATGGCGATATCCTGGAATCCACCACTGTCATCATTTCTACTAGCGTTCCTCCTGTTGTGACTTTGAGCACAATTCAGACGTCTGGGAACGGTGCAACTACTGGTTCAACGTCTGCTACAGGATCTGTTCCAGTTGTCAGTTCCGCTGACAACGGAGGTTCTCGTCTTGTCAGCTCGTTTGTCGGTTTGGCCGGACTCATTCTCTCCTTGGTGTTCTAAGTGTTTTGACACTAACAACAGCAGTTTTCTCTTTCGCTTTTTAACATTCGCTTTACTTTCGGCCGGATCTTCCCGATTTCGGTACTGATTGCTTTTGGACTTTTCATTTTTGCTTCCAAAACCTCGAAAATTTCATCTCTTCAATTCATTTCCTTTATAAATAATAGATCGATGACCTTCAGCTACTGCTCGTGTGTACAAGTATAGATACATTCTCAACTATGGAATCGACAAGCACTTTGATATTAATTCTTCCTCAGGTCAGTTGCCCTCATTCAAGAAAAGAAAGAATTCGCAGCCATTGGGGCAAGTGCAAAAAATAATGACTCCGGCGTGATTCGAACACGCGCATCTTACGATAACAGAACTTGAGTCTGCCGCCTTAGACCGCTCGGCCACAGAGCCATTTGATATACTTATCTCTGGTATTCCTTCAGTAGATACTTTAATTTAAGCTTAATTCCAAATGAGCAAAAAAATTCAAAATTAAGTTACTCTTTCGAATTCTGTCATTCTACTTGTGTCTATAACGAAATCTTACTCTCTATTGAGGTGTCTTGGATGACAAAGCTCACATTTTGTCTTTTATGGCATCTCCCTTGAATTTGTCCAAAATAGGCACTATCTGTCCTTCTAGAGCCTGAAACTTCTGTCACGGGCTGATATCCTACTGAAATATGGGCAGAATGGGCAAATCAAGTCGGAAAAGTTGGTGTTGCAGGTTTCGTATGAAATAGCCCAAATGCGACTTAACTGAGTGATTACTCGTTGAAACTACTAAATTAAAGGTTGAAGGGAAAGATTGATGAGTATTAATTTTATTAGACGTCTAATCTTCGTAATTATGTTCCGGCAAAACCTCAGTCGAGCTAGCTCAGGTTGGCTAGAGAGATGGGAACAACTGCTTTCGCCATATCATGCCATGAGATAGTTTCCAGATACTACTATGAGGAGTGAAGCTCCACACTGATGGTATCAGTCGTTTCTAGTTGAAGAAAGGCTCTCCACGGGCAGAATAGGTTGAAAGTTTGCGGATTTACTCGAAGGATGTCAGACATCAGGATGACTGAGGTGCAGCTTCTCGGTAGGGAACCGTATCTAGTCAGCGTATTTCACTTAAGACTTTTCTTTTCAAATTGGGGTTTCGATCTTGAAAAGATTACAGACGTTGTTGATATGAACACATGTATGGCTTGAGTTTTGAAGACTGTAGCGTTTTTGTCTGCGATAACAAAATTATTGAGAAACTACCAATTCTCGACAAATTGTTAAACGGTCACCAAAAATCGAAAACAGCCTGAAAAGAAAGGGGAACTGAGATTCGGAATCTTCCCACCTTAAAGCTTAATTGGAAATTACCAAAATGGCCAATCTACTTATTCCCAGATGATTATTCCATGGAATTCTCAACTTGGTTCGAATGAATAGTCGCGAAAATGCTACCGCATGATTGAAATGGCACCCAAGTAAAGACATTATCCAAGCTTCCTCAATCAATTTGCATCCTACAAGTGTCAGCATAAACGCAAATACTCGCTAACGGTGACCTACTGCCCATGAGGAACATCTCTAATATGTTCAAGGAAACCTATATTGCGGCTAACTAAACTAGTGCTCCAAGATACGCAAGGTACCGGTAACCACAACGTTCTCCAAGATAGAACCATTTGGAATATCGATGGACTCACCCTCGTTGACAACGATAATCACAGTTCCCTTCAAAGTGACGTTTCTGCCCAAGTTGACATTACCAGTAATAGTCAAGTGGTCCAACTCCAAAATCTTAGGCATGTGAGGAATTCTCTTCTGGAAGTCATTGACCTTCTTGAAGTGAGAGCCCAACTTGATCAATGGGTTGGCAAATCCATATCTGGTAGGGTCCAATTTCAAGGCACCATGCTCAAGGAAGAACAAGTCAGACTTCACCAAAAGCAAGTCGGAACAAGTCTTGACAGGCAAGAATCTCGATCTTGGAACCACAACACCGTGAGCACCCTCAAAGTGTCTAATGGCAGCACCAACAGCGGTCTCCAATTGCAAGACGTTGATGTCGGAGTTACCCTTGGAGATGGTCTTTTGGTTAGGAATGATCTCGGACTCGATGCCGTTGGACTCCACCAATCTCTTGACAGCACGCAAGTTGATCCACAAGTTGTTGGTGTTGAAGTACTTGAACTTCTTGATACTCTTGAAGTCCTCAACGTGCTCCTTTGGCACCTGAGCGATTTCCAACAAACGCACTTGGCCGTCGTAGTTGATCAAGGTACCACCCTTGACGTCGGCTCTGGTCTTGTCGGTCAATTCCATGAGGTACTCGGCGCCGGTCTCGATCATGTGGTTCAAGATGTTGGTGTCGACAGTAGCACCCAAGTTGTCACCGTTGGAAACAAACAAGATCTCTCTACCTTGAGCCAACAAGGCGTCCAACTCACCGGAGGAAAGCAAACTCTCAAACAAGTCACCGTGTCCTGGAGGGTACCAGCACTCCAAATCGTCGTCGTACGAGTCTGGGACAGGCAAGAGCGAGTCCTTGAAGATTCTAGGGAACTTGGACTGGTTGAAAGTTCTCACTCTGATCCGGTGGCCCTGGTACTTCTTGATGATCTTGGCGGTGTCAGTGTCGGTGTTGAACGAGTTCATCAACAAGAGAGGCACGTCGGTGTCGTATCTGCGGTTCAAGTGCTCAATCTGTCTCACGGACAAGTCCAAGAACGTGTTGCCGTCTCTCACTTCAATCACCGACTTGGGACCCACGCAACCCATGGAGGTACCCAAACCTCCGTTCAACTTCAACACGGCCAATTTGGACAAGTTGGCGGTCTCCTTCTCGGGAGCCTCAGGCAACTTGGCGTACTGCACGACCTCGCTGGGGCTGGGCGACTTGATCTTGTCCCAGTCCAACGTGTTGCCGCTGGCCTTGTCGGAGACGTATCTTCTGAACAAGGCAAAGAACGAGTCCATCTGGGCCTCGAACTTGCGCTGAGCCTCGGCATCCTCGACGGTGTCGACCAAGTTGTTCAAGGCATTGCGCATCTGCGAAGCAGCCACGGTGGTGGCGGTGTTGTCGAAGGCCTGGCGCTGTTAGTATGGCTGAAGATGGCATTTGAATTGGCCCACTGAAAACGTGCCCGGTGGAGGATGTCAAGGGTGGGGGGACGTGGGGGACCGGGGCGGTCAATTGCACGGCAAATTCGCAAATTAACATACGTAGGACGACTGAGTCTTGGTGTGCTTTTTCATGGCAAGAAGAAAAGGTAGCTGGGGTGAACAAAATTGGTGGGTCACTCTCGGCCACACCGTACCTGAGGCCCCAAACACGCACCCGTACACCATGCTGCAACCGACACCACTGCACTCCGCGTGGTCACCCCACGTTGGGGGCCATTTTGATTATCGGGGCCAAGGGTGAAATTTGGGGGCGGGGAGGTGCGGAAGGTGGGGGATCTTGTGGTTTTTGATTGGTTTTTGGTTGGTTTTTGTTTGACTTTAGTGTGTTTGTCTGGAGTTCCATGGGGGTGGAGATGCAAGTTGGGCTGTTTTGTCCTGTAGCGAAGCTGGCGACAATTGAGTTTCCCCCAAAAACTTCTGCAGGATATCTCCACGTATGGTCAGAGAAGTGGAGAGGTGGGGGGAAGAGTTGGGGGGCCACGGAGTTCGGGATCTGGGATTGGAGAACATGGGGAGGATTTTCCTTTTTTTTTTTTTTTTCCCTTTGTTCTCTGTTGTTCCGAATCGGCGGGCGTCGGTTCTTCCGCACATTCTCACTTCTCGCTTCGCAGTTTCGAGAAAACACGGAATGGTGGGACATGGGGCTCAGGGCCAATAATCCGGATTTGCACCTGGCAAGTTTTTCCGAGTTTTTGAGGAGATCAGCAGAGGGTTCTGGAAGGTGAGGTTGTCGATTTTTTTTTCTTCATTTTTCGGGCGTTTCCCCATTTGGCCGATTAGGTGGGTTTAGTCAACAAAGTGTCGCAATCTGAACGGCGGGGCGGGCGAAATGTGGGTGCTCCATGGAGTTGGTGTCACTTATTTTCTGAGGGTTATTTTGCCCAATGTGGGGCGTTCTGTTGTGAAGATCTCCGTCCCCAACTCTGAATGCCGGAGCAGGATTCTGCCTCGATCCAACACCAACGGGCCCGGCAATAACGAGAATGAATCTGTAGATACTAGCTGAAAATTGTCAGAGCGAAGGTATTAGACTTGGATTGCAACTTGGCGATCTGCAATGGAACAATAAGCCAGTAGAACAATGCGCACCTAATTGGCGATTTGGGAAACTTGAGATGTGTAGCTGAAAGAGCTCTGGTTTTTCGGTTGCTGACGATTTGAGCGGCATAACATCATATCATGCCGAACGTGACGTTGATGTTGACGTCAAAATGTCGATGTTGATATTGATGTTCTCAGGATTGAAGTAACACGGCTGAACAACATTTCGCATCCATATTTCGTGGTTGTCAGAACTAGACAGACTGGCGTTTGAAGCTAAACACGAAGGCTTTGCCGGGACTCGCTAAAAGCCCTGAGACTTTTGATTCTGCTATTTCTTCCTCTTAGGCCAAAGTAGCCCTTGTGGTGTTTCTTGTTGGAAGGGCCAGAAGCCAACAGCTTCACTTTACAGAACATCTTTGTAAGCTATAAATTAATCCTGCCACTATTCAAGCGAACTGTTTAAACTTGACTGCATTCTACGACATTTTTCTGGGACACCAAGACTTTTCTGTCCTATGTATTGTTTGAGAACTTGAGTTGATCATGCGAGGCACTCGAACAAGTAGCTCGAGCTGCTGGTTTCTGGCTATTGCTCAAGATAATCAGCTGAGAGCTACTCAAGTTTGCTTTCGGAAACTAGCAACTAACTGACTTACCCTCCGCTGGACGCCTTGCAGCTTGCAAACCTAATTGGGCTAATAGCTCCAACAAACAAGGGGATATGAAATGAGAATTTAATGTCCTAAAATTCAAAGAATGCTCATTACAGCGAGCCCACAAGCAGCCCTGTAGCCGGTTCTCACCTCGAGAGCATCCGCTGTTTTGTCTGCCTCATCAATTAACTCTTGAGTCGAATAATCCTATGAGTATGCATTCAGACTCGAAGAAACTTCTAGATATATATTGGAGACGCTAGAAAAACTGTTTGGGAGCGTTATTTATTATATTGGAGAGGATTTCGGCGCTTTTTGATGTCGAAAAAAATTTGGCAATTTTATGCCTCTATGGCCGAGAAAGTCCTCAATATCTCGATTTACCGACTCAGGTACTATGAGGCAAAAATATGAACCCGTAAAAGCTCATCAATCGTGAGATTTGATCAAATTTACACCTTAAAATCAAACAACCTCATAAACCACTACAAAGGATATAACATCAAATGGCTCTGTGGCCGAGCGGTCTAAGGCGGCAGACTCAAGTTCTGTTATCGTAAGATGCGCGTGTTCGAATCACGCCGGAGTCATTATTTTTTTGCATTCTCTTTCTTCCATGATATCCATACACTTAAACCCTATAGCTCTCCAGTTTCTCCCCAACTTGCCCAGTATTGCCCGACATTAACTAGTTTTGACATGACTCACCTGTCAGTGCGGATGTGTCACGGAGGAAACCGGGAGTGCCTATAAGAATATTAGTCAATCTATCTATCCGATTACGGAGTCTGTTAAACACCTAGAAACCACATCTTCTTTGCTTACATTTGCCACTCAATTATGGCCGAAATCGAGATTAAGTCGTTGCTCGACACAGACTTGTACAAGTTGTCGATGCAGGCCGCTGTGTTCCAGCACTTCAAAGATGTGCCAGTTACGTACAGATACAAGAATAGAACCCCGCTGATGGTGCTTAATGGCGAAGCAATTGGTTGGTTGAAAGATCAAGTGAGCAAATTGGGCTCACTCAAGTTTTCAGCGGACGAAATTGAGTATTTGCGCGAGAAGTTGCCATACTTTCCCCAGGAATACTTGGATGACTTGAAGACGTTCCAATTGCACCCAGAGTCACAGGTGACTTTTGAGAACGACGAGGATAACTACGGTGAATTTGGAATTTTGGTTTCAGGATCCTGGTTCGAAACTATTCTCTACGAGATCCCTCTTTTAGCATTGGTTTCTGCTGCATACTTCAAGTTTGTTGATACGGCGTGGGACTACACTGGTCAGGAGGAATTGGCCGAGCACAAAGCCAACCAGCTCTTCGAGAATGGCTGTACATTCTCTGAATTTGGTACGAGAAGAAGAAGATCTTTCAAGACCCAAGAATTGGTGGTGCTGTCCCTCTGCAAAGCTGCCAAGGCCAGCGAGAACGGCAAGCTCTTATTGGGAACGTCCAACGTGCTGTTGGCCAAGAAGTACAACATAGCGCCTATTGGAACTGTTGCTCACGAGTGGTTCATGGGTGTGGCTTCTATCACTCAAGATTACGTAGATGCCAATAAGGTGGCCATGGACTACTGGCTCAAGACATTTGGCCCCGATCATGCTGGATTGGCGCTCACAGACACCTTTGGAACGGATGCCTACTTGAGAGCGTTCGGCAAGCCATACTCTGACCACTACACTGGAGTCAGACAAGACTCTGGAGACCCCGAGTTGTATGCGGCCAAAATCGCAGCTCACTACAAGAAGTTGGGGTATGCTCCATTTTCCAAGACAATCTGCTTCTCCGACTCGTTGGACATTGAGAAATGCATCAAGTACAAGAAAAGTGCTGAGGCACTTGGCCTCAAGGTGATTTTCGGCATTGGCACATTTTTCACCAACGACTTCAAGAGTAACACTGCGCCATACAGCAAGTCACAACCGCTCAACATCGTCATCAAAATCGCCGAAGCCGGAGGTAACCCCTCCATCAAGATCAGTGACAATTTGGGCAAGAATATGGGAGATGCGCAGGTTGTGGAGGATGTCAAGAGACAACTCGGATACACAGAGAGAACATGGGAGGACGGCGACGAGCAAAAGAGATGGTGAACACTAGAGAAATCGACAATGCCTTCTGGAATGCAAAAAAATAATTTTTTCTCAATAAAAACCCACAGTCTAGTCCAACCAGATCACCCACTACCCTCCTGTATGGACCCCAGACATCACCAAAAAACTCCCACTCACACTCTCGATTCCCTCTCCCCACAATGCCCGTGACATACGATGACGTATTGAGTGTTTTGAGTGTGGTGGATGGCTCCGAAAGAAGCACCGCCCAGCAAAATGCCGAGCAACAACTAAAACAGTGGGAGACCGAGCCAAACTTCCACTACCTCTTGCAAGAGGTGTACCTCAAGGTAGACCTCCCACTCAGACTCAGATGGATGGCGATTATCTGCTTCAAAAACGGCATCGAGAAGTACTGGCGGGCCTCGCGCACCAACGCCATCTCGCGTGAAGAAAAGGCCCTTATCAAGGCCAGACTCTTCTTCCTCATCGATGAGAAAAACAGCCAGTTGACGATCCAGAACGCCCATGCCATTGCCCGTATTGTGCGGTTCGACTTCCCCAGCGAGTGGCCCACGCTTTTCGACGACGTCAGCAAGTCGCTCGAGGAGTATGTGTTTGTCACTGGTAATCTTATTGCTGCGAACAACCTCTTGATCATTCTCAACCAGATGATCAAGTCGGTGTCGATGGTGCGCATCGGCAGGGCCAGACATGCTCTCCAGAGTAAAGCACCCATCATCGTGCCGGTGTTGGTCAAGCTGTACTGTAAGTTCTTCCTGATGTGGACGTCTTCGCTCGACTTGACCATTATGGAGATTTGCTACTTGTGCCTCAAGAACCTCCGAAGAATCATTCCCGAAGGCTTTGAGCAGCCCCACAAGAACCAGACCATTAACGAGTTTTTGAAGTTGTCCATCACTCATCTTCAGGCTCTTGTCACCGAGCACGAGAAGTATTCTTCTGACTTGCTCGAACGATACGTCAAGAGTTACAGCAAGTTGTACGTCAATTTGATCAACCACAACCCCACCAGTTTTATTTTGGTGCCGTCGTCGCAGGAGATTGTGTCGACGTTCATGTCTTTGCTTGAAAACAAGGCGGAGGCCATCTACAACAGCACAGAGGAAAACGATTTTTGGGAAGTCTTGGCCCTCAAGGGTTTCCTTGTCTTGAAGAAGATGATTGCGTACGTCTATAAGCAGGGTGCTGTAACGCTCAAGCAGAGAAATGACAAGGACGAGGTGAATCATGCCATCAACAAACTAAAGACGGATTTCTTCACTCCACAGGTGATTCTCAACCTTTGTGATCTCATCATTAACTGGTATTTGCGATTGAAACCCGCAGACTTGGAGAGTTGGCTCTTGGAGCCAGAAGAGTGGACTAATGAAGAGGTAAGTTCCAGCTGGGAGTACCAGGTGAGACCTTGCGCAGAGAACTTCTATCAGGATCTCATCAAGTACTTCAAAGATGATCTTTCCGAATTCATCTTGAAGAAAATTTCTTCCGGTTTGGCCGATAACGACTCAGTGTCCAACATTCTCGTCAAGGACTCTATCTTCTGTACATTCCAGCTCTCCGCTGATTCCATCGCCGATAAAGTCAACTTCGACCAGTTGTTGCCTCAGGTCTTCATTCCCGAAGGTTTGTCCAACGACCTTATCGAGAACAAGATCATCAAGAGGAGAATTTGCCTCATCGTCAGCTCCTGGGTTAGCATCAACTGCAGCAGGGAAAGCCGGGTTGACATCTACAAACTTCTCATCAACTTCATGCAGCCAGACAACAAGATCAATGATAAAGTTGTCAAGCTTACCGCTGTCCAAACTTTGCGCACGGTTATCAGCGACTGGGATTTCAACAAGCAAGATTTCCAACCCTTCCTTAAGGAGTTTGTTAACTTATGTATCGCCATGTTGAAGGACATGAGCTACACCGAGTCTAAGTTGTACATTTTGGATACTTTGTCCGCATTGGTTGAGAGATGTAACCCATTGATTGACCAATCGAGTTTGATCTCCATCTTGCAGGTTGTTCCTCCATTCTGGGAGAAATCAAGTACCGAAGGCAGCGAGGAATCCATTCTTAAGACATCTTTGTTGCGTGTGTTGAAGAATTTGGTGATTGCTTTGAACCAGAACTCCGCAGAGACCCATTTCATCACGATACCCTTGATTAAGAGCTGTTGCACGCCATCCAGTGAGTACTACTCGTTACTTGCTGAGGACGGCTACGACTTGTGGCTCGCAGTTCTTCAATACTATCCATATGAGATGGAACCAACGTCCGAAATCATTGATTTCTTTGGTCTTGTGCAGCAGGCACTTTTGGACTCGACGGAGATTTTGCCTACCATCTTGTCCATCGCCAGAAGCTATTCACTTTTAATCCCCAAAGTCTTCGAGACGGATTACGGCCTAGAAATATTTAGAGTGCTTTCTGGATATTTGAGCAACATGAGAGACGACGCTTTTGACGTCCTTATCTCGCTCATGGACATTCTTTTCCTCCAAGAATCCGAGAGTGAGCAGTTCATCAATAGCGCAATTGGCAGTGGCTTGCTCAATGCCATGGCCAACTACGTTCTAGATGAGAATCACAGCATTGTGTTGGCCAACAAGATTTTGTTGGTGATTTCCTGGTTGGCCATCAAGCGAGCAGACGTTTTTTTCCAAATCTTCGACCACTTGTCCATAGATACGGCGAAGTTTGTTGACGTGTGGATGTCGTACTACAAGAACAACGGCAATCCCCGGAACAAGAAGGTCAACTTGCTCGCACTTATTGCATTGGCCACGTTCGGTCTGGCCCGCAACTTGCATGGACTCCCGGAAAAGTTCTCCGAGGTGATCAGAAGATCGTTGATTTTCTTGGATGAAGTCAATGAAGACACCTCCGGTAACTGCCAGGCATACAACTGCGACTACGTCTATTCGGATATCGACAACTACATGTACTCTGATCCGGACATTGCACCTCATGGCGAGAAATTGAGATACCAGAAGCTCATGGACACCCAGGACCCCATCAACAAGGTCAACTTGAAAGAGTTTATGAAGGCCGAGGTGTTGACGTTGAGACAGGAATTGGGCGAACAAAACTTCGAGGCCATCATGTCGATGAACGACCAGTACACGAACGAGAAGTTGCAGGCATTGCTTCAATGAGAGGCAAAATTGGCCTTAAGAAAAAATTCTGGCCTCTTCTCCACTAGCTAGTTCACATCTAATATTGCATCATTAACTCTTGGTAGGCCCATAATTAGCAAGTGGGTCACGTGTAAAAGTGGCCTCAGAAGAGTGTCTGGACTCTCGCTTTCTATACGCTAAGTGTTATTCGAATTCAGAACCCCCCATAATGTTTGGCAGACTAGTCCCTCCTACCCGGACGGTATTCGCCCATACCTCCGTCATGTCCAGATTTCGTATTGCTCCGCTCCGCAGAAACTTCCACATCAACTCCAAACTTCTCCAAAAAGAGCCAAAGGTTTCGCCCAATGAATACTTGGAGCAGATCCAGAGACAGAAAGCGGAGCAGATGAAAGTCAGAAACAGAAGTGCTGGCTACTACTCGGCCTCTGTCATCATGTTCTTTTTGGGTCTTTCGTGCGTGGCTGTGCCTTTCTACAGATACTTGTGTAAGAGAACCGGATGGGGAGGAGTTCCCATCACCGACCAGCGGATTTTCACGCCAGACAAGGTGATTCCCGTGGAAACCAACAAGCGTATTCGTATTTCCTTCACATGTCGTGCCTCGGGTATTCTTCCCTGGAAGTTTACTCCTTTGCAGAAGGAGGTGTACGTTGTGCCCGGAGAAACGGCCCTTGTGTTCTACAGAGCCAAAAACACCTCCAAGGAGGATATTGTCGGCATGGCCACCTACTCTGTGACTCCGGAGCATGTGGCGCAGTACTTCAACAAGATTCAGTGCTTCTGTTTCGAGGAACAGAGATTGGCCGCAGGTGAGGAAGTGGACATGCCTGTTTTCTTCTTCATCGACCCGGATTTCGCCAAGGATCCTGCCATGCGTAATATTGACGACGTGGTGTTGAACTACGCCTTCTTCAAGGCGCTGTACCAAGACGGAGAATTGGCTCCTTCTCCCATTGGAACTTTCGAAGTGAAGGCATCGGTGGCTTAAAGTTTGTAAATAGTTGCTTGTACATAGGAAACGAAAGAGATGCATTTCACACTCGAATTTAACTATTTTACCGAATATTGGATTTTTACAGGCCAATTATGTTTTTCGGATCATTTCATGAATCTCAAATCTACATAGTATTGTGGTCGCAGTCGTACATTTCGTGTGTAGGATTCAGATACAAGTCAACTAGACGATTCTTCTTCAATGGTACGCAATTCCCGTCAAAACCAAAGAAAAGTCCCAGATTTCTAACAAGCAGCAACACGGAGTTAAGCGAGAGGTGCTTTCTGAGGCGGCTCGTCGCGCCAAAGCAGAGAAGGACCGGTCCAAAATCAACCACTACAGAAGGTTAACAGCCAAGATCTTGGAGGGAAAACACAAGGAGATATATACGCAAGAGGCTCTTGACGATACCACGGCCCTTCTCGAGTTGAACCCGGAGTTTAATGCCGTTTGGAACTACAGAAGGCGCATTGTGCTCCATCTTCTTGAGGAAGGCAACTTAGACCGGAAACAGTTCATCAGCCAGGATCTCCGCATGACCATGGGCCAATTGAAGATGTATCCAAAGTGCTACTGGATTTGGAACCACCGCATGTGGTGTTTAGATTTGTTGGACAAGCATGGTGAGGCAGGATGGGAGTACGAGTTGGCTATAGTGCTGAAATTGTTGGAGTTGGACAGTCGAAACTTCCACGGCTGGCACTACCGACGGTACGTTGTGAAGCATATCGAGATCAACACGTTAGCTCATGCTGCCGAGGGCGATCAGAAGGTTCTTGCCGAACTCACTATCAATTTGGGCGAGTTTGGCTACACCACGAGCAAGATCAACAAGAACATCTCCAATTTCAGCGCCTGGCACAACAGAACGAAGATTATCCCCAAAATCTTCGACTTGTTGCTGCACAAGGTCGACTTGCAGTCGTTGGGAGCAGAGAACTTACAGGTTCTCCAGTTGTTCTCCTCGCCATACAAGTTGTTGTTGCACGAGCTCGATCTCGTGAAAACGGGAATGTACATGGACTCCGATGACACTTCGGTGTGGCTCTACTTGCATTGGCTCCTCACCGACGACATCTTCGTGGGTGACCTCAATCTGACTACACAGACCTACGAGAGCCTATTGGAGGGCCAATTGAAGGATGTCGAGGATCTCAATGAGCTAGAGCGTGATGACAGCCCCACAAATAGCGACCATGTTTGGTGCATCAAGACCATCATCCTCATCAAGAGCTTGATCTCCAAGGCTCGCAACAACAAGGTGGAGCTTGACGAAGAGATCGAAGCAAACTTGAGGAAATTGTTGGTGTTGGACCCCTTGAGAAAGGGTCACTACTTGGACCAGCTTCTGGGCAAAACTTCGTTGGCTTACTAATTGAGGGTAGGAATTTTAGGTTTATTGATACACACCGTTATGGATCTCGCGTAGGGACGCCAATTGCCGGAAACTACGGAATCTGACACAATGAGAAATACCCCTTGCACGTCAGACAGCCCGCATTAGTCAAGAATCTCAGTATTTTTCCCGAATTATGAAAATAATAGGGCCCCTCCTCTCCTCATTCGACAAACTCAGGTGAGTTGACATGGTGAGCATGTCCCGATTAGGCAATTGGACCAAGTCTGCCCCACATTTGGGTGCGAATAACTAAATGGCCAATTTACCTATTTGGGAAATCTGGGATGGGAACTAAACGATGACGATGCCCTTCTAGGACAAGACGCCCTGACGCCCCCATATATAGAGATGGACATCTCCCTGGCGAATTCAGAAGAAAAAAAAAATTACCTGATACCCATTGAACATGCCCAGCAACGACAAATTTACCTTGTACTGGCTAGACGAGTCCAGAAGTCACAGAATCATGTGGTTGTTGGAGATCTTGGAGCTTGACTACGAAGTTGACATTTATCTCAGAGACCCGGAAACCTGGAGAAGTCCTCCACAATTGTTCCAAGTTCATCCACTTGGAAAGGCCCCGGTTTTGGACATCAAGTTTGCAGACGGAAGACCAGACCTCCAGCTTGCCGAATCTGGATTGATTGTTCAGTATCTCTTGAAGCACTACGATACCCAGTACAAGCTTACCCCCAAGAGCGAGATGGACCAGCTCATGGTCGACTACTACATTCATTACACCGAGGGTACGCTTCAGCCTATTTTGATCACCATGTTGATCAACACTTCTGTCAAGAGAATTGCTCCGTTTGGTTTGAAGACAGTCTCTAAACTCATATCCAAGGGCTTGAACTACGGCTACTATGTCCACGAGTTCAACTTGAATTTGGAGTACTTGAACAAGAAACTTCTCGAACAGGGTACTGGCTACTTTGTTGGAGGCAAGTTGACAGCCGCAGACATCATGTTGAGTTTCCCCATCTACGAAAACTTATTTGACAACGAGGTTGGCGTTAAGGAGTGCTCTGGTGAGACAAATTTGCATAAGAAGTACCACCAACTTAGTGCCTGGTGTGACAGAATCAAGAACGATCCTATTTATTCGAGACTCACTGAGATCATGAGAGACAAGGTCAACGAGCTTTACGCGGAAAAGGCCAAAAAGCGCAAGTGAGGAGAAGACATGACAGCTTCCGTATTGCATTCTTGGGAGTTTGAGATTCGTTTAATTTCATTAATGATAAATGTGCTAAAACGTGACAAACTGTAGCCATTCCGCAACCATTACTCAAAGCCAATTACTACATATTCATATTGGGTTGACACTTTTATTCTCGTATAGAAATAAATTTAGATTCCTTTTTTTTTGTTGCTCTGAAGAAAAATCTCCTGGATTTTAAATCTAGTCCAATGGCAAGCCCAAAGCCTGTCTCTGGGACTTAGACTTAGGGTCGAAGTATGGAACCTCAGCCAAAGAGGTCACACGAGTACCGTGTCTGGCCTCCAAACCCTCATGGTCCCAAACAGCATTGTGCTGGGAGACTCTGTTATCCCAGATAGCAGAGGTACCGAAACCTGGCGCAGACTTCCAGTTCCATCTGACCTGGATGTCCAAGTTCTTCTCGTACAAGCTGTACAAGTATTCCAAGATAAGAGAAGACTCGTTTGGCTCCAAGCCAACAATTCTAACGGTCATGGCTCTGTTGACAAACAAGTACTTCCATCCGGTGGCTGGGTGAGTTCTCACGATTGGGTGCTCTCTCTCAATGAAACGAGGTCCGCTCAATGGGTTCTCCCTGTCCAAGTACTTGTGAGCAGAACGGTAGATGGCGGTTTTACCATCCAAGAACTCCTGGAGAGCTGGAGACAACTTGTCGTAGGCAGCGTAACCGGAGGCCCACACAGTGTCACCACCAACCTCAGGAATGGTGTCGTTGTGCAAGTGGGTGATACCTGCTGGCTGGAACTCGTGGACCAAGTCGGTGTGCCACTGGGAGTTACCGGCGATACTGTTTTTGAAAGTCAATGGGAGACCGAAGAACTCCTTGGAGTAGTCCTGCCAGATGACAGAAATACCAGCAAGATCGGTACCGTCGTCCTGGTTTGGCACTCTTGGAACCTGGGCGTGGACCTCCACTTGACCCCAGTACTTACCGAGCTCCAATTGCTTCTGAGGAGACAAATCCTGGTCACGGAAGAACACAACCACTCTCTCGGCGATCAAGAGAGCCAACTCGTCCTTCTGCTGGTCGTTCAAGTCAGACAATTGCAAACCAACAATCTCGGTACCAAGGTGCTTGGTCAAGTGTCTCACCTCCTTGGCGGCACCGAACAAGGCCTTCTTCTCTGGGTCAGCGTTCTTACCTCTCTCAATGTATGGGTATTCCTGGTTTCTGATCTGGAAAGCATCGTCCACAAACTTTGGAATCTGGTCGACATTTGGCACCTTTGGGTATCCCTGGGACAAATCGATGTTGTACTTCTCCAATCTCTTTCTGGCAGGAGCTGGCAATCTTTCGAGCCAAGAAGCAGCAGATCCGGTCAAGACCTTCTTCTTGTACTCGGAACCACCGATGATCAGGGTGGATGCCAACTTCTCAATAGTTTCTTGAAGTTCCGATTGGGTTGCGGTTGGAGCTGGAGCCATTTTGTTTTATTTGAAGAGTGAATTGATCTCTACAGAACAGGTTATCATTTGGTCCAACCTTGTCTTTATATATGGTACGGAGGGGTTGCTCGAGTTGATTACGAATCGGTCCGCATCCACAGTTTTGCACCCAAAGTGCGACTTCCAGATAAACTCCACAGTTGTGTCTCCAGTCCCGGAAAGGCAACTTCGGGGTTCCATGCAATCATATAGCCGACTATTGTGGCTTGCGGCGGAAATGTGTGCCACGTTCTCCGATACTTGGATCGGGTTTACCAGGAACGGAACTGAAACCGAACTAAGTTCCGACAATAATCTCCACACCGTACGATTAGTAAATCGCACCCAAATCTCCAGCCTCGTAATCAATCCATGTGGCCATACAATTCTGGTCCAAGTTGTGGTTGCTGTCGTCGAACTTGCCCACCAGGCATCCTCTGGTGTTGCCAGTTCGAGGACAATTTGTGTATGGAGCGTGCCAGTAGCCAATATCCCGAAACCAGTGGATCCTGCGTTTGTCAGCAAATAGAGCTAATCCCAAAGAGTGGACAGGAGCGTCGCCCCATCTTTCATAGTAGAAATTTCCCGTGCGATCCAAGTATTCCACCCATTGCGAATACGCCTCACCCCGGTAGAAATCCATGTCGGCAATTTCAAAATTGGACCAGAAATGGCAGGTGGAGTACCCGTTAGCCACCCGTGCCTTCTTGGGGTTCTGCTGGTTTTCGGTGATCCACTGGAACGCTCCGTTCTCGTTGACGTACTTGTAGTTGTCGCCCTCGTTGAGGAACTTGATTGTTTCCGGGAAGAGGGTCTCGATGCTCTCGTCGATGTCGTACAAGTTGATGGTGAACCCGTAAAGCTTCTGTGTGTGGGCCAAATACTTGAAGACATCGTACCCCAAATCGGTGTAGAATTTCACCCCAGGCTCAATACGCCAGTAGTACTTGTACTTCTGCATCTCTGGCAAGTTGTAGAACGACTTGGAGTAGAACCGGCACATGTTATGGTACGACGCCTTCTTTGCATACGCGACATTGAGCTTCTCCAACCGATCCATGTTGGTGGCTTCCTTGTCGGTGTCGACCCACTCCGGCTTATTCCACACTTCTGGGGGGATATGGACGAAGTTTACCTCGGCCTGGGTGAAGGTCCGGATCCGGGCCATGAACTTCTCGTCGAAAGGCTCGTCGTTCAAGAAGGTGTACGGATACCGGAACTTGCTGTTGAACTTCTTCTCAAACTGTCTCATGGTGCGCTCGATTGCTCTGATCTCGTCGTTACGTACCAACGCCATGATGGTGGCATTAGCCCGCACATACGATGCCGGGTCTTCCGGCACACCGATGGTCGATACGTCCATGTCCTTGGGCACCAGGATCTCCTGATGCATCACCTCGTCGTAGGTAGCAGTGTTGATCTTCAACACGTCCTCCTTGGGGCCCTGCTTGTTCTTTGTGTCGATAAACTGGAACACCACATTCTGCGGCAAGATACGGTGGCCAGACGCCATCACGCCCGTGCCAAACGTGCTATTGGCGCCGGCCCTGAGCACCTCAATCAAGGCAGTCCCGGTTACCCCAGAATGAACACTGACCAAAGTGACGATTCCTAGAAGCGCCACTAGCGGAAAAAGCACCTTGACGATGAATTTCGGCAACTTGACCGAAACCAACGATATCATACTGGTGAAAGTAGGAATTAGTTGGGTTTCGGATGTAAATTGAAGAAGATAGTCAGTTTCGGCTCCTGGGGCCAGTGCAGGATTTAACAAGGCTGAGACGCGAGATATCAACACCATATGCATGGATCGCCAGGTCTGGGCCATATGTTGAGTCGAGACAATGTGGTTTTTCGTGGTGGAAGTGGATGATTGTGAAAGGTTGTGGGATGTAAAACCGTGAATATGATGTAAATTCCTCGAGTTTCCTCCCGTTTTTAGGGAGATGCTGTGTATCTCGGGGACCAGAGACTGGTAATTTAATGGTGCAGGTGAGAATGAGACGATCAGGAGAAGGGGAGAAAAAAAGAAGGAAAGAAAGGGGAGAAGGAAGGAAAAACATTAAGAATTGGGGAGAATATGACAAGTTGGATCTCTGGAGCAAAAACTGTATTGTCTCGCTACGTCTAATGCTCGAACAGAGACAGCAGTCTAGTTTAGACAGCGACCAAGACATAACGGACCTAAACTCAAAATTAGCAGTTTTTTCCAAGGAGCTCAGGTTCGATATGACGCACGGTCAGATTCACGAAGCCTCGTGTGACCTCTAGCAGCCATTTTCCCGCAAATCCTCTAATGCTAGGGCAGATCTTTGAGTAGTGACACGAGACAATGCAGATCCTCGCACCAGACTAAAAGAGCCGACCTGCCAGTCAATGCAGTCAATTGGGTGCCATGCTTCTGAGCACCAAAAAACATTCGAGTTTTTTTTCCCAATTTTTTTTTAATTTTTTTTTCTTGACTTCTCCTCTTAGTTTCGTCCTACCCATTATTGACAAAAGCTTCCCTTTCCCGTGTTTTGCGAATTTCCCCCATACTTTCTGTCTCTTTTCTCTTCTCTCTTCATTTTCTCTCAAAGATCGGCCCTCGCAGTCACCGACGTACAGGCTCTAATATGGTCCAACTACTACACCTTCAACCAGCCCATGTTCAACTCTAAAGTGGCAGCACGTCTCTGTCGACGATTAGCCAGCGACACAAAACCGTCTGCTTCCCGCAACTACGCATCGCTCCCGCCCCGCGATGCCACGTTGGCCAAGTTCGTGTTTCCCACGGCAACTCACACTGTCAAGAACGTGGCCGACGCCGGAACAGAGGTGGTGACGTTGAACGGCCACTTGAACCGCAAGCCTCGTATCATGGCGAAGCGCAGCTTTGCCGAGCTCCGCGACCCGCACGGCGACGTCATCCAGATCCTCATGGCTCCAGAACACACCGAGGCCAAGTTCTTTGATCTTTTGCAGAAGAGCGGCGCCGAAGACTCGGTCAGCGTGAGTGGGCACGTCCAGAAGAAGCAGATGAAGCCCGGAGACAAGCTGAAGGTCGAGTACGAGTTGGTGGTGTCGCACTTCCAGACTCTCAATCCAGCAGGTGTCGATGCGGCCCAGTTGGACAAGTTGAAGCACTCCAACCCAGCAGAAATCCCGCCAAAGTTCAGGTATTTGCAGTTGAGAACGCCCTTCTACCAGCATGCGCTCCGCACGCGGAGCAAGGCCGTCAATTTGATCCGGAACACCTTGGTGGAGAAGCATGGCTTCACCGAAATCGACACTCCGTTGCTCTTCAAGTCGACACCGGAAGGAGCTCGCGAGTTCTTGGTGCCTACAAGATCGGCCGACCGCTTCTATGCGTTGCCGCAGTCGCCCCAGCAATACAAGCAGATTCTTATGAGTTCTGGTTTCTCAAGGTACTTCCAGATCGCCAAGTGTTTCAGAGACGAGGATTTGAGGGCAGACAGACAGCCCGAATTCACCCAGGTGGATCTTGAGATGAGCTACATCAATAGCAGCGACCAGGTCGCAACTGTGATCAATGACGTCGTCCAGAAAGTGTGGAACGAGGTGGGCAACATGCCCATTTACAGGGTCAATCCACAGGGAAACATGGAAGAAGTCGATGCAGCTTCGGAGCAGAAGTTCAACAAGCTCAAGTACATTGACGCCTTGACAAAGTACGGTATCGACAAGCCAGACTTGAGATCGGCGTTGACATTCACAGACCTTTCTCGGTTCTTCTCACCAACGAAAAACCCATCGAACTTTGACGTTGTGGAGGCATGTGTGTTGAAGGGCGCATTTGATCCAGCAGAGAAATACAAAATCCCCCACATTTTCACCGAGTCAACGTCTTACCCCAAGAGAAAACCAATTGTGTTGGCCATTAAGACGGAGGACGATGCCACCAATTGGTTCAAAAAGTTCCTTGAGAAGAATGTCTTGAAGGCCACTGCTGACTTTTCAGAGTCCGAATTGGCAACAGAACTCAAGCTCAGCCCTGGAGACATTTTGGCATTCTCCACCAGAGCTGAATTGCCGTACGAAAACCCAACTCCTTTGGGCAAATTCAGACAAATTGCAATTGAAGAGTTCCCTACGAAGTGGAACAGACCTATTGTTGGCAAGAACGGCGATTTGACTACGGATTACGACCGCAAGTCGCTCTTTGTTGGGTCTTGGGTGGTGGACTTTCCGCTTTTCAGCCCAGTGGATGTCACCGAAGGAAATGAAGGTGAATTTCCTCAGTATGACTACGCAAAACTCGAGGCAACACATCATCCTTTCACTATGGCCAAGAGCGAAGACTACGACCTTCTCGAAACAGACCCATTGAAAGTGCACGGCGAGCATTACGATTTGGTGGTCAATGGAGTCGAAGTGGGTGGTGGATCCAGAAGAATTCACGACCCCGAGCTCCAAAAATACGTTTTCGAGTCGATCCTCAAGATTACCCATTATGAAGAGTTGTTTGGACATTTACTAAAGGCTTTGAGTTTGGGATGTCCACCTCATGCTGGTATCGCACTAGGCTTTGACAGACTTTGTGCCATGCTTATTGGAAGCACAAGTATTCGTGATGTCATTGCTTTCCCCAAAAACCAATCTGGTACGGATCCAGTGGTGGAAAGTCCCACCGACGTGCCAGAGAAAACGTTGAATGAGTACTACATAACGAAATGGAACCTGTAAATAGTTTAAATAGAATACCGCTAAATCAATGCAACTCGAATCTTTTAACGATTGCGTCCTCTAACTTTAATTTTCTTTTGATTGACATTAGCCAAGTCTTCACCGCCTCTCTTGGCTCTCTCTTCCTGGTACTGTTTCTTCTTGAAGATTTCCTCCATCTTCAATTCAATTGGCTTCTTCTTCTTCTCAGTAGTGGCGCCCTCCTCGGTTTTACCGTAGTATGCTTCTTCTTGTTCCTTGACGAGTCCCTTCCAGTCGAACTTCTTTCTGACGAAAAGCTCCATCGACCAGTTCTTCCACACTAATCTACCGTAAGTACTCTCCTTGACTCTGTGAGAGTTTGCCATCATCTCAGATGCCACTCTATCCTTGTACATTGGCAAGAGCACTGTGAAATCCCACAACTTGTCAACAATGTGGGATCCGTAGGAGTTACATGCCAACTCGAAGATTTGACCAGAAAACAAATTCAAGAACTTTCTTCTCGATATTAGAGTTGGCTTTGGTTCTCCCTCGGAGGCTGGGAGGACCACCAATGCACTTTCAATGACGTGAGAGAACACTCCATGCTTGCACATCTGGATGAATCTCTCGATTGGCAAAGCCATGCAGTTGAACCAGGCGCAAATAACGAAAGAGTAGTCGTACTCCATCAACTTTTCCAAGAAAAGCGATCTTCTTCTTTCTTCAGCAGTGGGCCAGTCATCTTTCGTGTTACCCAAAGTCGATCCAGTCAACTGAAGCACATTTTCAAATAATTCGGTGGTAGTATCGTCACTTGGATCTTGTCTGTTGAAGTTTGGAGCAAACTTGATGAAGAGCTGCTCGATGAGTTCATCTCTTCTGTAGTTACGTCTGGAGATGGAAGCATCAATGATGGACTTACCCAAGTCAATGTTTTGGTTCTCAGAAATCGAGATCAAACTGGATAACTGAGGAATAAGCTCATCCAAGATGTACTCAACTTCACCTGGCTTTAACTTGAAGAGTAATGCCTGGATAATGTACACACCGGTAGTTGCTCTGTTGGCCAACTTGAACACACGGTCCTTCATGTATAATCTGTAAAGTCTCTCAATGTATCTCATTCTTGCACCATCATTTTTGATAATGGCCTCGAGGAAATGAGATCCGACAGAATCAGACAAGAGATACTCAACGAAGGACTCTTCCTTGGAGTCTTTCTCCTCCTTCTCGGACAAGAAAAGCAAGTGCCAAACTGTACGGTCTCTGTCGAAAATTCCCTCCACTCTGATGATAAGCTGGAGGACTGGGGATGCCACCTTGTGAATAGCGAGCTCTCTGGCCAGCTTGGTGTCCAATTTACTAGACACAGTGTCGACCAAGACCTTCAATTGGTCCTTGAACGATGGAGGCACCTGGAAAGCTCTGCTGAAGTCGTCATTGTCCTTGATCTCAATCATCTTTCTGGCCACCTTCGACTTTTTGGATCTCAAGACAGAGTTAGATTTCGTGGACGATGGCAATTCCTTAGCGGAAAGAATGAGGATGATGATTCTCATCACATGAGATGCGTACTGGTGTTGCATCATCTCGGTCCAGTATGGCTGAAGTTGACCGAGCATTTGAATAAACATCGACTCCATAGTTGTTGATGCGACGAAGTTCTCCTCGTCATTGTCTTCCTCGTCCTCGTTTTCGAGTTCGTAGTCGTTTTTCAACTCTTTCTCGATCAATGCTGCGCTTCTCACCAAAAGTGTCTCAAGCACATGAGATGAGTACTTGTGATGGGCCAAAGCAGGAATGTGACCGTTGAACAGATGGAAAATGTGCTTGAGCTGACGGTCAGATGCAAAAAGAACCAATCTCTCCATCAATTTAGAGCAGATTTGATTGGTGACAAGCTTGAGTTCCTTGCCTCTAGACTCCTCCAAAATGGAGCGAATGAAGCCCGCACGGTCCTCATCACTCTCAAACGAATTGACGTTAAGAGTAGACTCGGCCTGCTTGAAATAGTCGATCTCACTGGCGTCCACCAATCCATAGAAAACTGTGGAGAATTCTCCATTTGATTTTTGGGTTTCCTGCTGCTCTGGAACATCCACTTGCTCGATTTCGTCATCGGAAACGTCAGAAGTCTCATCTTGACCCTCTGGTCTTTCCTTGAATGCCGATTTTGGCGCTCTTCTTCCTCTTGGTTTGGCCATGGCGTCTGGTTGTTGGAGAATCGCATCTCATCGGTCAAATCGAGATGATGGGAAAGCATGGTGTACGGGTGTAATGGTCGTTCAATTTGCAGCCTTTCTGTTTTTCGAGCCAAAACCCTAGACCCTGGAAATGTTATGCAGTTTTCTCTTCTTTTGTTTTCTGTACTTCTTTCTCGTACAAAACTGATCGAGATATCAGTGGTGCAGATTTGGATTTATGTTTATCTTCTCAATTTTGCTTCCTCTCCACTCTTTGTGTCCCTTTGTGATACTTACTATCGTTATTTAGCCGCTGACAATCTCTTCAGAATCAAAAAGCAGGTTTCTGTTTACCCCTTAGTTAATTAGACGCCAATACTCAGCTTTGCTTTGCTTGATACTATGCAACTTTTTAACGGGACTACTAATGTCATAGTTGAAGAGCTAATGACTATGTGTGTTCTTGTCTTCAATGATCTCGGAATTAACAGTTATGTGCGTCAAAACCAGATATTGACCAGTACGAAAGACATTCTCATTTCCGTTCTTTTGTCTTCAGATTCTCGTTCGTAACAGAGAAAGGATGCGAAATGGCGTTATTTCAAGTGCGGCTTGAACTCGTAATTTAGTGGGGATGCACTGGCCCATAACCGGCAGTACTCACAACAGGACCAAAATGGTGGCTTCCTGTGTGAGTTTCGATTGATTTGAACAATTGCACTATTATGCATGGCCGACACGGACATAAGGCACAGGAATTCAATTAAAAGGCTTGGATTTCTCGTATTGACGTTAACCGCACTTCCACGCGGCACATAAATTGGCCAGAGTTTGCTCTAATTAAGAAGGCAAAATGGAAACGACAGACAGTGAGTACAAATCGCCATTCAAGCATCCGTGGTGGGGAGCTTTCAGAGGTGTGGGTGACGATGCTAGAAGTTTAGACGAGTGGCTTATTATTGAGGTGTCGAACTCGATTCGCTCCAAGCCAGAATGGAACAGGAAGTTCAAGGACCCACTGATTGTCAGCAAATGGAGAGAAGAGTTCAATGCCCAGGAACTGAAGACCAAACACAAAAAAGAGGTGTTCGACTACGTGTTACGTGAATTAGAATGGTACGACGCGTTGGAGAATACAGTGCTTAGCGAGAAACAATTTAAGATTGGGCCAGATGACAGAATCGTGTTCAGTGACAATGCTGTAGATTCCAAGACGGCGCAGAAGTTTGCTGCTAACATCGCACTGTTCGAAGCAGTCACACCCAAGGACTACCATCCTGGCTCCGATGAGTTGGTGGTGGATCTTGTACACCCATCGTTGTATGTCTTGGAGTATGGGCGCACCAAGTTCCTCGAAAACGATAAGTTGGAAGTTGCTGAGTACAATGAGGAGATTGGCAAATTCAAAAAGTGCATTTCCGATTGGGGAATCTCCAAGAAATTCCAATGGTTGCCAGCTGAGTTGACGCTTGACGAAACCTCAAAAAAGTTTCATTTCGACTCATACATCAACAATCTTCATCCCATCAAGTTTGCTGCTTTGTATGAAGATATCGCAGAGATTTTCAATCAAATCATTCCAGGGTTGAATTTCTCGCTTGCCAGGTACCGGTCCCCTCAGTACATAAGAAACGATATTCCAACCTATTCTGATGCCTACAACGAGGGTTTTGCCGCTTATGAAGAAAGGTTGGACGAGTTTTATGAGAAGAATGAAAATGATCTAGCCGAAGAAGAGGCAATTGAAGCAGAAAGGGCGAACTATTTGAAGGACTTTCCTCCAGTCTACGAGAAAGATCCAACAACCGAGGATTTCGATCTTCGGGACTTCTCAGACTTGAAAGTCGTTGTGAAGCTAGCAAATATCGAGCTCACTCCTGAGAAGCCCAAGTACCCTGGCGGCACTTGGCATGTGGAAGGAACAATCAATGAAGACATTGTCGCAACTGTCTTGTACTACTACGATATGGAAAATATCAAGGATAGCAAACTTTCTTTCAAAGCTGCTTTCGAAGACCCTATTTATGAGCAGGGCGACAGAGTTTACTGCGAGCGCTTCTTCGGGTTGAAAGATGAAGACAGAATGACCCGGTTCGCGGGATCTGTGGATGCAAAGAAGGACAGGGTTGTTGTTTTTCCCAACTTCTTCCAGCACCACGTTGACGCGTTCGAATTAGAAGATCCTCTGAAGCCCGGATTCAGAAAGATACTTTGCTTTTTTATTGTCGATCCGCACGATGACTATGTTAAAACGACCAAACACGTCCCCCCACAACAGGAAGACTGGGCCAAGTCAGATGAAATAATGAACAAATTCTTCCCCAAGGTCAACCGAGCTGAGATCAATACTCTCTCTTGGGACGATGCCAACAAATTGAGGGAAGAGTTTATGAAGGAAAGATCTCAACAGGTGGAGGAAGACTCCGAGTTCGATCATCCCTATCTTAGAATTTTCAGTCTTTGTGAACATTAATATATACGACTTGAAATCTACAACTTGGCTTTCTCTTCCTCCTCGGCCTTGATACGCAATGGCAACTTTCTGGTCAAGAGGTGCCACTTGTACAAATTGGGAAATCTCTTGGTAAGATCTTCATTGACTCCAAACAGCTTTGTTCTCACTGGGTCACTGAAAATGTTCTCGTTGATAGGGAAGTCCAAAATGATATCGGCTCCACTCAACTTATCTCCCACGAAATAGCCTCCGCCCTTCTTCTCCAATTGGCTGTCCAAGAAGTCAAGGTTAGTCAAGAGACGCTTCAAGTAGAACTCGGAGTTGATTTTACTCATAATGGCCTTGACAAGATAAGTGGCTGGCCATGGAGCCTTCTGGACAGCAAAAGATCCAACCAAAATCGACACCAAGTGAGGCTGCAAGCTTCCCTCTGCAAAGTGCAAGTAGTAGTCAGCCAACTGCTTACCCTCCTCGGTATCAGGTGTCAACTTACCCTCGACGTCATAGTGCTGAATCAAATACTGGACAATGTGGCCTGATTCAGCAAGCTTGATTGAGTTCGGAGATCCAGGCTTAATGATCTCCAAGACTGGAGACATTCCCGTGGGCCACACTTCCTTCAATTCCTTAGGAGCAAGATACTCCTTGGTTCTTTTGTATACCTTGACATCATAATCAAGCTTCAACTCCTCCAAAAGCCAGATGATTCTGGATGCTCTGGAGTTGGTAAGGCTGGCAGGTTAGTTTGGGTGCGAATTAAGACACATTTGACATTTGACATACTAGTGCAAGATGAATTTATCGGAGGTTTTGGTCATTTTCTCTAGAAAAATCTGGGGATGTTTAGAAATGTTAGATTAGTCGCCAGACATGGTTGGCGGAGGAGTTTATATAGAGGTGAATCTGGTTATTGCAGAAGCCAGCAATTGGCTTATCCATGTGAGAATAGTGCGGCTTCGGAAATAGGCAGGTGAGTTTTGGTGGGGAGCATTTTTTTAATCGCCGCGCCCATTATGTCCCGTTGCCGGACATAGCGGAGAAGACAACGGAAAAAAGACACAGGGCTGTCAAGCAGAAAAGAACAGACGGATGCGGCTATAGGAACCTTCGAAACGGAGTGGACAATGGTGCGGCTAGGCTCATTGTCTTTTTAAGGTTTTTAAATGCGGAAATAGGTGCGTCGATCTTAGGCTTGAAGAAACTGACGAAGAAAGGAACGCCGGAGATAGAGTTCACTCTGCCGAAATAAATCAAAGAATACACGACACATCTAGTATGAGAGACAAAAACGTTTTTGGTGATTTTGGAAAAAAAAAACAGATGGTGTTGGGTCCATTTGCCTATCGAAAACCTCACAGGTTGTAGTCAATCGCATAACCTCCTTGTGGAACCCGTTGCTACCGGAGACACTCATCATTATGCGTCATTTCTGGCTCTCCAGTGCCATTATGTGAGTTTTGATTTCATAATTGGAACTAAGTCACACCGGTTTTGAATTCAATTTGGGTTTCCAGCTTGTAACTTCCATGTTGAACTTCGCCACATTGCTAGACCACTAAGTAGGCAAATGGTCACGTTGGAAAAATCTTAGACAATCAATCTTGATCATATTTGTACTTGAAGTTTCTGAGTAGCACTTGTTCCTGAGACCTAGGTTGCACTCATGACAGCTTACAAACTCTGCGTGGATAACGACGAGAAAACGGCAATGGACGAAGCCACTCGTAAGGGATATCGAGACATTTTGAATGTGGGTAGCAAAAACTAGTCTGTCAGATATTGAAACCGCAGACAAGTTTTCAACTTGACAGTCTTCTCTGGAAGGAGCTCGTGAAACTCAGGAAACTTCGAAAAGAAATCTAAGGGCAAAATCTGGAGTTCGATGAAGGGTATTTATATTTGATATGCCCAGTAGCTTCATGGAGTAAGAATCTTTTGTGATTGAAACCGCAAATCATTCATATTTAATTGCTCCTCTCTCTTCGCCACGATCGACTTGTCAATGCCGAAAATTCCAGTCTTTGCTCTGCTTTGAAATGACTTCTCTTTGACACGCCACCAAAAATCCTGGGTCATTCAGGTTAAATACCATGGGGCTCGTATAATTATTTTCGGGAAATTTGGGACCCGTTTCGTGGCCAATGAAATTACACGGTCCTAATATCCTGGCTTGGAACACAAATCCACCTTGTTTACCGTCATGGTCGTCTTTGAACCGGTGACCAATCCCCCAGAAGGATTGTTGACGATGAACCAACGACTATCTGCGTTGTTTCATTGATTGCATTAACAAGTGACCCTCTATAATGTCATATTTTCGTTCCAAGAGAAAAGGAGTGTTCTAGCTGGATGTATGATGACAATATGAAAAACGCAATTGCTGTAATAGTGTTTGAGTTGCGTGCTCTATCGAGATGACCCGTAGTATCCGAGTTAAAGCCACTTTTCTTTGAAACAACCAGGACAGGTTCCTGCTCTAATATAGGTTTTGTGGAAAATGGTCGTCTCCGAGGAACAAGATTGTGAGAGAGCCAAGGTTGAGAAGCAGCTCAGTATTCCTGAGACGGGAGTCATATAACGTCGGGTTAATGTGAAAAAGACTCCGTGGTCTGACCAAGACGTCATTCAATCGCCTGTGTGTCATACTATTGGATATGGTAGGAACAGCGTTAAAAATCAAGAAAGTTGTTATCTTGTAGTAAGCTGCATTACAGTTGCAAGCTGATTAATTTTCGCCGGGCCAGCCACCACACCCAAAACTTCAGGGCAACCCAATTGCTTTGGACGTTTCCATTGCTTTTCAAACCAGTTAAGTCCATTCTACAAGTGTTTGAAAATCCAACCTATCCAATTGATGCTAATTATCTACTTGAACCAACTCGGACGCCTCAAGCGAGCGTCGTGCTCTTCTATCAAGTACTGAACGATGTTATCGTAGCCGGCAACCGTTTGTGGGCGACGCTGACCTTCGTCAAAAACTTCTAGGTATGGTACCGAAAGCTGGTCGCTATCGTGGACCTTTCCTTCATGGTGAAGATCCAATTCTTCAAGAAGCCACATGATGCGGGCTGCTTTAGAATCTGAAGTGCTAGAAATGTTAGAATGATGAGAGAAGGTCTCAATTCATGAATTTACATACTAATGGAGGACAAAATATGGGAATTGAGACATTGACCTCTGTCATTCTGCCAGATACGCATGTATATATAGAAGGATGCTGGGCTAAATTTACGAACTGGGGCAAATCCAAATTAGAAAATGCTACACCGAAGTCACCGCACTAATCGGGATGTTTTCGTCGGTGGCGACCAATCATGTTAGTGCAAGGTTCTTCACAGATCGAGGATTCAGGTTATGAGTGTTGGAAGAGGGGTGATTATCATGGTAATTGGGGTTGTCCGTACGGCTGGTACGGCTGGAACGGCCGAAACGGACGAGACGTGTACGTAAACGGCTACTCGGTGGCAATTGAATTATTTTCTGTGATTCACCGATCCTATGTTGCCTTTGGTGTCGTCAGAAGGTCGCCTTAAAATCCGTGTACTTCCGCGCCGTTTTGCCTTGATTGCATTTGCGGAATTTGTGACTGATCACGGTAGGGCCTAGCCGCACTGTCAATGGTTGCGTTTAAGACAATGTAGGAGAAAGTCACTGGCAGGTTCAATTTGCGACACTGTTGCTGACAGGTTTGACGGATGAATGCGGTGCTAACTCCGAGCCAGATTGCCGTGAGCATTTACAAGGTTCAACATGTGGAAAACGGATATCGAGTCGGGCTGGCTGACTTGCAATGGTTTTGGCGAACTGCATTGGCGACACATGACCATTTCCCGGCAAGAATTTCGGTCTCCTTGGTTTTGACGAACTTTCGCAATTCGGATACAAGGTGAGTATGACGAAGAGAACGCCTACATGTGATCAATGTTGATCCGGGCCTGTGGAAGGGAAGTTCCGTCAACAGTTTACGGCCCCGCTATCAACTTTCTTCTTTTTTTTTATCTTCTGATTTTCTTGCTTTGCGAATATGGCAGGCCCTCTACAGTGCTTAACTATGGAGTCGCACTGATTCAAAGAAGATGCCACCAACCAGAAGCTCTTCGCCCCAAAATTAGGAGAAACAGACCGTAAAATCCACAAGAATCGGCACCAACTAACGTATCAATCGGTCCGAATTCCAGCTTTTCTGCCATTTCCCTCTCAAATCCCCGTTCTCCACATTTCCCATCTCCCACTATCTGTAGGAGATGAGATGGATGCGAAAATGCGAAACAAAAAACTCATTGATTTCACTTAATCACACCCAAAAATGGCCCAACCAAAACCGGTCGACGTTCTTGTGCTTGATGCGGCTCCGCTCATCACACAGAGTGCCTCGGCGTTACAGCAGTTTGCCTCGGCCTTCTACACTACCCCCGGAGTCCACGCCGAACTTCAAGATGAGCACACCAGAAACCAATTGCTCCTCTGGGCGGAAAACTTGGTGGTCAGACAGCCCAAACAGGAGTTTGTGGACAAAGTCAGCTCGTTCGCAAAGTTGACTGGAGATTTTGCCGTGTTGTCCATGAACGATATCCACATTATCGCCTTGGCATACGAGCTTGAACACGAGAAGAACGGAAACGTCCACTTGAGGAAGTATCCTGGCGAGAAACTCGAGTCGGACGAGAGCGACGCCCCCAAGAGAGAGTACAAGCCCAGATGGCACGACCAGCCGCAACAGGAAGAGGAGGAGCCACAAGAGGACGACGACGGATTCCAGATGGTGGTCAAGAAGAAGAAGAACAAAAACCCACGCAAATGGAGAGACCACAAGCGCAATGACGAGAAGAGAGAGGAGACTGCCGTGAGTGTCGAGACTCCTCAAGAAGTAGCAGAGACTGTCTCTACGGAAGAAACTCAAGAACCTCAAGAATCCCAAGAAACCCAACAGACCCAAGAGGAAACTACAGGGGAAGCCTCGGCAGAAGATGCTGCCCAGGAGCTCCAGGAGTTATCGCTCAATGAGGAGTTTGACGAAGAGGACGATGATGGAGACTGGATCACCCCAGAGAACTTGCAAGAAGAGATTCTCAAGGACAACTACGAGACAGTGCACGATGTGCAACAGGAGACCACAATTCCCGTGGCACTCTCCACAGGAGATTTCGCCTGTCAGAACGTCACCATGCAAATTGGTCTCAAGTTGATGAACTACACCTCGGGAAAACAAATTCGCCGGGTGAGAAACTACATGTACAGATGTCATGCGTGCTTCACGATGGTTCCGTTGCCCAAATCGGGCCAGCCAAAGCACTTCTGCCCCAGATGTGGAGGTAACACCTTGCTTCGGTGCGCTGTTTCCATCGACAACGTCACCGGAAAGGTGACCCCACACTTGAAGAAGAACTTCCAGTGGATCAACAAGGGCCAGGTGTACTCGATGTCGTCTCCCCTCAGTAAGAACTTCCAGAAGCAGCAGGGAAACAGAGGATACCAGCACAACAAGGAGAACCGTCACAAGAAGTTGCAAGACCCGGTGATTCTCAGAGAAGACCAGAAGGAGTACACCCAAGCACTTAAGGATGACGCCTGGCAGCGGAAGAAGAACGAGAAGATGCTCCAGGAATGGATTGGAGGTGGCAGTGCCGACAACTTTGACTCGCCGTTCACCTCTTCGCAGAGACATACCGGAGTCAGAGTTGGCCGTGGAAGAGGAGCCAATGCTGTCAAGGGAAAGAAGCACTAGGAAAGCTGAAAGAACGGGCCAGTTTCCTGGCACAGGCATAAGGGACATAGACAAGCGGACGAGGCGCTGTGTTACGAACAAGAGGGTCATAGAGCCTCTACTTCTCTTGATATGCCACATCAGAAGCATACACCTTGTTTGGAGTCATTTACTTGTTGCATACTAATATCACACAATCACATAGCAGAATGAATGTAGCATATCGGGGAATTGACAGTCAACAACTGCTTGACCATGTTTTCTCCGGAGGACCTACGACGCTCAAACTTATTTTTTGGGCCCATAGAACAATGCCCTTTGAACAATACAATTGTGATTTGTCTCAGAAGATCATTTCGCTTTTGTGGCCGTGAAATCAAAGGACTTTTAGTCTTTGTCATAGGTTGGTTAGTGACATCTCACATACTCTACTGTAATTTCCATCTCACAGTGTAGACACTTTGATTGACTCTGCCATAAACTGTTCCCACCTAACGTCCTCCCGGTTTCAAAAAAGAAACAACCAATCAAACAAAAACTCTTCAATCCACTCTCGAAGATGGCCAATATGAGGCAAACACTCCCGCTTCAACCAAAATCGTCTTTGTTGGCCGGGCCGGGCCAATGTATGGGGAAAACAAACCTATACAGACCAGCCAGATTTTTCAGTAGAAGGTCCACATGTCACCAAAAAAACAACCATACTTCTCAAAACCGGCTTTCAATCACTTATTCCAACTTCGATCTTCTCTTTAATTATTCTCCCGAGATTCTCGTTTCTAACACATTTTCTTGTTCCGAACCAACTCCGCCCGCCTATCGCCAACTTCGCACCCAAATTATGTGCACCTAGTTACCTTGCTCTTACTATTCCAATATACCCAGTCTTTTCTTTCCAATTGTACCCAAATCCGCCCATTTTCCCAGTTTCTGGCCACTTTTCCCACTCTCTTGTGGTGTCTGGACCCGATACTGCTAATATTTTTCCATGAGCTCGGCCCAGTCGGCGGCCTCAGCCGCATTCAAGAGCAGTTATCAACCACTGGCGCCAGCGGGACATTCCAAGCCCAATTTGCGGCTCCTGATCGATAACGGGTCCCGAACGTCGCTAGCGGCAGCCCAGACGTCGCAGCAGCGGCTGCAGAGCAAAGCTGGAACCCCTGTGGCTGGACGACCGGCCCGTTCACCAATCCTGGGGTACGGCCCCAAATTGGCCCAGCCCATGGCTCGGGCCCGCCGCTCCAACGCCTCTGAGGAGCCTGAAACAGACTACTTCAACCTTCTGCGAGGTTCTGTTTCGTCGGACCCACATGGTCCACCGCCACGGTCTCGTACCATCAGCACCAACCCACAAGACATGCTAGAGCAGGTGCGGCAGCTGATCAACTCCAAGTCGAAGAGCGGGGTGATGAAAGATGCCAGCCGGCGGTCGCAGGCGGCTATCGACGAGTTCCGCAATTCCGTGGACCAGCGCCGCCTCATGTCCCAGCTGAACTTCGACGTTTCTTCGGTGGCCGATTACGGAGCCAACGAGTCACACAGCGTGTACAACCACTCACCAGTAAACAACCTACTGCGCTCGTCGATCGGGCTGGCAGTCTCGGAGAGCAACGACGAGTTGCTTGTGCCACCGCTCATCAAGCTAATGCACACATCCAACCTCGACTCGGAGCCAGCTGGCAGCCGCAAGCCTCTGAACACCAGCCTTTCGCCGCCAATCCTAATACCGCCATCGCCCAATGCTTTGGCACGAGCAGTGGACTTCCCCGATAACAACATCCCGATGCAGCTGCTTCTGTCGTCAATAACTAATTTGGGGGAGATTGAGAACAGAGAGTTCAAGGGCCGGGATAGCTTGGAAGTCAAGACGCCCGATGAGGTTCGGCCGAAAACGAGACGAAAACCACCGCCAGACTTCCCGTCTGAGGATGACGTTTCTCTTTCTGGCCATTCGCTGACGAACGTGCCCAGTAGTGACGCTGACGACACCGACAACCAACCAAAACTTCCAATCTTCCCCGAGATTGAAGAAAAGCCCAAGAAGCACAAGTCGATATTTCGGCGTAGCAAGCAGAAGTTTGATGCTCCTCCAATCGCCCTGGACCACGAGTCAGACGACGAGCGGGACTTTATCCCCAGCCGGAGCGCCACGCCAGTCATCACCCTGCCCCAGGTGAAATTGAAAACCACCATGCGCAAGGTGAACAAACGGCGTGAGAAGAAGACGGCGTTCAACGAGGATAAGCCCTGGAAGAACCACAATGATCTCGACTACGTTTCTGAGCTGCAACGGAAACGGTACGAGGGCCTTTGGGTCAGCAACAAGGGGCTTTACATGAACAAGGCTCTTACACGGTTCTTGGGCGTTAACTATGCCCGGGATACGAAACATGATGTAGATTTAGACAAGCTGCAGTTGAGCGAGAAGGAGATTTCGCAGAAGGCAGCGAAGCTCTCGTCCAAGACCGCCAACTACGTGGATGTCAACGAGTCGGACATCCAGCAGCTACACAGCCTTACTGATGTGGACGTGTATGAGTTGATCCACGGAGTTGTTGTCAGGAGAATCTGGAACAGGAGCAAGTTGTCGCAGGAGGTGCTCGAGTCGATTTGGGAGTTGGTGGATTTCCGCAGGGACGGTACTCTCAACAAGGCCGAGTTCATCGTGGGAACATGGCTCGTAGACCAGTGTCTTTACGGGCGCAAGCTTCCCAAAGAGGTCGGCGAGCTGGTATGGTCGAGCCTTGGGAATATTGGGGTGAGGGTGGTGATTAAGAAGAAGAGACGGTGACCACGGCAAGGATCGCCCACTAATAGAGTAATACAGCAGCGCCGACACGAGTTCAGTTTGGCAAGAGCCAGGATGCATAAAGCCCATTCAAAAGACAGAAACATGAACTTCGAACAAAACATCCAACAAGACATCAAAATCGACTACAAACTCGAACAGAAACCCTCCTTTGGCCGCGAAATGCGACCAAGCAACGATGAATTAACCAAAGTATTGAAGGTGAGCTCAAAATTGTCGCAAATTCACAACTATGTACTTGCCTGAAATTGAGAATTTTTGATCCATCAGTTTCCCTCTTGCCCTTTACGTATGCAAGCTAAAACATGCATCTTCGCTAATCCCTGCAGTGCACGATCCCATAGGAAGTCGCACCATTCAGCGTTACCTGTTTATTTCAGGATCTTGCATGCGAGCCATACGTCAAGCCCGAGGGTGAATTAAATACTCTCGCCGGATGAAGCTCACTCCCCATTCTTATTGAGGAAGCATTGAAAGTTTCCAGTGTTGCAATTTGCTCCAGCATGTACTGAGATTTCTCCTTTTCTAGAGTGGCTATCTTTGCCGACTGAGTCCCGTTTGAAACAGTTGAATTGTAACAACATATCAAGAAGGAAGAACTTCAGGATGGGTATTGGCAGATTCACTTTGTAGGGTGGTGGATCTCACAATGATGTTGAACTGGAAGTCCTGATATCGAAGGATGTATACTATGCCTAATTACTCCATAATGAAGCTCGCGATTTGTTGATATCAAATTCGGATCTTTGATACTGCATTTGTTTCAAATGAAGAAGTAGCTAGCTTTTTCCTAGAATAGTTCCCTGCATCAGAAATCTACTGTACGCGAATGGATGACAACGTAAGTTTGGTTCCATGCACCAGTTTAAAAATATCTGGACTGCACAATCTCAACAGCTGCATAGTTAAATTTCATACTTGCGTCTGTTGCTGATCTCCGACTTCTCATATTGGGTTCACCTGCTTGTGCACAGAACCTCTTACAGGTAAATTTTCTCTTGATTCTTAACATCCCAACACGATGTATCAGAAAAGTGATTTTGTGACGGTCTCACAGACTGATGCTCTTCTCCGGAAAAATTCAATCTCGTCTCAGCCAACTTGACTGGTGACAACTCTCAGAAAGCTGATAAGCGCTACTGTTCCAATTAAATGATTATTTCATAGAAAAATGGAAAAGTGGCGATTCTTTCAGTGAATTAACTTTGATTAGAGGGGAACTATTAAAGCCACACTAGAATAAACGCTCGAATAGCATTTATTCTACATGCTTGCTAATTAGCCTTAACGGAAGCTTGTTCTAGCTGAGATTTTCATGTTAACTCAATTTGCAATAGGGAATTATTTCGAGGAGGGAGGGGGGACAAACTGTAAAGGGCCACGTAGCTTGTACCTTTAAGAAACTTGAAATCCAAGTTTACTCCATATCCTTGCTTTCATGCAATTGTCATCTCAAATATAGTTTACCGTTTCGAACCTATAGAGTAATGGTCTATGACGTCCCCCCCTCAGAAAGATCCATATGAGGATTGCATTGGAGTATTCCATCTTGCAGTATATTTATGGAATGATATTCCCCGAAACCAAATGCTCAGATCGAGAGTAGCCTAAATGAAGAATCCTTTTCAAGAATTCCATTGATAGTTGGTTGGAGGAGAGTCCTCAATAGGTCTCTTTTGAGGGGACACTGCTTTCCTGTGTCTTCTGCGGTCATTTGATGGCATCAAAATTCGCCAGCACCTTTGTTGATGCACAAGATTCTATAGTCCTCGTGCCGTTGCGCACTCTTCAGAAATATTGCAGAGATCTGCGCATCGTTACCCCAAATGCTCAAAAATCTCACACTCTCACACTCTCACACTCTCACACTCTCACACATCCACCACCGAGATGTATTTTAATGAGGAAAAAAATGTTTGCAAGTTGGAATATTATGCCTCAAAATGCAAGACCCATATTTCACATTGTCAAAAGTTTCTCGCCAAAAATTGAAATTCCTTTTGATACCGTGCATTACCTCAGTGGTTGACAGTGAACAATCAGATTGAAGTGAGGGATCTTCTACAATCTTTTGAACGAACCTCCTTCATTCATTAAATTAGCCGTTGTCTTGGCTACATTACGCTTGAATTTCAGCCACAGGATCTGAGCCCTGTCTACTTCAAAACCTTAAATGAGCTTCCTTCGCGAAACATAGCTCATATGGTACTGAATGGTACCACATTTGTGAATTGAGACATCAACTACCTTTTAGTAGTTTTCGCTGTCTCAACCGAAATTCAATAGCTCATATGATCATCAGTCTTGTAAAACAGACTAATTTTCTTGCCTAAAGATTTTCTATTTTTGTTGGTATTGCAAACTCTGCGGGGGCTGTTTACGGTTACGCAGGTAGAAGTGTTTATCCACTGTGCGTACTGTACCTTCATAGAAACTCCACGATTGCCAACCGATACAGATATCCTTCCAAGGAAGGGGGTATACCGATTTCAAAATTGAAAAATTGCTGCTGGAGATTTTGTCTCAAGTTTCGGGACGTCCAGTGTTGATTCCGCTCCAAATTGAAGAATCATGAATTAGTATCAAGTTCAGCTGTCAAACTTGCATGGTATACCCGCACTGGTGCAATTTGGCCGTCTGTTCCTTTATGATTGCACCTACCAAAGAAGGTGGTTTGTATCAATTTGCATAAATTCGGAAGCTATATAAATGACTCCTTAAGATCTCCTATTTCTCGTTCCATTTTTGTTATCGTGCTAAAACACCCGACAGCACCATTCTAGTCCTCTCAATACTTGCGTCGCTTATAGTCTTTATGACCAACTTTCTTTGACGTCTACTTTTGCTAAGATTTCTTTTGATTTTGGATGTTCGGAAAGCAGGATATCATTCTAAATCAGTCATTTGATGAACAGGAAAAGTTAAAGCAACATCATTTCAGTGTCCGATCAATCTTCCGCTCAAAATCTCTCCGCAGATTTTACCTCCAAATTGTATCAATGTTCACGCCAACTAACTCGGACGACATTAACAAAAACAGTTCCTGTGATCTGAATTCTTCGTTCGTAAGTTTCGAAATGTGGGACGACGAGTCTGAGTGGGAGTCGTTTCCAGAATGCATTGACGAAATGCCGCTGATCGACTCCAACAGCAGCGAAACGAAACTGTCCGAGAACCAAGCCTCTCTTCTGGGAGGTGGTAATGAGCCTGTGTCTCTAAATGTGGACTTATTCCTGGAAAATTTGAGCTCGATCAGTAACTTCAACGCTCCTTCGATCTTTGTGATACCTGAGCTTGTGTTCAAAATTATTGAGTTTGCTAGCGAAAAAAATGGCACTTATTCAACGGAAGGCTCGGTATTCATTCACGCACCTTCAAGCTTCAATCATGTTTTACTGCTGTTCGAAGACACCACTTCTGCAAAGAATGACATGATGCCATACCCGAAGCTCTTCGATGGATATCGGATTGGCGTATTATACACATGTCTCTCAGTGAACAAGCTTTTTTATCGCATCGCTAAACAGATTTTGAGGTCCAACATATTCTTTAACAGCGAGATGAGTTTTTACCGATTTGTTCGAAATAAGGACCCCAACTTTTTTTCTCATTTTTGTCCAACAACGTTCAAATTGAACAATTTGTTCTTTGCGAAACAGTTTGCAATGGAGAAGATTGCTCAGCACGTTGATTTTTCCATGCTCAAATGGCTTGAGATCCAAATTTGTCCAGTCATAACCCCACACAAGAGCATGTTGCATTCGTCGCTTAGATCGCTAATAGTCACAGGCTCGAATGCTGTTGACGATACCTTTTTAGTTGAGGTCTCTCAAAAGTGTCCTAACCTTGAAGTTCTTGACCTCCGAGGCAGTGAACGAATTACTGATTGGGGAATTTACAGATTGTCCGCGTCTTGCTCGAAGCTTCTCTCTTTCAATTTGGGACGCAAGGGACAAGGATATCTAATCACCGATCACGGTGTTTCTTCTCTTGTCCGCAACAACAAACAGCTCCATACTGTTGGATTAGCAGGTTGTCATATCACGGACTGTACAATTTGGGAGCTAGCCTTAAATGCTGGACAAACACTTAGAAGGCTCTCTTTGAACGATTGTCCTTACATTACAAATGAGTCACTTCCGGTCATTCTTGATTTCGACTTACTTCCAAACTTGTTTGTTCTTGAAATTCGCCGTCTTTTCAAAATCACTCATTTAGATTCATTGATGACCTTTCAAAGAACTCAAGAATTTATGGGAAATTCTGTGTCCATCGGAATGTGCCCCGAACTCATGGCCAGATGGGAGGAATGCAAACAAAAAAAAGAGAGTGATGCCATCGCTGAGATTTACTCTCAAGAAATATTCAGTTGGTCGAGCGATGAAGAAGAGGCCAAAACAAATAATGCTTGGTGAGGCCACCATTGAGCAAGGTGTTGGGTTTGGTTGAAATGATTTCAGCCCATAATAACGGTGGGCATCTTAAGCTTATAACTGAGAAGAACAGCAGCATTTCAAACTTGGAATTTGGAGGGTTATCATCAAGAGAGAATAACCTGTCTCAGATGAGCTGGTTATAGCAATGATACTGTTTCCATAAATGCGAATATGAGAGAAAAAGAGTAGAATTTAACATAGGAGGGTCGCAAAGGCAAAAAGAGCACTTCAGCTGTCAATCCTTAGCAATTGTAATTTGTTCAAACATGACGGAGCCTACAAGCAGTTGCCTGGGACGGAAATTTCGCGTGTTTGTAAGGCATTAACTTTTTGTTTAGTCAAGATAATTTGAAGTTCAAATTGAAAGTCTGGTGGTATGTTCTGTGGTCAAATGTATTTATCGAAATATCAACGTTCTTGGTCGTCGGATATCTTGAGATTTCGGCCTTTAATGCCGAAGCTATTTGTTACCTATTTAATTTTCGTTGATACGTGACACCCCAATTTTGCCTCAATTGCGTTATAGGGGTATTACCGATACCTTTACACAGCTCCTCCCCTTCGGAAAAAGGTAGGGTGGGCTGTTGTCAATGAATCAACAGAAGAATGGGCTAAGAAAGGCACATTAAACCGACTTGCAGCCTTGAAGAACGCCACACTACAGATTGAGTCCAGAGTACCTGAGCAAAGTGCCTTTTGAATGCAAATCAAAATTATTTATAGTCTTATTTATCTAAACATAAATTCGATATATCTCCGTTCAGGAGCAAGATATGCGGGCCAATTCACGGCAAATTGTGTCGCACCAAATTCTCCAAAACCTGCAATTCACACAACCGACATATAGTTTTCCATTAAACAACATGTTTAAAAAAAAAAAAAAAACAACCTGAACTTTAGTTATCGCCAAATATATCACTATTAACGCGCAATTACAATCGCCTCTAACTCCGGCCATTACTCTGTATTGGCGAAGAAGCTGATGAAATTGCCAGAACCATAACCGACGGCACCTGGCATGTGTGCAGGTACAGTTAGATTATATACAGGACGCATATCTCGCAACCTTCTACATCCACGAACGGGTCTTCTTTACCACTAACAACGTTTTGCTACTATGAATTTAATGGATATTCTTTCGGAAAGTGCGGAGGCGGCCCGAAACTCCGACTTCCCCGGGTCGTACGACGCGCTATCTGCAGACTCGGCCATCCTCGCTAACAACGTCCACTATCTTCCCACGGTATTGACCAAACTCCAGGAAGATATGTGTGAAGCGGTGGTACAAATTTGCAGTCCGCTGCTCCAGAAGGAGATCGTGACCAGAACGCAGCGCGCCAGCATCAACAGTCTCTTGGATGCAGACGAGCCCGTTTTCAACGGACAATCGGCGCCGGAATTGGCGGCTGGAGAGGTGGGAACGCTTTTATTTGACCAGCTCAAGCGAATCTCGAGACATCCGTCGTTGGTAGTGGACCACTTCATCCCCAAAAAACTTTTGCTTCTGGAGCCCAAGAGCCGGCTCTTGCCCATGTCGGGGAAATTGATTTTCTTCAATAAGCTTGTAGACCTCATATCGGAGAAATATGAAAGCGGCGACGAAAACGCCGACTTGGCCGATTACAACTTGCTCGCCGTGGCCGAAAGTGTCAAGGAGCTCGAATGGATGGAGGGTTTGATCATCGGCAAGAAGTTGCACTATCTCCATCTCAGTGCGAGAAAACTCTATGAGGAAGAAGACAAACAGGCTCGTTTTGTCAAGGAGGAGAGCGTTGACGAGGAGGTGCAGAGCCACGAATTCAAGAAGCGTCGCAGACACTACTTGGCCCGCATCTCGAAGCGGAAACGGCCCGCTCCACTGTTCACGGTTCATTTGATCACCAGCCGTCAACTTTACCTGGGATACTCTTCCAACACACCAATTGACTTGATTGTTTCGTTCGACAGCGAGATCGACGTTTCCAGTGGCAGCATTGAGCTTCTACGCTCGAACAACAAGGTCAGCAACCGTTCGCTAAACGAGATTTCTGTGAAGACTCCAGTGATCGTGCCGGTATCCCTTTTCTCAATAGAGCATATCATGTCGTTGCTCCCACGTCCCGCATTGGAGTTTGGCCACGAACTGTCGGTAACCGAGAAGCTCTGGAAGCTGCTGGTCGCCAGTGCATTCATTGTGAATCGATTCCAGATTTTCAAGCAAGACAGCAAGAACTTCTACCTCAATGCATACGGACAGGATTTCTCTCTTCTTCTGTCGTGGCTCTTCAATTGGGACAAGCAGACCCTTTCGCCAGAAGTCAAAACACTCCTGAAGTACACACTGGACGTTTCATTGAATTATTCCGATGTCAAACTCGAAAGCAGATTGAAAGAAAACTACTTGAAGTCACTCGGAAAGTTATTCGCCGACACAGCAAATGGATGGGACAACTCGAGCCAGGCTATCTTCAACGATCTGGCCCAGTTGACTTATGAGATTTGCAAGAAGAGACTCGCCGAATTTCTCAATGGCCGTATAGAGCAAACCAGGACCTTGATTCACGAGGGAACCGCCAGCATACTCCCGAAATTCAGGGAATGCGAGGCTGAGAGACAAGAGGAGATCGACAAGGATGAGGACTTGGTGGGCATAGAGTACCGCAAGTTGCGCAAGCTCAATGAGGATGCCAACATCGTCGACCGCAAGTTCAACAGATCAGAAAACGAACATGCTCGCGTTCAGGCCCAGGAAACGGAGACCAGAGAGATGTTGGTCCACCTTGAGGACTACATGGAGAACAAGACCGACGAGGAGCTTCAGACATTAATCGACGAGCAGACCAAGTTATTGGACCAGCTCATAGAGGAAAAATCCAAGCTGGACGAAGACTACGAAAAGATCGTTGCGGAAACTGAGAGTCTCCGCACAGAGTATCAAACAAAGTCAGCTGATGCGGTCCAAGCCACCAATAAGCTCAGCTCAGCCAAAGCTCTCCAAACTCTGCTTGAAAGTAAATTGTCTAGACCAGGCATGTCAACTTTGCCCACGCTTGCACGTCAAGACGAGTATCAGACTTACGAAACGAAGCTCAAGCGCTTGCTCCAGGAAAATGCTTTCATCAAACTGCTTTTTCTGCAAAAACTCGACCAGCTTGTTAAGGAGAGAAGCGCTATTGTGGACTCCACCAGCTCCGGATCTACCAGTCGGCCCAGTAACCGCATCAGCCGTGCGTCTACGCCATTCACTTGAGATAATTAATGACCACTTTTCTCCACATTGAGAATCTTGACTTAAAAAAGTTTTTGGTGACCAAGGTCACTCATAGGCAGTGGCTCTCATGACTAGTGGCTTCGGAGTAGGAGTTAATCGAGATTCCGGAGATAATGGAGAAATCGCATACCTGCACACAGTATACGACCTGTATTGCATTTATAGGTGGCATTAGAGTGATCTCTCCACTAACGCAGTTTTTTTTTCCCATCCAATGTCTGATTTCCATGAGCAGTTGATTAGGCTGAAATTCTTTGGTCAGCCATACTTGCCCACCAACTGGACTCAGTTGGTCTACGCGCTTGATCTTCAATTGAGACGTTTCCTCCTAGAAGCGAAGAATCACGCAAACCAGCACTACTTTGCCCCACAAACTTATCCCTGGGGCTACTTGGCGTTGATCAGAGACTTGATTGTAGCATGGGTCGTGTTGAAGTTTTTGCGTGCCGTTTTCCACCAGGTATTTGGACTTGGAATTGCTGCTAGCACAAAGCAAATTGGCATCTGCTTGACAAAGAAAGTATCTGGAGCAGTGATGTCGCTTCCTCCAATCCGTCGGAAGATTCAGAAGGAATTGGACTCCACTGTGAAGATGATTGAACGGGAGGTGATCAAGAACGATGATGCATTGCTCCAGTTCCCGAAGTTGCCGGCTGCCGGTGTGCATAGCGACGTTGTCATCAATGAGATCGAGAACGCCCAGCTGGTGTTGTCACACAGCGACTGGAAAAATGGAAGAGTCAGTGGTGCAGTCTACCACGGTGGCGATGATCTTTTGGAGTTACAGCTGAAAGCATACCACATGTACAGTGTGGCTAACCAACTCCATCCAGATGTGTTCCCAGGACTCCGTAAAATGGAGGCTGAGGTGGTGGCAATGGTGCTTAATTTATTCAATGCTCCAGAACTGGGATGCGGCTCGACCACTTCCGGCGGCACTGAGTCGCTCCTTTTGGCTGGATTATCTGCTAGAGAGTTTGGTCGGAAATACAAGGGCATCACCGAGCCGGAGGTGATTGCGCCGGTGACAGTTCATGCGGGAATCGAGAAAGCCTGCTCCTACTTCAAGATGAAGCTCCACAAGGTTGACATTGACCCCAAGACTTTTCAGGTCGATGTGAGGAAAGTGAAGCGCTTGATCAACAAGAATACGGTATTGCTTGTTGGCTCTGCGCCAAATTACCCACATGGCATCATCGATAATATCGAAGCCTTATCTGAGTTGGCTGTGAAGTATAAGATTCCATTGCACGTTGACGCATGTCTTGGCTCGTTTATCGTGACCTTTTTGGAGAAGAGCAAAGTTCATGGTGACCGCAAGCTTCCGTTGTTCGACTTCCGTGTCCCTGGAGTTACATCTATCTCATGTGATACCCACAAGTACGGATTTGCACCCAAAGGTTCTTCGATTATCATGTACAGGGACGACAAGCTCAGAGAATGCCAGTACTACATTCTGAGCGATTGGACCGGTGGCATGTATGGGTCTCCAACGTTGGCAGGCTCCAGACCTGGAGCTTTGATGGCCGGATGCTGGGCAACCTTGGTGAATATTGGCGAGAAGGGATATTCTGATTCGTGTTACAACATCGTTGGAGCATCTATGAAGGTGAGAAACGCAATTGAAACGGACCCGCTTCTTTCGGAGCACTTGGAGATCCTCGGAGACCCCATTGGATCTGTTATCGCTTTCAGGGCGCGCCCAACCAGCAAGATCAATATCTATGCATTTGGCGATTCGATGACGAAGAAGGGCTGGCACTTGGCTACTTTGCAGCGGCCTGCCGCATTGCACTTTGCCTTCACTAGACTTACGGTTCCAGCAGTTGACGATATGATCCAGGACTTGTTGACTACTGCCGAGGAGCAGAAGAACAACACCGAGACAGTCAAGAGCGATACCGCAGCATTGTACGGTGTGGCTGGAAGTGTGTCGACTGCTGGTGTTGCCGATAAAATCATTGTTGCGTTCCTTGACTCGCTCTACAAGCTCTAATTTGAAAAAAAAACAAAAGTAACGACTTCTCTGGCTAATATATGACAATGTCTACCATTCCTAGTATTGAGTAAGACAGGCACGATGTACTGCACAAGGGAGATAATACGCCAAAAACTCGCCTGCACAGTGGCGGAGAGACGGACGGCGGCCCGGGATTCCCTTCCCAATGCGGTAAGTGAAGTTTCTTGCCGCGGTGATTCATCTTATCTCTGGCGGTGTCATACTTTGCAATAGACTCCTTCTTTTTCTACAACAACGTACTACTTCTTTTTTTTGGCCATGAGTTCGTGTTCGCTGGCCTCGGCCATTTCCAGTTTCTTCAGCACAGTTTCGCTAGTCAGCTGGATATGTGCTCAGATGCCCCAAATCTACACCAACTACACTACAAAGTCGGCCGAAGGCATATCTCCACTGTTTCTCCTTCTTTGGTTCATGGGAGACTTTCTCAGTTTCACCAGCTGCTTACTTAATGACGTGGTGCTCCCGTTCCAGGTGTACCTCAGTTTGTTCTTCATATGCAACGACTTGGCGTTGTGCTACCAGTACTACTACTACAACAGCGTGTATCCACGCAAACACATGCATAAGTTGGCCAGTGGCGGGCCCGTTGACGATATAGACGCCCACGGCGTTAGCCACATTGCCGACGTTCACTCGCAGGCCAATGCCATTCACATTCGGCCCAAGGCAGGCGAGGTTTCCGAGAGCATGAGTCTTTCGCCCTCTGAGGAGTCTGCCTCGAGCAGTTTCGGGTCGATAGGCCAGACGAAACGGCCCGGCGTGACGAAGGTCGCTGCGGTCTCTGCATTTGTCCACTCGGGCGTGGCCAACGCTATGGCCATTTCCCAGGATACCGAGCATTCAAACTTCATCTCGACCCAGGCGGTGGGATTGTTCCTCGCATGGTGTTGCACTGCCGTGTACGTGAGCTCGCGTCTTCCGCAGCTCTATAAGAACTACAAGAGAAAGTCCGTGGACGGCATTTCTCCGCTCTTGTTCGGGTCCGCATTGATGGGCAATCTCACATATACAATTTCGATCTTGACCAGTTGCGAGTTTCTTCTAGACTCAAACAAGACAGCGTTTTTCTGGCGCCAGCTTCCCTACATTTTGGGCAGCTCGGGCACTGTGGTGTTTGATGTTGCATACTTTTACCAGAGATACATCTACAGAAATGCCGGCCGCAACAGCTCCGAAATGGGATTGCAGCCGTGGGATAGCAACGAGAGCCGGCCGGAGGAGTGGTAATTTTGGGATAATCGGGCTCTCTATACATGATTTCTATAATTTTTTTGTCTCCCTATTTATTGCATTACATCGTCATGATCTTAGTACTGTCCTACATAGTTTTCTCAGTCTGGAGAATTTCTGGTGTGAACCACTTTTAGCGCTACAACTCACTGTTTTCGTTCTTTTCGCCCAGATTTTCCTTCCTTGCCTAGTCACATTACCATGTATGGCAAATTTTCCGCTCTACGGCTGGTTCGGCCTGCTCGACTACGCAGATGGAGCAGTGTGAAGACTGTGGAATCGACTCCAACCTTGAGATCAAACTTATTCTCCAGAGAACTTCCGTCAAAAGTGCTAGATACCCCGTTGGACACGCATCCCAATCCACTTTTCAGCTTCAGCAAGGACGATCTATTGAAACTCGACGTCCAGGATTTGCACCATCTTCTCCGGATACCATACAAGTCAGTGGCCGAAACCGACAAGTTCTGCTTCAACATCCTTGAAATCGTGCACGAAAGCATAGTCAGCAACCCACAGTTGGCAGCCAGGTACTTGTGTGCTATCACCGACCGCGAGATGCGGGAGACCGTGGTGGGGTGCCTCAAAGATTACTACAAGTCCGATAGACTACGTCGGTCGCTCGTGATGTTCATCGACAACCCGACGGCCGCTGAGACTCGGCGAGAGATCTTGGAAACGCTCGAGAAGGTGCTGTGCAGCCTGAGCAATTCGCCGGATGAGGCAGCCCAGATGGGGTTGACGTACTTGAAGAAGTTAGCACTCACGGGAGTAGTGAATCCCTCGATCATGTTTGCACCAGAGCAGGCCGTGAATGTGCTCATGACACAGCTTCCGAAACTGAGCCGTTCGCAGCTCTACGCTTGTTTGCTCCACATCAACATGAAGTTCCAGAATGCTGACCAGTTCGAGAAGTTAAAGAAGTCGCTTCTTCTGGGATCTAACATAGACAAACTAGTGGCACGCACGGGCCAGATCGACGCCAAGTGGCAGCACGTCAACCAGTACGATTTTGACGACACTCACAAGACCCGCATGGTCAATTTCCTTACTTTCAATGACTTGGCTCGCTTCACTGAGCAGGCCATCAAGGACAAGGATGTGGTCAACGCCAACCTCTACCTTGATCTCTTGGTGACCAAGTTTGAAAAGCACGGGCCCTCTACCCAAAACCGCAAGGCTTTGCAGACCATGTTGAACACGATGTTGCACCATTCTATGGTGTTCAAGGGCCCACAAGAATGCATCAAGTTTCTCAAGTACATGAAAGATTCTGGCCTCGAGATCCGGCCTGCCACGCTCCTACGCATCTTGTACCGCCTCCGAGTGGATTCGTGCTGGGACGAAGCATTGTTCCTCATTAATTATCTCCATACGGAACAGCTTGACTCGGCACAACGTGCCATTCTCACAAGAGAAATCATGATGGTGATCACTCAGAAATTCGAGCGCCACCCACAAGTTGCAGTGGGGTACTTTGCATCGGTATTTGGCAGCGAGACATACGACCTGCTCCAGCTACTTGAAGAGTTGCAGCTTCTCCCGTTGGTGTATGGCCCGGAATTCTCCGACTTGTCCAACATCAAGAAGGCAGACATCCACGACGACCTCAAAGGAGCCAAGTTGACGCACGGGGCGCTCCGTGAGATGTACTTGGCGGTGCTCAAGAATCTTCTGCCCGAAAGACGCACCAACAGCGACTTGATCGACCATCTCTTTTCACAGTACATGGCCAAGATCGAGCATGCGGACGCCGAAAACGACACAGCCAGCATTTTCCACCCGGCGAACGTGGATGACGGCATCGTATCGTTGCTTCTCGACCATTTGCTTCGACTCGACCCCTACGCTAGAGACACCATGGATCTACACTCTGACCAGGCCAAGTTCGACGTGGCCAAGCTCATCTACACCAGGTTCTACGGCGAGATACCGCTCAAAAAGCACCAGTGCAAGGTCTACACGCTCGACCTCATGACCACTTCCAGCTTGCTCTACCACCGTGACCTCGTGTTTGCGGGCCAGGTGATCAGACGTGCTCGCGAGCTCGAAATGCCGTTTTCGTTCAACCAGCTCTACCCGTTCATCATGTACCACTACTCCAAGGGCGAGCACGAGCAGGCACGCCAATGGTACAGTCTACTCACCTCCAACGGTGTCAAGGCGAAAAACATCTGTGCTGACCGTCTTATAGCCGTGGCTAAAGAGCTAGACTGGCCAATCAAGGGCACCCAGTACCGAAGCACCAGCCACAACAAGAACAAGAGAGCACGGCAAGAAATGGCCCGCCTCACTACAGACCCGCTTGTTGTTTTCGCCGAGGCTCCTGTCTCTGAGGTACTGGCCCACGCTGGCGACCTCAACTTGGTGGAGGAGTTGGCTTCCATCCTACACACAGCAAAGAGTGGTTCCAACTAGCGATGGTGAGTAGTGAGAAGATGTTTACAATCGGTCCCGAACAGGAAACGCAATCACCACCACGAAAACTCCCCATGCCAACAGATATGTTCGGCTTGACGGTTTTGTATCCTGTAGAAATTGCACTCTTCCGTTCTTACTGCCCCAATGCATCCTCCGAACGGCGCAGACCACCACCACCTCTATCATCACGACCACCAACTCCACATGAATTCTCCACCACGAATACCCAAGTTGGACACTCACATCCACACTCCGCCAGGCCAAAACACCAGAGGCGGCGACTTTATGGACATGGAGAGCACATTAGCTCCAGAGTCTGTGTCGAGCAACTCGCTCAATACAGAAAAGCAGTTTGACATCATAGCCACCCGAGTCAACTCCACCATCCAGGAATTAAACCGAATCTACAGCGAGATCGGATACACCGAGAGCGAAATCTCCGACAAGAAAGGCGACATATTTCTGGTGATCCAGGACACCATCTCGTCGTTTGCGCAGAATCTCCAGCGAGAGAAGAACAGCATCCAGAACGAATGTGAGTGGCTCCGGCAGCAGATCCGGCTCATTTTGGCCATGCTCAACGATACCCACGGAGAAAAGACCTTGAAGCTCTCCAGCCGCGGCGTGGTGTTCTGCAACGACGAGATGTTCAAGATTGGCTACAAAGAAGACGTTCTCCACCAGCTCAACAAATTCCACCCGGGCCACGGACCTTTCTACTCGAGTTCTCCGTTCAACACCGCCAACATGCCGCTGGACGACGACTTCTCGATGCAGCAGCAGTACGAGTACATGGTGGACCACACTCCACAGCTTTCGCTACTACAACTGAAGGCCAGACTCAATACGATATTCCTCGATGTTTTGAAAGCATTCGTGGACAGCTATGGCAAGCTCAACGACCTCACGCTAGTTTTCTGGGAAAACATCGACACCATTGGCGAGTGCTGGACCACTCATTCGAATGTGGAGTTGCTCAAGTCGCTTCCTACAAAGGCAGAGGCAGAAGAGCTCGCTCATCTACTTCAGGATTTCAAGCAAATCACCACCAAGTTGAATCTCAACGAGCGCAGCGCCAAGGCCGACCTCATGCTTGGGCCAAAGGGCAAAGTGGAGAACGATTACGCATTCATCGTCTCCAGTCCCAAGAAAGCTTCAAGCAAAGAACCTCCTCTGGATACTGGAGCACAGGGCGAAATAGAGTCATCCGAGCTACAAGATGCGATGGGCAATCTTCGAAATGTCAATTACAAGATCGTCAGAGGAATCAGAGGACTCAAACTCACCAAAGTCACCGCGGATGTGGTTGCCAGTTTGTCCAAAGAAGTTGAGTGGACAGAGTCCGAGATGGAGCGCCGCAAGTCTGACATGAGGGAAATCATTGGCCAGTGTCTTGCTCTCATCGACGATCTCTCATTGTCGAAGCATGACTTGATCTCCATCCAGAAAATGAAAGACCTCACCGACAGAGAAAAGTCCAACGAAAACTACTTTGATGTGGAGACACTCAGATTCATCTACGACAACCCAAGAGAATTTGGTTTAATGGACCACCACTTGGAGTTTGTCACTCGGCTCGCCAACGCATTGCAGTCGATAAGAGATGCAAAGAAGAAAAAATTGGATTACTACACCCAAGCTTGTGTTCTGCTCTGGGATAAGTTGGGTGAGAACAGAGAGTATATCCAACTGTTTTTGGACACCAACTCTTCGTTGACCGATATGTCGTTGTCCAATCTCAAGATGGAGCTCAATCGCTTGTACATGAAGCGTTCTGAATTCATCGAGACTTTCATTGCCGATACGAGGTCGGAAATTCTGAAATACCACGATGCGTTGCTCTACTCGGAGAGTCAGCGTGAGAACTTCAAATATCACGACTTGAAACTCAATGAGATCACTGGTGACAAAGAAGCAATTCTCAAGGAGCACGAAGATGAGCTTGATCGGTTGAAAGCAGAATATGCTGTAAGAGAACCAATTCTCAAGTTATACAGCCAGTTGAAGGAGCTTTTGGAAGATCAAAATTTCTTGGTGGAGTCGTCAAAGGATTCCTCCAGATTGCTTAGCAAGAACTCTTGCAAGATTTTGCTCAATGAGGAGAGAATTAGGAAGAAGATCAACAAGTCCATGCCTCGCGTTATCGATGGTTTGAAACAAGAAACAATTAAGTACAACAACGAGCAAATATCTCAGGGACTTCGGCCGATGACGATTGATGGGCAAGATTTCTTTGAACGCATTTTGTTGATCGAGTCGGAGCAGGCAAATCAGGGCAACCCGAAATTTGGACGGGCTAGAAGTACGAGAGGTGGTGTGTCTCCAAAGAAAGAGAGACCAGCTCCATCAACGAGGACATCTCCAATCAAATCTCGGTCTCCGTCAAAGGTGGTGAAGGAGCAGACATCAAGAGCTCAACCATCACCTGGAGTTTTGCGCAGAAAGAGCTCGGGTGCTGTTTCTCCAGTGCATCCTTTAAAGAGAGCATTTGAAGGTACCAACAAGGGTCAGCCAACGCTGAAAGCATCTTCCAAACAGTCGGATACCAGTTTTGGAAGAAGCTTGCTTGAGAGCCCTCCAAAAACTCTTTCTCAAGGAAGTTGTTCCACAATCTCTAGAGTTGGGGGAACACTTCTTCAGCCACTCAACTCTCCTTTGGGTCCGGACTCGATTTTCTCCGACATGGGCTCGGATTTCCGTGGAGATACCAGGAGTGACAACAGCACATTGTATTCAATGTGTACTCGTGTTTCTCCCTTGAGAAATGACAACAACTGCAATCGGACAAACTTCTCTCCGATCAAGAGCTTTGATCTCCATAGTATGATGGACGGCAAGGAAAATGCAAGAGACAGCATTGACTCGAAATTCTCGCTCTCTCCGATCAGAGTGGCCTCTGGTGGATTTGAATATGACAGTGGACGAGAGAGAAAACGCTTGAGTACCACCAGTTTGGCCAATTCCACTATCATTGGCGACGACTACCAGCAGTGGAGAGAAGAGAGGATTAAAGAGATCAACAACAGAATGTGAGCATGCTTGCCATTCATTTCGTGGACCACTGTAATTTTAGTGTTTAAATATGTATTAATGGGACGAGGAAAAGGTAATTCATGAATCATAAATTGCAGGCATCCTTTATGCCGCTACACTCTAGTAACCCACCACCCTAAGCTTCTTGTCTGCCTTCTTGTTCTTCTTGTTGTGCTTCTTACCACCTTTGCCTCCGAGAACCTGGTTCTTGTGGAATGGAGAGCTTATCTTGGCCTGGACATCGTTCATCTTGAAAAATTCACGATCAAGATCGTCAGCTGCACTTTCCAAAGCGGCTTGTCTACCACCGTAGAAACGAGTAGTGGCACCAGCAGAGGCATTACCAGTAAATCTCTGGTTTTCGGCATCAGAAACGTGCATGGAGAAGTTGAGACTGGCCAAATCCTTGGACAAGTCAAACTCGTCCACCTTCAAGTTCTTGGATGTCAAGGCAGTCACGATCTGCTGTTGTCTGGTTTCAGGTAAAGTATGCAAAGTGTAGAGTTCCTTGTTGTAGTCTCTTGCCTCGAGAAGAGAAGGCATGTCGTAGGTTCCATCCTCAAGCTTCTTTGGTGGAGGATTGATGTAAAGAAGCTTTCCGTTGACGTAATCCTTCAAGATATATCTAGAAGCTCTGGACTCGTCGGCAGAACCGAAACCCTGCGTCATGTAACCTCTTGCTCTGGCGTAAGCATTAAGAAGCTCACGTGCGGTTGGGTAGATACCATTTCCACCATCCTTCTTGCTCTGAATAGGAATGTGGATACCGTAGACTGCCTCAAGGTAGAATTTGGGGATTCTTTGACACACAAGCGACACGGGAGGAATGTGCTCACGCAACTGGTCAATAGGCAAGACACCATTACAAACCAATTCTCCGTTGGAGTATGCAAAGTTGGGGAAAACCAAACCAGGACAATCACACAAGAGAACCTCAGGAGACAAGAAAATGGTTTGGAAATGCTTGGTTTTACCTGGGGTAGACGAGACGGAAACCTTCTTCGAACCCACCAATGCGTTGATGGTGGAGGACTTACCCACATTAGGGTAACCCACCAAACCGATCTGCAAAGTACGGTCGGGCCATTCCTCGGACTTCTCGAACTTAGGTGCGGTAGACATGAACAACTCCTCCAACTCTTCGATCTTAAGGATACGGATATCGTCGTTCTCGTTGGCATCCTCGTCGTCATCTTCCTCCTCTTCCTCCTCACGAACATTGGCGGAAGAAGAAGCCTGAGAAGCGTAGGCTGGGTCCTGAAGCTGCTCAGCCTCCTGCTGCTCCTTCTCCAACAAGGCGTTGGCGTTGGCAGCCGAGAAGAAGACGTAGTTGATCTTCTTCTCCTTGAAGTAGCTGGCCCACTGGACTCTCTGGTCTCTGGTAAGCAAGTCGGCCTTGTTGACAAGCAAAAGATTCTTCTTCTCGCGGTTCTCCTCCGGCTTGCTCAACGAGTCCACATACGTCTCCAAGTCCACGGATCTGAAGAAAAGCGGACTTCTGGCGTCGACGATCTGCACCACCAAGTCACACCGCTCCACCACACGCCACAACTGGCGCCAGACCTCGATGTTTCTCTCGAACGGCGTCAACAACAAGTCGTTGTTCTCAGTCAACGCAGCCAACTCTCTTCTCCACTCCAAGAACGCCAAGTTCTCCTGTCTCTCGATCTGGAGCTTCAGCTGCTCCTTGTGCCAGTTGGGACGGCGAGGAATCGTCAATTTGTTCTCGAACAACTGGTGCTTTTTCCGCAACGCAACCGTCTCCTCCTCACTCAAGAGCCCCGACTGGTTGACCAACGAGGTGTTGCCCACCTTGATGATCTTGACTTGCTGGTGTCTCTCTGCGGTGAAATCATGGTCTGCCAACTCGGCGGTGTTCAAAAACTCGTCCAAGGAGTTTTCCTGCGTCACCGACCGCAACTTGACCCAGTCGGCCTCTTTTTTATCGGTGGTGAATCTCATTTCTCCATCGGGAAGGTACTCGATGGCATTTTCCTTAGATCTTTGGTTGGCGATGGAGCGACCCAACCCAATAAGGTTCTTGTTTTTGTGGTGCACGGGCTTGGGACCCTTGGGAGCCTTCCACTTCTTCTGCTCGGGATGCAACGAGATCTTGTTGTCACTCATGTTGGCGCTATTACTAAGGCGATGAGCAGTTTGAGTGGGATTAACTATGGGCACTATATGGGATGTACGGGTGCGGGTCTGGGGCCCTGAAGCCCAGATCAGATGTGGAGGAAATGGGAGAGTGAAAGTAGCGAATAAGAAAAAAAAAAGGAGTAGTCAAAGACATAGTCAAGATTTACCTTCGCTTGGTGGGAAAAAAGAAGAAAAGAAAAAAAAAAGAAAAAATTGGTTGCTGGAACCTACGCAATCTCTCGCACACATATACTCTCTAGATGTACTGGGACAACCACTTGAAACCCTCACCGTAGCCCATTCTCATCACCACCGAAACCATGTACACCTCGATTGGTCTGACGTTCTCAGGCAACTTGCCCACGTCCTTGCCCGTGGTGCCGTACAAGTTCAAAGCGGCCTTCAACTCGGTCTCGTTGACGGCATTTGGGGCGTCGATCTTGTTACCCAAGATCAAAAATGGCACGTTGTTCAACTCCTCGATCTTGAACAAAGCCTCCAACTCGGCACGCGACTCGGCCAATCTGTCCTGGTCGGCAGCGTCCACCAAGAACACAATGCCGTTGACTTCTGGGAAGTAGTCCTTCCACAACCGACGGGCCTGTTGATGGCCACCCAAGTCGAAGGTGGTGAAACGGATGTTGCCGATGGCCAACTCCTCGGAGGTAGGATGCAAAGTAGGCTGCAACGTGGCCAAACGGTCGTTCTTCAACATGTGAAGCAACGTGGTCTTACCGGCGTTGTCCAATCCCAAGAACAACAATTTGGCGTGCTTGTTCCACAAGCCCAAAGAGGACAACACGTCCTGAACTGCGGGCGGTTAGTAGCAAATTGGAAAAATCGAATTTTGGTCTGGATCACTCACGTACCCCAACTGAATAACCACATGATAACTATAGCAAGTGGAAAGATTATCAGGATACCGAACACGATTGTCGCTCCTCGGGTCGGATTCGGGAGGCACGGGTGCGTCTTGGGGCTGGGAACGACGGGTTGGTGAGAATGAACGAGAAAAACCACGAGAAATTGGGTGCGAATTTTGGCATGTGGCGAGAGGAGATATAGAGAGAAAGTGAAAACGGGGCCCTTTTTGGTTTTTATCGGGTGGAGGTGGTTTTTTTGATTTTTGGTGTCGAAGTGAAGTTTTGCGTTGGGCTGGTTTATGGACATTTGGGGCAAACTGCGGTGAAATACTGGTTGTTATTAGTAGGAAGTTTGAGGATTGTGAGTTTTCTGAAAACATGTGCGGAAGCTACGAAAGTCAAGAAAAGTGGAATGACACCATTTTTTTTTTCAATACGGTAGCTGAGCTATTGTTGATTCAATTACATCGTAGTCGTGAAATGGAATAAAATCTTTTGTAGTTGAAGTCGATTGGTGCACATTCGCTACTCTAACTCAGTGCAATTTTGGAGAGATATAGAGAGAACAGAATCATCCACCTCCAGAGCCAAAATCACAGGATCACGTCGCCACTTGTCATTTAAATTAGTCTAACCAATTTTCCCCTCTCAGCTCTCTAAACATTTCCAACACCTCCAACTGCTGGCTGGCTATTCCACTCTTACGTTTCGCATCAGGTGAGGCCCACCTCGTGCCAACTCCACAGCTTCTACTCTAGCTCTCAAAAAGTGTCTATAAATCTATACTCTAATAATTTAGTAATCAGACCCAGTCAATAGTTCACGGCTGGAGCCTTCTCTGGCAAGAAAAAAGCTTGGCCCCTTTCTCTAAGCTTCTTAGCATGCTCAACCACTGCAAGGTATCGCTCATCCTTAATGTCCTTGGCGACTTCACGATCGTAGATCTTGTCCTTGCCCCAATAAATGGGCACCAACCCAGTTTCGTCGAGTTTCTCCGACTTGATCCAGTCGTAGAGCTCATTGCAATAAGTGTAGTCCAAAGGTGGTTTCATGGCATGGAATGACTTTCCTTCGCCCTTTTCACGCAATTCTTGTTCATATTCCGCTCTTCTTTCCTCTCGAGAAGGTAACTTCAATCTTCCCGAGTAGACCCTGGCAACTACAGCACTTTGACTCTCGGACAATGGCATAGGCACCACGAATTTGGGCAATTCGATGAATGACAACGTAGGATCGTCGACATTGAAGATTTGCTTGTAGACATCTCGAACATACCCACCATCAGTGATGTTGGGCAAGTAGTTCTGTAAGAATGGTAGCGAGTACAAGTATCCCGTGCAAAAGATGATGTGGTCGATATTAGACACCACACGGCCGTCCTCCGTGGAAATAGACCGGTTGTTGTCGAAATCGTAACCAGTGACCAACTTCAAGTACTCCACATTTGGCTGGTCCACCTCGATCAATTGCGATTCGCCCTTTGTACCCACATAAACCTGCTTGGCCGTGGTACCGATCTGCGTGGCCAAATCAATGCCACTGGCATAGTTTCCAATGATAAGCACCGTCTTGTCCTGGTAATCGGTGGCATCCTTGTAGTAGCGAGCATGCGAGATTGATCCGGGAGCAGACTCGTTCCAGTGAGCCAAACCCGGGGTATCAGGAATGTAGGGAACGTTTGTATGGCCATTGGCCACCACCACAGCATCGTAAGTCTCTGACGAGGATGAGCCACTGGTCTCAGACTTCACAGTCCAGGTCTGGTCCTGTTTCCACACATCCAACACATTGGTACCGAGGCGATAGTTGACGCCATTGGGGATGGTGCTAGCATACTTGAGCAAGTAGTCGTGAACCTCGCTTCGCGTGATGAACGCCAAGCTGCGTGGCTCAAATGGAACGTCCTTGTATTCCATCATGCGATCGATAAGATTGGTCTCCAAGTGGTTGTACATGGCCGAGACGTATTTGTGCTCGAAGCTGGCCCCTTCACCAGTTTCCACACCGTTAGGGTCAACCGACGGGATTGGCGGGTGCACTTGGGTCTTGTCTGAGCTATAGTACCATAAACCACCGAGCTTGTCTCTGCGATCATACAAATCGATGGAGAACTTGACAGGCTCCAACATGAGCGCCTTGGCTGCAGCTAAACCAGCTGGTCCACCGCCAATGATGGCGACTTTACGAATGAGCGACATGTCTGTAGTTGGTAATGTCTAGTCGTCTTTTTCTCGACATATGTGGAATTCTCGGCGATAGGCGCCCAGTCGCCATAAACCCGGGTTCTCACGTCAAAAGCCAGAGAGGCCAGAACAGGCAAATTTAGACCAGACGACAAATTCAGGTCAATGTGATGATTTTGCAAACTTGTGCCGACGCTGGCAAATGTGGATATCGGCTTTGTTTGCCTATTTTCTGGGGTAGAGACCTCCAACTGTGGAGCCACAATTTGGTGCTGGGTGCACACCAGAAGACTCTGAGTCAGACCCTAGTGGACCGACTACTTCCAACTCAAGTGGACCCACCAGCAAGAAAATTGCCTAGTTGAGGCAGCACATCCGTTCCCTTTGCCCGAAGGTCACGATATTTCAGGGTCTCAACCGTAAGGTTATTTCCAGAAAATTAGGATCCGGAAGATCGGCCATTTCCACGCACAGACGATCCGGCCCCAGCCAGATCTTCGAGCCAAGATCCAATTCAGAGCTTCTCGAAAAAGATCGAATCTGCATGGAATATCGCCGAAGCCCTCAAATCCAGTGGCGAGTGCTTTGTATCGAGATGACCAACTGGCGGTGTCGACGTAATACTCGCAGTAGAGTGAGACTGGAACCTACAGAAACCTACGCTATCTCCAGCACCAGCACCACGACAATTTAACCAATTTCACCAATTTTTTTCTCACTACGTCTTCGTATCACTTTGCCTCTTCGTATCACCATGGTCGGACTTATGAGCACAATAACCATCTCACGAGTGGCCAGATTTCGATATGCCAGGGACAGAAAATACCGGAGAAGAACGATCGGGCCCGCATGCAGCGGCTGCAAGAGAAAAAATCGCCAGATTCGAAGCCCGCCCCTAGCGGATCAACAGGCATTAATGATTTCTTTTTCCATCCCGAAAAAATTTTCCTGATTTTTTGAAGCTTAACCTAGCTATTCCCCAGAATCTTGGCTGGCCAACTCTCAAGTCACCCACCACCCCAGTCGCACACCCGTGCCTCCCCACATCAACCCCAGACCACCATCCCCAGATTTGGTCATGCAGGCTCACACCACCAGACTACTCCTTCTTCCCATAATTAGGCCGATTCCCCCACAATTCCTGGTGCAATGTCCCATCCGGCGGCTAGCATCAAGTCCATTTTCAGCGGCAAGGTCAATTTGACCGACACAGAATACGACGACTCGTCCGCCCGTGACTCCACCTCGTGCTCAGATTCTCGACAAGACCACGAGACGCCGCAAGGGGCGGACCGCGTGCTTGTAAACGTCGAGCGGTATGACCGTGAGCTGCTCGGCGACCCCAGTTTTGACCCGGAGAAGCACGGCGCCCGCGACGCCGACTCGTTCTCGGTGTCGTCCAAGAACTTGCGTATCATGATGCTCCAGAAGGGCTCCGACGTCAGCGACTTGCGCAGCTCGTCCACAAACGTGTCGCTCGCCTCGTCAGGAAGCGATTACCAGCAGGCGTTTGCGCCTGACCCGGACGTGGCCTACACCTCCGATTCCAGCCAGCACGATGGAGATCTGGATGCGGGCGACGCCATCTCACGGCCGGTGTCCCGCAACTCGACCACGCTGTGCCTACTGACCACCGCCACCAAGGACGGTATCGAGGGCAAGCGCTTGCACCGCCACGGGCCCACCGCGTACTTCTCCAACGTCATCGCCAACATGATCCAGCACCAGCACCAGAATCCGGCCGTGGCGCACCGCGTGGCGGCCGACAACGCTGTGTTTGTGGCCAAACCGAGCACTGACGCCGACCTACCGCCCGAGGGCGCCAGCGTCAAGAGTGGCTCTGATCGGTGATCACAAGACTGTTTTTTCCACCTGTAATGAATAACGACCCAGTAGAGACAGTGTATGGGGGCAAACCGGGGGCAGACTAGTGATTTTGGGCAACAAAGTCGCCGTCAGAACCTCAGAATTTCTCTCTTTCCGAGCATTCTGCTCTTCTTGCTCGCATAGTCTTTGCTCTTGAGATTCTCAACTCCAAATTTGAGTGCGACATATATACCCCAGAAATTGCGATCCGAAAAGTTTGCACTTTCTTCACCATGTTGAGAATCACTTCCCGCCTCTCGAGAAGATCCAGACTTCCCAAAGTGGCCATTCCGGTCAGATGGGCTTCCGACACCCAAGGTGAAATCTACACCAAAATCAACGATCGCCAGGATCCAGCCCGCAACCAGTTTTTCCAGTACTCTTGGGGTTCGTGGATGAAAAACGATAAACTCGAGAGAGCCAGAAGAGAGACCCGCTTCTCGATCGAGGGCCTTTCCCACTTCTGCAAGACCTTGAAGTCGCAAGAGTCCAAGCACGCCAAGCCCCGCAAGTTGGACTCTGGCATTGTGGTTTTGCCCAACAACTTGTCCAAAGATGTGATTGGATCCGGTGGATTCGACGTCAAGTCCATTGCCAGCATCCACGAGGGTAAGCACCACCGTATCTACAAGCTCACTTTGGCCAGCGGAAAGGAGTTCGTGTTGAGAATTCCATACAAGCTCGAGTCTGACTACGCAATCGAGAACAAGATCAAGAGTGAAGCCGCAACCTTGGACTTTTTGCTGGTGAAGTTGGGTGCCAACGTGCCCAAGGTGGTTGCCTACGGCGTGGACCGTGCCAACCCTTTGGCTACTCCATTCTTGTTGATGGAGTACATTGAAGGTGACCTTTTGATGAAGCAATGGGACCCATTGATGCCAGACGGAGAGGAGACCGAGGCCAAGTTGAAGCTGGTGATCGACCCAGTGGTCGACTTTCAGAGCAAGTTGTTGGAAATCACTTTCAACAGATACGGATCGCTCTACTTCTTTGACGATGTGAGTGTGGAGAACCAAAGCGTGGCTCCATACGAGGAGTCCGACGAGAACTTGAAGAACAGATGGAGAATCGGACCTAGCGTCGAGAAGGTGTTCTCCAAGAACAAGAAATGGTTGACCTCGAAGGAGATCAAGCCACACACCGGACCTTGGAACGTCGACGAGCCTCTCAAGATGGTGGAGGACGTTGCCCAGATCCAGTTGGAGAACTTGAAGTCTAGATTGGCCTTGGCCCAGGCTGACGCTGGTAGCCAGGTGGAGAACTTGGATGAGTTGAAGAAGCAAATCCAGACCTTCGAGAACTTGAAGGCCATGGGCCAGAAGTTGTTCAACCCTGCCTCTCCCTCGATCATGAACGTGGGTGAGCTTTTCAAGCCTAGACTCTTTGCTCCGGACTTGGACCCATTGAACGTGATTGTTCAGGCCGAGACCTCGAAGCCTTACTTCATTGACTTTGAATACTCGGCCATCAAGCCATTCATCTTCTCCGCATACCCTTCGTTTGTTGCATACCAGGGAGCCAAGGTTTTCAACTTGGAGGAAGACATTCCAGGATTTAAGGACATGGATGATGTTGAGAAGCAGCAGTACTTGTTCATGTACTACAAGACCAGAAACGAGAGATTGTGGGAGCTTGCGCTCAACTCCAAGAGACACGACTTGATTGCCGTTGCTTCTCCTCACATTAAGGTGTTGAGAGCTCCATACTTGCAAGCGTTGGAGTGCAAGAACGATAAGGACTACATGTTTGTGGAAAACGCCATTGTTCAATTGCAGCCAATGTGGGATACTTATGTTGCCAACCAGTTGAGTAATGCCACCGAGGAGAAGTTCCCTGTGGAGTACACTGCTGAGTACTTGGACCAGCACCAGGCTGATTTGGAGAACTACCAATTGGAGGTTGCTTCCACGCCATTTGCTGCCACTGGCGGATGGGTTCCACAGGACATGTTCAATGTTTTGCAGGAGCAGGGAATCATTGTTGGAGACGACCAGGGAAATTACAAGATCGAGACCGAGGCCGCCTTGAAAGATGTGCCCCAGGAGTCTGAACCTGAGAAATAAGCGGGCCCATAAAGGCGTGCTTGCCATCCCATAGCTTGTATATAATTGCTTTGCCTTTGCTTATTCTTTCGCTTCCTTCTAGAGATACTTGCGAGCCAACGACTTGATCCGATAGTCAAAGTCCGGCGACACGAGCGGGTCGTTCACGGAGTAGAACGGGTTGAGCAACGCCTTGACGTAGTAGTCATACGACTCCACGAAAAACTGCTTGATCACCGTCTCGTCGTGCTTGGATCCTCCGCCCGAAATTATCGACTCCATTCCTCCCGAGGTCCCCGGCGAATCGTAGCAGAGAACAAACTTGATGTTGCCCTGCGTGATGAATGCATTGATCTGGAGCCCATAGAAGGAGTCTACTCGGCCCAAGTTGAAGTTTCCCGTCAGCCACTGGGCGTCTTCAATCAAATCTAGCGACGAATTGGTGATGAAAGGTAGAAGCTCCTTGACTTTTGGCGCAAACTGCGATTGGCCAGGAACAGATTTCCCCGACAGTTTGAATGACGAGAACTCCAACTCATAGATCGGATTGTCTCGCGTGCCGATAATGGCAAAATAGTAGGAAGACATGGTGGTGAACACCGGATTAACTATGGGAGCGACCTATATATGGGGAGTGCACACACACCCTTCGGTTGTACCATAGAGACCTAGCAAAAACTGGAGAAACTGGCAGAAAAAGACGAAAAAAAAGATTTCTGTCATTTCAAAACACCAAAGTGAACATTTCAAAATCCTCAAAATTCCCGCTACTCACTTTTGGCACCCGTTTGCAGACGGTAACTACGGCCCCACCTAAGCGTACTACATACAACCAAGACTTACGAGTGGGTGTTGTGACTTTGAAATCCCAAAACAAAACCCCACCAAACCACCATCACCATGTTGGAACCCAGCCAAATGGGCCACAACCACCGATTTACCGGCCACGTGACCGACAAGGAAAAACCCAACGTGATTTTCTCCTCCAACATCCCGTTGCGCATCGCCAGTTGCGTGGCAGAAATGCATCTCTTTCTTGGGGGAACCACAAGCAGGCTTGTGGAGTTGGCGCCTAGCCTAGGCGAGCTCGAAATTGTGGTAGAGTTGAACAATTTGCTAATCCAGAACCGTCTCCTCCCGCCGTACGAGTTGGTGCGCCGAAACCTCATCTTTGTTGCCAAGAGCAGGAGCCATACGCCGCAGCCTGGAGCTGGGAATGGCGAGGTTCTGGGGTTCACCGGAGTGTGGCGCTCGATCTTTGCCATGAAAACCGCAAACGAGGTGTTTGTGGTGTGTTTCCGTGTGAAATTGGCCAGCCTACAGATCGATTTGGCCCAGCCAGCCAATGTGCTGATCCAGTTCCACCACGACGACTCGTACGATCTTCTCGCCAAGTGCGACAACAGCATATTGGAGTATGTGACCGCATACATCCGCACGCGGCTTTTGGCCGAGCTCAAGAGCAACACTGACATTTGCATGGACATCTCCAATTCAAACACCATTCTCCAGGAGCTGCCGGTGAACGAGCTGGCCTCGCAGATCAAACTCATGCAGAACAGCGGCGGGTTGGAGTTCGACGGTGCCAGCTTCATTGACACCACCCTCGATGGAATCGACACTTCTCTACATATTGAGAAGCAACTAGTCTTCGACGACGAAGACTTCGATCCGTCCGACGAGGAGATCCGCATTCTACAATCCGACGACAGCGGCAAATGTACCGCTACCGAAGATGATGACGATGTTCGCGTGGCGCTCTTGGATGTGAGTCGAGTGACTCTCGGCGAAACAGACATCGACAGCGTATTGAGCGTTTCAGTTATGGACGAACAGCAAGATACAGCTTCTCGGTTCGACGGTCTACTGGCGCCTATAAATATGAGAAATGCTGATGTTGGTGGAGAAAGCTCCCCAGACGAAGAAGAGAGCGACGAGCTGTTTATTGCAGATTTACAAAACTTGCGCCACAACAACAGAACAAGGACCAATGGCAGCATCAGCATCGGCGCAAGCAACGACATCTTCTCCGATCATTTGGACCTTGCAGCGCCTTGTTCCGATCTCAGTTTCGATGCGGATGAGATCCACATTGACGAGTACACTTCAGAACCAAGGGACGGCACTCTAGAGCCATGTACGCCCTCCAAGTCTGCGCCGCTGATTCTTAATGAGAGCTCCCCCATTCTGCGTCAGTATTCGCTGCTCCTGCGACTGGTGTCCCCAAGTAAACCATGGGTTTCTCCCACGAAACGAATGCAAGGAGTGTCGAGGCAGCAGTCGACGCCAGAGATGCAAGTACGCAAGAAATCGTCATTTGCATTCGTCAGTAACGACGACAACTCTGGGCTCGAGTTCGCATTCCGCGACAAGTCAGAGGCGGTGCCTTCTTTCATCAAAGAGGACAAAAAGTTCAAGTTCATCAAGGTGGGCAAGGTCCAAAAGTTTGTGAGCTTGTTTGAGGAACAAATGGACAAAGAGCCGGCCAGCAATGCGGCCAGCAGGAACAATACGAGACCGGGCAGTCCTCTTAAGAGAACTGAGTAATAGATAATGAATGACGAAACATCACCACAGTATCCATGAATGTAAGCTTAACTCCGCTCAAGGGCAGATATGCGGTCAGTCAACTCATTGAACTTTTTAAACACGGCCTGGACCTCCTCCTCGCTCGCTTCTTTGGTCTTTTTGTCGGTGTTGACCTTCATAGTCCCCAAGCACCAGGTTTCTCGTAAACCACGGGTGATGGTCAAAAGATCTTTGCAAAGACGGATAATTGCCAAGGCGTCTGACTCCAATGTAAGGTTTTCCACTGCCAACAGCTCTCTTGACTTATCCTGGATAATGGCTTTATCGAAAACTTCCTGGAACTTCTCGAGAATCTGGTAGATGGTGTTGTCGATCTTTTCTAAAAGTTGTTAGTGAAGGCTCAAACAGGACCAGAAATCCCAATTTACATACTTAGGAGAGTCACAGACTGGGGCTGCATGGTTATTAGTGTTGTTGGTGGTAAGTAGTTGAAGTTTGGTGTGGACTCTCAAAGTATGCACTACCAAGTCAGAACATTAGACTAACCACTCTCCAAGCCAACTTGAATATGAAGGCAATGCACTTGTAGATATTGGCCAAAATCCAGATTACCCGGAGCAAAATGACAATGGTGTTTTCCAAAACAAAGTAGAGGGTTTTGTGGCTTGCCCCAGCATTGAAACTGGTCACCTCGTTGCTCTTGAGCTTATCTATGACTTTGGTGCCAAAGAGAGAGTTACCCAACTTGTCCAACTGCTCGTTAACTTTGCGCAAATCCATCGAAAGCGACGTAATAATCTCTCCATTTGACCGGTCCGTAGCACTTAGGAGATTATCGATCTGGACCGCATAGTTATCGTTGGCCACATGCATGAGCAGCTTGGCTTCGTTGAGGAACGCAGTGTAAAAATTCTCGTAGGTCGGAAGGTAACTGTCGTTGATGTTGATGATGTCACGGAGAAGCGGGCTGAAATTTTCGGAGAGAAGCTGCTCGCCGCCCTTGTTGATGTTCTCCATCGATTCTGGGCACACATTGGCCAAGTAGTTGAAGTTGAGGAAGAGGATTCTGTCCAAATACGCCTGCTTCTGGCCAATCGCATCGATCTTGTGGGCCAACATATCGGTGGCCAGAGGACCTGCCTCGGAGCCAATACTGGCCACATGCTCTATTTCGGCCACCTCGGGCTTTGCGTCTTGATCGACTTCCAGGCTGCGCACCTGCAACGGGCTGAACAGCACATCCAGAAGTTTCTTGGGCGAGATCTCGGGCGGGCCGTCCTCGGTGTCTATCTCATCATCTTCACCATTGTCGTTGATGTTGTTAAAAACATGCACATCTTGATTTGGCACCGGAGACTGTGGAATAGAAACCACCCCATCGTTAAGTAGAATGATGGGTGCAACAGGAGTGGCACTGACGTCGCCCAGATTCGTTGTGTCCATATTTTCAGCAGAATCTCCTGGTGAGCCAGCCATTTGTCCCTCAAGCTCGCCAGCTGAGTCGGTGGGCGAGTTGCTTCGCATGACACGGCCAATCTTGACTTTGGAGAGACTCTCATACGATTTGGCTCGATTGTTCTCTGTGAGCTCCGTCTCAGAGCCCGACGTCAGTGCTCCACCCGTAGAGCTCGAGTAGAATCTCCCCGGGATGCGTTTTCGCCCTTTCTTGGATCTTCTGCCCAGACGAGCGGCTTCAATAGGCACCAAGTTGACCCCAACGTCATCCAGGCTGGCCTGAGCTTCGTCCCGAGCGAAAAGCGCATCGTGCATTCGCGAGCGTCTCCGCTTGTCTGGCTTCGCCACGTCAGTGCCTCTGGTCTCGTCTACGGAGGTGGAGCTTGAGCTCTTGGACTCCGAGGGAAACCGCAAGTGTCCATGGGGATCCCGGAGCTCGTGCCAGTGTGAATTTCGCCATGTGAGGTCGCTGACCTCCTCGCTGAGCTCAATGCCCCAGAACATTCTCCATGGCTTCCCGCTCGGTCTGCTCCGGTTGCTGAACACATTGCATGCCAAAGGAACACCCCGGAAGCCCTGCGGAGCCTGCTCGTGGTGGGCCGCCCGAACCTGGCGGTTTCGAAGGATCTGGAGCGGATTGTACACGCCCTCGACCCCCGGATGCGGGTTGGTCTCCAGCTCTGGTGGCTGCATCGCTCGTTCTAGACAGTGGTACTTGAGCGCAAGCATGGCCTTGGTGGTGTCGGTTCTGTTGCGGGCCGCCCGCGAGATGTGCAAGTCCGAGCCGGCGGGCGTCGCGTCGCTGGCGCCGAGCTTGTCGACCACGTTGAACTTGGCGTTGATCATCTTTCCCGAGTCGAGAAGTAACATGGCGAACTTCTGCGCCTTGTCCAAAGACTCGTCGGCGTCGCCGTCGGCAGATGCAAGCCGTGCATCGCCGGGACTCGGGAGCGCGATGTCAAAGCCGAACCCGGGGTCATTCTGTTTGGCGCCGCTGTCTCGTAGCATCTTGCGCCGGTGCTTGGAGTGTTCCTTCTTGACTTGGGACGGCACCACGACACGGCCCGCCGAGGTACGGCGCAACGGAGTTAGCGGAGATACCGTTTTGGTGTTGTCTTCGCTGCTGTCACTGGCGTCGAGGCCCATGAAGTTGCCCTTGACGGCCATTGCCGTTGGTGTTGGTGGGTGGAGTTGGTGATAGCAGAGTGCACACTAGGCCCACCTCCACAGTTGGCATGGGGCGAGTTTTGGTGCACGTGCGAGGCAGAAAAAGCCCGGAAACGAGGTTTTGGAGGCCAAAGCGACCAGATAAACCCAGAATTCCTCCTTTTTCGTCCATTGAAATAGCGCAAGCACGGATTTCTCCTCTACTTGGTGCCCACTCCAGGTACCCTAGGTCACGTGCCGCGACTCGACCCAAGTCGGTTTATCTCTCCCGCCACTAAACCCACATACCCAGTACTAGCGGCCATGCCCATCCAACTTGTGACGAGCGAGGCGGACTTCGATGCGCAATTGCAGAAAAACCGGTTTTTGGTGGCCAATTTCACCGCCGCGTGGTGTGGCCCCTGCCAGGCCCTGAAACCAGTGGTGGATGCTCTATACGACGAGGAGAAGTACAGCAAGGTCGAGATTGTGCGGGTGGATTTGGACGCCCAGGGCGCCATTGCAGAGCGCTACAGCATCACCAGCGTGCCCACCTTTGTGTTCTTCGAGGACGGCGCCGAGACGGACCGTGTGACCGGGTTTCTGCGCCAGATCACCGCCAGTTTGGATAAGTTGGCAGCCAAGGCCAACGGCGACAGCAGCATCAAGGCCCGAGGCGGGGCCGAGCCCTCGGCGGTAGCCGCTGACGTGGCACAGTACGTGCCCAAGGGATTCTACGTGTTGAACGACGTGATTCACTTCGGAGACATGGTGACGCTAAACGCGCTCCCGCTCGTCAAGGGCGACGACAGCGAGGCCAAAAACGTGTTCCGCGTGTCGCAGAAGGGCGACGCCACCGTGCTCACCGACGCCGACTCGCAGGCGCTCTTCTTTGTGCCGTTGAACAACATCTGCAAGCTCTACTCGGTTTTGGTGAAGGTGGCCCGGCCGCAGCCGGGCGAGAACCTCGAGTTGGACGCCGACGAGCTCGCCAACGAAACACAGCACCCTTCGGTGGTGAAGATCTGGCCCAACCGGCCTGGCGTGTTGTCGTTTGACGATGCCAATGGCGATGCTCCCCACGTGGAGACCATCGAGCAGATTGGCGACTCGGCGTGGTACGAGATCAAGGTCAAGTACGTTCGGTTCCAGAACGTGCAGAACCTCAACATTTTCATCGACGGCGACGACGAGGACTCCCACACCTTGGTGGAGAAGCTCGTGTTGGTCGGAGTGAGCGGCGACTCCAAGGACCAGGGCCTGGTGGCGCCACCGGATGACGACTAGACCAATACACCAGCAGCAAACGGCGCCTCGGACAACTTTCTACTCTACAACCTCTGAATTTTCTCGGGCCCGACCCCATGGGACCCCGTTTTTTGGGCTCCACCAAAAACCTGTCACCAATATCGCCTCCTGCACAGAGCCCGGAGCCACCCACCACCACCTTTTCATCACTTCTTCACAACCTCTTTTCTCCAACTTTCATCCACATGGTCTCTCGATTACTACACGGAGCTGCGTTGTCTCGACACCTTATTCTTGCATCGCGGGTGCGGGCTGCTCGCCCAATATGGCCAATTTGCGCCACTTCCACCATTCCCGTGTGGTCGCCGGGTTTAGCAAGATTCCAGTCTACAACCCCGGAAAAATCGTCTCCAGCGGGAGGTGAGGGCAAAAATGCCGACAAAAAAAATGAGCTCGTGGCCAAAAAAGACGCTCCCGTGACCAGTGTCACTCCGGTGGCCGAGGAGGCCAAGGTGGCCAAACCTCCACTTTGGGATAGAATCAAGCACGAGGCTGCCCACTACTGGAGTGGCACCAAGTTGTTGGGGTACGAAATCAAGGTCAGCACCAAGTTGCTCTTCAAAATGCTCTCGGGATACGGATTGTCTCGTAGAGAGAGCAACCAGTTGCAGAGAACGTTGGTGGATGTGGCGCGGTTGATTCCGTTCTCCATGTTCGTGCTTGTGCCGTTTGCCGAGTTGTTGTTGCCTGTGGCATTGAAAATGTTCCCCAACTTGTTGCCTTCTACATACGAGTCGTCGTCCGACGCCAACAAGAAGAAGGCTCGGTTGTTGAAGGCCAGAACCGCATCGTCAGAGTTCATCAAGCGCACCATGGAGCAGAGTGGACTTAAGTTGTCCAAGAAGATCTCCGAGAAGGAAAAGCAGGCGTTCGTGTCGTTTTTCGACATCATCTCCAATGGCCAGACCCCAACCAGAGACCACTTGATCCAGGTGGCCCGTTTGTTCAAGAATGACCAGGTGTTGGATAACTTGTCCCGGCTGCAGTTGGTCGCTATGGCCAACTACATGTCGCTTAGACCATTTGGTACCGACTCCATTTTGCGTTACCAAATTAGACACCGTTTGTTGACCATCATCAAGGACGACAAGGCCATCGACTACGAAGGTGTGTCGTCGTTGTCTGTTCCAGAGTTGCAGACTGCTTGTTCTCAAAGAGGTATCAAGACCCAGGATGTTTCTCCTGGTAGATTGAGAGAGGATTTGGAGACTTGGTTGGACTTGAGATTGAGACAGAAGATCCCATCCACTCTCTTGATTCTTTCGTCTGCTTACACCTACGGAGAGCACTCCCAAGGTATCGACACCTACTACGACGCCTTGGTGGCAGTGTTGTCGTCTATTCCCGATGAAGTTTACAACGTGGCCAAGTTGGAGTTGTCTCACGACGCCAAGTTGAAGTTGAACATCTTGAAGGAGCAAGACGAGTTGATCAACGAAGAAAACCAGAGAGAGAAGCACACTGTCAACCAGATCAAGGACAACATCAACTTGGATGAGTTGGAAGAGGCTGCAGGCGACGGCATGAAGATTGAGCACGACGACGAGCCCACCAAGACCGAATCTTCCGAGAACGCCGACAGCGAGTCTGGCAAGTCGACCGAAGAGGCCAAGTCTGCTCCAAAGCCATAGAGTGGAAGAAAGAGAGAAAGAAAAAAAAAACTACAACCTGAAGAACGAATGAACGACACTTCTATTTATTGAATTCTGTCCCGTGTGGTCCAACTGTATAAAGCCATTATTACTGTCTATTTAGTTCTTGCCTGTAGAGCCAAATCCACCGTCTCCACGCACAGTCACGTCCAACTCCTCCTGCGTGATCACCTTGATGTCGGCGTTGACAATCTGCTCCAACACCAACTGGGCAATTCTGTCGCCCTTCTCGATGGAGAAGTCCTTCTGCGAGTGGTTGAAGAGCACAACCTTGACCTCACCACGGTAGTCGGCGTCGACCACACCGGCTCCAGTGGAAATTCCGTGCTTCACAGCAAGTCCCGATCTTGGGGCCACGCGGCCGTATGTTCCAATGGGCACAATAATCGTCAAGTCTGTGCTGACCAAACCTTGGCCCTGGGCAGGAATCACGGCCGATTCCGACGAGTAAAGGTCGTAGCCTGCGGCCAATGCCGAGCCCTTAGTTGGAGCCGTGGCGTTTTCCGAACGCAAAAACACTTTGAGCTCGTCAGCGGTCTTGAGTTTCTTTTCGACAGTCATAAAGAAGATGGTGGTGGAGTTAAAGTCGCGGACGCGTATTAAGGTGGAGGACCAAGATGGAGGACCAGATGAAGGAACAAGATGACGAGACAAGAAGGAACGTAGTGAAGGAACAAGCCCAATTTTCTGTTCAGAACTGGAAGTCGAAGAGGACAAAAGGAAAGCAAATGAAAAGCAAAAAAAAAAAAACTAAAAAAAAGTAGGTTTGTCAATGGGAAATCGAGGTTGGGGTAGGTCTAGAGTTACACCTTGCAGCTGGCTCATAACAAGTCGATTGATGAGGCAGGTAATTAAAGTCAAACCTTATGGTTAGACATAGTTAGGCTTCGACCCGGCCGAGCCTAACGATAAACTTTTTAGTGGGCAGCGAGGGGAAAACAACGTTTCTTCTTGTCTGTTGGGAATTAGGCAAGATCGATGGTGAGAGGTGCCCAACCAGACCCAGTTTTTTTTTTCTTCCAGTACTCCAGTCTCCAGCGTCGAATGTGTAGTTCGAGTTTCTAGATCAATGCAAGGTGCGGATGCAATTGCTCAATTCTCCGACTTCAGCTTCTCTGTCCCAAGACTTAGCTCTTCAAGCTCCGCAGGTTTGGACTCCAACTCGTACTTCCCGGCCCTCCGCTGCACAATGTAGGGAAAGTACAATTTGTCGAGGTAGAACATGTTGCCCACCACCTCTGCACGCCATTTTCGCCAGTCACCAGCCCAATCCTCCACCAGGCCCAGCTCGAAAATGTAGTCCATCACCAACTCCGTCTGGCGATCCAAAACCGTCTCACGGTGGAAACGGCAGTTGGGCGACAGGAAAACCCCATTATATTGAGCACGTTGCGAATCGGTCAAGGCCTTCCATTTCTGGCCTAGGATACGATTTATGTCTGCAGCGGGGAGTTGCTGATCTTCGCTGTTCAAAAGCAGGAGCTCCGCCTTGAAAAACGCATGGAACGGATTAGGAGGTAGTTTGCGTGTTGATCTAAATTCCCGAAGCCGATCGCAATGCTGGAGCTTCCGATCGCTTCTGGCCCGGTATTGGGCCGCCTCGTCCAGCGAGAGATTGCGAAACATTCGCCGAAGTTCGGCCGCCAGCAACCCATCGAACCCCATCGCATCTGCATCGCTGGCAAAAAGGCCAAACGGTGTCACCTGGGCCCGCCCCACCTTCAATGCTTCGAGAATGAGACTGTCGTAGATGTCAGCCCCACCCATCCACGGCATGCGGAGTTTGTCCTTGATGATTTCCCATGGGTAGAGCGGCGTATCATAGAACGGATTGGCGTCCGTGGCTGAGCAGACCGCGCTGGAGTAGCCATGAATGATCCGATGGAGATGGCGATCCACCTCTGGTGGAGGATGCTCAAACACGATTTTCTGGTTGTCCGTCAACAGTTTCCAGGCAGCCCGGTTGGTGCGATCCCAGCGATATGCCGCCACTTTGGCAAAAAGATCAAAGCCTCGAACTGGGCGGATTTCGGCCAGAATGTGTGGCAGAATGGCCGAAACGGGGTCTTCGTATAGCCATGGTGGGAACAACACGTAGGGTTCTGGCACCACGGTTTGCACCTTGTAGGAGCGAAGAAGACTACGAAGTTTCATGGAGCTGTTCGAGTCCAGACGTCACAATGAGGCGTGGCTGGGTCCCCACAAACAATTTCATAGCAAAGTGGGCTCATGACATGCGATGGGTCCTAAACCGAGAGGTGCGCCTCAGAATCTCCGGCCCTCCTGCAGGACGGCATCCCATTTAGTGGATGGCTAATTGATTAGTGAGTGGCTAACCGGCGGCAGAGACACGTAAGACACGGTACGTGGCGAGTGTGAGGATGGAGTGTATGAGCTGGAGGAACGTTGGATACGAAGTGCCGTTTGCAGACGATCACCACCGCAGGTATTTGCAATTTGCAATTTGCAATTGACATTGACAGCGGGGATATGCAGCTCGCACCTGACAGTGGAAGCGCAAAAGTTGACAGTGACAGCTTCCCCCAGTACTCTGGTTCTAGCGATGATTTTTCAGGCAATCACGCCGTGAACAGCTCCCGCTCAAACATGTGGAACAACCGAATGTGAAACACATCCGGGATGCCCCGACAGTCGGTGGGGACTGTGCCGGATCCGGCGGTGTGGGCCCGGAGGATATCCACCTCTTCGTCGCCAAGTGGGATGCCCAATGGGGAAACCGTAGACTGGTAGTAGATACTCTGGAAGAGCACAAGCTGGAGCACCAAGATCGCCGCATCCAACGCTACAAGTTCCACAAGCCCCAACTGCCAGAGCCGCACGTACAACGGGTGGTGTGGCGAGTACAGCAGCGGGCCCTGCTCGCCTATGAACAGAAGGCAGTACCACGAGCCTAGCGACAAGTCCGCGAGGTGGCCCGCACTTGCCACTTGCTGCATCCAGCCCACCACAAACACCGTGTGCCACAAAACCACAACCACAAACTTCCAGTACACAAACAGCGCCAATTTCAGCACAAGCAACCGCAGCCAATTCGCCGAATCAAATACGGTGCCTGTAGCCTCGGCGTTGCGCTCCTCAACCGCCAATGCATCACTAAAGAGCGCACGGTGGCCACGATGCTGGTTGATGATTTCATTCACGTTGAGCAGACCCTGGATGAGCACGTGGAAGAACAACGGCGGGAGACACAGCGAGTAGCAGAAGCGCACAAACTGGTAGCCAATAAGAAAGAAGGTGAGCGTGTTTAGTTGCTTGACAATGTGGTGCTGGGCCAGACCCTTTTGGGCCGCCTTTTCCATGCGGTCAAACTGGAGCGACGGCGAACCCGACAATGTGCGGGAAGCAGCATCAGCAGCATGAGCAGCAGCAGCAGCGGCATGAGCGTTAGCGTTGGCAGTAGCTTGCATCAGTTCTGCACTGGGAAATGCCCCGGGCATGGACGAGTACGAGGCCATGCCAGCAGATCACAGAGTATGGAGTTAGTAGGTGTAGGTTAGTTCGGGGTTTGCGAGGTGTCACAGCCAGATGCAGGACAGCTGTTTGATGTGTGAAGCAAGGCAGGCGGGACAGCGACGAGGGGTCATTCTGCAGGAGGCCCGGTCTGTGGAAGGCAGCCCCACAAACTACGAGCAGGTTGGAATAAGTGACGATGCGCGGAAGCACGCAAGAGAAGCCTCTGGTGCACATACGGTGAGTAGGTTGCCATCTCCACAAACCCGAGCTTCCACAGTGGTTTTCGATGGCGCGTTCTCCACAAATCACCCCATGGTGGCGCTTACTGGCGGAGCAGATGGTGAAAGCCCTTTCGGTTGAGTGCGGAGCAGATCGCAACGCATTCTAGAAAAATATTGCTATGGAGATTTGCAGTTTCGGGCCAAAGGCCAGAAAAAGGGCAGGCCCAGGTGGATATAGTGAGGCGAAAATCTCCCGAAACTCGCAGCTTCTTCTGCATGACCCGCGAAGTCATCGGGCGTATCGGCGGCTGGTTATGACCTCATGAAACTTCTAGTGCGGGAGCAACCGCAAACTTTTATTCCGATTTAACCGCCACGAGAAAATAAAGTACTCACCTCGCGCCAAAGACGCCTCCCGGTTAATACCCGGACGGCATATAACTCAGACATCGGAGCGCCTCAGTGGATTTGGCGGGCCTCCGCCAGACTGCGTTGCCGATCACCGTAAATGCGTTGCTCACAGATCGTTGCCCATTCGGGGTTTAGCCCGCCTCCCGAGATCGACTTTGCTGGTGTTTCACGTCGCAAATACTCGATGGACTTGCATGGGGTGCCTGCCCAGGCCAACCTAAGAGTTTAGTCGCCAATAGTGGTCTTGACGGAAAATCAGATGCCTCAGTGCCAGAACAATATCCGGGAGACCCGAGGATACAAGGTTTGCGGGCGCTTGGCGGAGGGCGCAGCCGTTGCCAGCGATACGGGGGTAGCGGCCCGCACAATGCCCGTTGAATTTTAAATCGAGGATACGAGGAAATGCGATGCATGGAAATCAATAAGGTCGTGACAATGCTCTGTGCAGGGAGGCGGTGCGCCATCTGCTGCACAGGATGCATGTCCGCGAAGCGATTCGGTTCGTATGTACCGAAAAACGGCGCAGAGCAAATCGGCCCTAGAAAGTCAAACCATATAAAGTCGAGGCAATTCCCCCAGAGTTCCCAGTCTCTTCATTATTCAATCACACTCACATTCACACAACAATCAATACAATGAAGTTCACTGCCGTTTTCACTCTCCTCGCCTGCGCCTTGTCTGTCGCTGCTGTCCCAGTCGAGCCAGGCATGGATGAGTCCTTCATCCAAGTGGTTGACCACATCACCACCACCGTCAACAAGCTCAAGAAGAGAGCCACTGAGGAGTTCCCTCGTGCTCTTGGTGAGCCAAGATACTTCGTCGTGACAAAGGCCGAGTAAGCCATCTGGTATTTGCATTGCCCGGCACCGGCACACATTGGCATCGTTTCAATTCTCATTTATAGACTAAATTTGCGGTAATAGATTTTTCCTAGAAGACTTGACTTCTGTAGACTACATTCATTGGCGCTGTTCAAACTAACTTGCAATACCAAACTAATACTAACTACCAAGTTCAAACTATATTGCCAGGCTGACTGGCCCCAACAATTCAAACCTAAATTACCCTGGTTCGGAGCTCTTGTCTTAATACGGACACCTTTATTCAATGAACGCGACCCAGTAGATCCCGCCCAATCCGGACCACACTACGTCGGCCAGACAAAAACTGGCGGCGATACGAGGAAATGATGAGGATGATGATCAATTACTGTAACTGAAACAAAAAAACGCCCCAATCAAACCTCGACTTCTCGAAGCTGTTTGGGTGACATCAAGTCACACATAATGTGGTGAGTGTGACAAGTGGGTATCACATTCGGGCATTAGGGTGGTGCAGGGCACAAAATCGGTGTCAGGTGCACGAAGTTTACCATCGCTCGCGTCTGTGTGGCGGCAAGTTTTGCATCAGTTTCACCGGTACCTGCAAGAAATCTCACCGTGAGCACCTGTAAGGGATTGGTGTTACCGGGGTGTGCGTACATGGACGCCGGGCAACCTGGAGTGTCAGCATTGCCTTGCTGGCTGACTCAGTGTCACTAGGGCCACATTTGAGGTGGAATTGAGGAGATAAGTTTGAGTTGGGGGTACAGGGCAAGGGAGGGACCGCTATGTGCAGCACCGGAACATTGAGGTGAATTGCCCTGAGGGTTTGTTGGTTCCTCCCCCCAATTTGTCGTGCCTCAGCAAAATTCTGCCAAAAGAATTGACGGTTTTACGAGTCATAATTTTCCCGATGCATCTCCTCCGAGCGGTGCGTATGCCCGTAGCGGTACCGTAAATCCGCTCGCTCATGTAGAGTCTTAGATCCTGCAGCACGATCGGCGAAAGAAAGGCCGCTTGTGGCAGAGGAGCGCAGCCGGCTTCCAACCTCGCCGCGAGCTTCCTGCATGGAAAATTGCTTTTTCCAAGTCAGGTCCCCGAAACCACCCGTCGCCAGTCACGTGGCGATCGACGACAGGTTTCCAAACGGGTATTTTTGCGAGTATTATCTGCGGGGCTGGTGGTTCGGGTCTTCATGCCTGTGTTTGTGCATCGATGGATTCACTACATGCCAAGAATTGAATCGCATCAGCATAACGGTGCCGACCTTTAGCGAGATGTGTACTTGAGTGGGTATGGTTCGCCGCACACAAGCATCCACCCAGAACCTTCTAAACTCCGTGTTGAGGTTCACCATGACACTTTGTAGACTAGAATCCAGCCGATTCCCCAATCTAGATCATCTCAAATTAACCTTTAAGGTCGTAAATCTCTTCCCTACAGTACTTCACTATCTTGCGCCCGGGGTTATATACCTCAGCTCAGTTTTTTCCCGCATTCATGAACGTTTGTGTTTACAGCATATGCGCTAACGCACCTGTCTAGTCCAGCACCATTTGGTGGCGCCACAAAGAGAAAATTATCGGTCCCGCTAAGAAATTTTGCTTGGGTTGGACCAATTGCCGCATCAGGACCAGTGATCGGCGTGGCAGCCGGTATGCACCAAGCCACATATTCGGGTTTAACGCAAGAAAATATTGCTGTCTGATAACCACAAAGGTAACTCGAGTATCGATGTTTGAGATTAGCCGTGGAGATTACAAGCAGATACGGGCTGCAAGTTTGAATCGTTATTTCCGCGCTCGAAACCTGGGGAATTGGTCTGAGTGGGGAGTTTTAGTACATCGCATTATCCTCTTGTCAACTATATCACTGCTTGGGCAAATGTGGCGAGGACTACTTTTACTGTGGCGAGGGCCAGTTCCAAAGTGGCGAGATCTGTTCTTTCTGTGGCGAGGACCGGTTTTGTTGTGGCGAGGATGAGCTCCAATGTGGTGGTGCAGCTGTTTGGTGAATTCCGTTTCTCGGAGCTGATTTCTGGGTCCGAGTTTGGAAATAATTTTATTTCTCCTGAAAATGCACATTTGGCCTGTTCCGGTACTTGAACCAGACCGTCAGATCGCTTGGTCTGACTCCCGGAGCTTCCAGTTGCCCAACAAACGTCGCGGAGTGTCGAGGTTCTGCAATGTACATTTCCGAGAAATTAAAATCTTGACGTCGAGCAAATTGAGTATACGATTTCTTCCAAGAAATAATCTCCTCCTGATATTATCGTGACACAATCATAATACCGTTTCCTTCTCGGGAACTGGATCTGCATCGTAAACACTGTGGAGTGAATTCCTTCGCTTGATTCTTCTAAGGTATTGAGTTGCGACCAAATCATCGAGTTCAAGATATTTCGAGTGCAGAAAACAACGCTTTACACATTGCTGTGATCAAAGGTTCAATCTCTCAAAGATTTCTCGCCTAAAGACATAATTTCCCCGTTGTCATTCGATATTTTTTCAACGGCCTTGACCCCTCACGGAGCGCCGCTCACTGTTGAGACGCAAATCTCAATTTGGTCCAACTCCGAAAAAATGGTATACCGAAGCCACTTAAAACGTAAAATTTGTGCTGACTTTCAATAATATTGCCGTAGATACCAAAATCACCAACAAGCTCAAATTAACCTAGGTGCCTATAGCTGCAAACCACAAACAAACTTAAACCAACCTGTCTGCAGGAGCGCTAATAAACGAGAGTCTAAATCCTCATTAGGCGGATGTACGGGTCTAGTGTCAACCATCCTAGAAATGAAAGAAACCTGCAAATGTTACACGATTTTCGCCCTAAACTGCTTGTTTCACTGCCACACTCAAATATTCTCTCCAATTTCGGCTGCCAAACACTCGGAAGGTCGTGTTGTGAACAATATGCGTGCAGATACCATATTCGCGGACACTTCGACACCAGCCGCGACATCACGTGCGCACTCCATCAACTTCACTAACGCGTCTGACCGCCAACAACACCACTTTGACTTCAGTGATGGACTCTCCAATTCCACCGGAAATGTCTGGTGCTGCACAAACACGCGACTCAGAATTCACAAAACGCTCACTTGCCGAGCTCCCACCCCTGAAAAGACCGAAACTAGATACTCCAGAATCGCTAGACACGTCTTTTGACCATCCACAACCCACGCCTCCAGACTTCAGCGGGCTGAACTTTGCTGCTAACGGGTGCTTTGGCTCGGAAACCGCGTTGCCAGCTCCACAAATCCCGAATACTCATGGATTATTGCTCGTACAACCTGAGATGGGCCCAGCGCCAATCTTGGTCAATCCTGCCACCACCGCTAGTCCAGCACCGGTGCAACTTACACAAAAGCAGCTTGAGCGTCTAAAGAAGCAAGAGCAGCGCGAGTTGGAAAAGCTCGAGCGAGAACTCAAGAAGGAAGAGGAGAAGAAGTTGAAGCAAGAAGAGCGAGAACGGAAGGAGAGGGAACGCCAGGCCAAACGCGAGCTCTTGGAGAAGGAGAAGGAGCGCAAGCGCGAGGAGGAACGGGTTCGCAAGGAAGAAAAGCGCAAGAAGCTCGACGAGGAGAAGAAGCGCAAAGATGAAGAGAAGAAACGCAAGGAAGACGAAAAGAAACAGCGTGACGAGGACAAGAAGCGCAAGGAGCAGCAGAAGGACCGCAACCAGATGCGCATCTCCAGCTTCTTTGCCGTCAAGCCACCCAAGAACGCCCTGGGAACGGCCAGTCCCGCAGAAGAGTCAGTAGCAGTGGTAAAGGAAGAGAAGCTGTTGTATACGCAGCAGTTTCTCCCCTTTTTCATCAAGCTGAACGTCATCATGGCCCCCACGGGCATGCTACTGCCGGAACAGCTTGAGTCGGCCATCTCTGCATTCGATTCTGCCTTCGGTAACGGCCAGAAACTGACATTGAACACATTACTTCCTCCCAGATCGACACCATTGCCCAATACGTTCACTTCTTCGCTGCAACTCTTGGAGGCGCTCAACACCAATACCAAGGAGAAGCAGCTCGTGGAGCTTGCCGAGAACTTGCCTCCCATCAAATACCTCCAGTTCTACGAGAACTCGAAACCTCCATACATCGGCACCTGGTGCTCTGCCCAGCATTTGGCCACGGCTATCGGCGCCACTAATCCCTTGGAGACGACACTCACCGGCTACGACTATAATTACGACTCGGATCTTGACTGGGATGGCGACGACGACGAGGGCGAAGACATTGACGATTTGGAGGACGGTGATGACGACGACGACGACGCAAACAACGACGAGGATGACATGGACGATTTTGTGGACAACAACGAGGTGGCCAAGCGCAAGCTCCCGGTGGGCGCCATCCAGTCGGTGAGTCGGTGGAACTACGGCACTCCAGAGGACTTGGCCCACTTTGACGATATCAAGTACGAGCGGCTCGACTTTGACATCCACCTCCCGATCGACCCATTCCACGACTACTGGGGCTCGGCGAAAGTGCTGGTCAGTGTGCGCAAGGACAAGAAGGCCGGAGAAGCTACTACTCCGGTCAAAGACACCACCCGGGCTGCAGGTACTCCTGGAAGCACCACCCCAACCACCACGAACGTCCTCACGCCGCAGAAACCTGCGATCAAGGACGCCAAGGTCGTGGCGGAGCTCATCAAGTTTGTCGAGAAAAACAGCGACTTCACCATCGGCACCCTTCTGGAGTTGGCCAAGAAGGAATTCAAGACATACACCAAGAGCATGTTGAAGTACACGATCCAGGATGTGGCGATCTACAATAAGAAAAAAAGCATGTGGGAGATCAAGGAGTCCCGGCGCAATGCCCAGTCCGAGTCCGGATGTCTGGGGATGTGCTGATGGTCTCGAGTTCGGCCCTCACCTACTTGGACTGTGCGAAGATAGTGGATGTGCGAATTATCACCAACTTCACGCGTTGCACCTCATCGATAAATAGTGTATAGTACATGTCTTCACAACCCGAGGAGGACGAGGCGTCGTCGCTCTACTTCCTCTCGACGCAAATCCAGGCGAGATATGAGGAGCAAGACGCAAACGACCGGAAATCATCCCGGCTCCACGCATTCAAGAACTCAACCCCAGGATTCCACCCGCCCCAGCCCAGACTGGTGAAGAAGAGGAAAACAACACAAAAGCCGGCAAAGCGCAAAGTCACCAGCTTAAGCGCATTTGTCCGAGAAACTTTGGGTTCCAAACGGGCCCCGGATACTCGGTCTATTCTCGATTTCTTTGGCGGAGACAAAAACAAGGTGGATGACTTCATAGATCGAATGGATACCGCCACTGCCACGGCCCGGCCGCATCCACTATCGAAATCTGCTAGTCCGTCCCTTTTCTCCGAGCCCGAATGGCGCAGTTTGCTCGAGAGCATCAAGTTGAAATTCCCCAATCTTTCCCAACGGAACCACAAGACCCTCAAGACGATATCCAGGCGTTTGGACAGAATGCGCCAGCTACAGCAGGAGACACAGGACACCCAGGATCTGGATTCCATGTGGTCGCAAGCGCTGAGGCAGCCTAGTGACCAGCTATCGGCAGAAGATATGAAATGGTTATATGACTTGGACGAGGAGCAAATGGCCAACGACAACAGCAGTGAATTTCCAGAGGAGCAGGAGAACGGGCCATACGCCGTCACGCTATCCCAGGTTCTAGACGGGCGAAGCGATGGGACCGAAGAGGCCGGAGACGTTGGTGAGACAAATGACGAGACAAATGACGAGACAAATGACAACGACAGCAACGACAACGACGACAACAACGAAAATGATTATGACAATGGGCAAGACGTGAAAGTCTATGAGAGTGACTTGGCTGGAGACGGCTCAAGCGATATAGAGCCTGCTTCGAGCGTGGCAGACAGAACTGATGGACAATCGTCCCAGATCGAGAACTATAACACTCCACACCTTGACACGCCGATTCCAGACTCGGAATCCGAGCCCGAAGAGCTCGACGAAACAGAATTCATCGAAGAGTACGAAACGGCGCCTGTGGCCACCAATTCCAACAGTTTCGCCGTGCACGAGACACCGGAACTCGGCGACGAGCCAGTTCTGTCGCACCAGCAGCTGCTCCCGTCGGAGCTGGTGGACATTCTTACCAGCATAACCTTCGCCCCAACGTTCCGAAGAAGTGCTCACGAGTGGGCCAAAAACGAGCTCTCACAGCACACTCCAGTCGACAACGACAGTGTGATCTTCTCTCTGCCTACCAAGCCACGCAAACCGCCGGTGGAGGTGTTCAAGACGCCTCAGCATTGGCCCAACAACTTGGTCATCACGTCGTCGCCTCCTTCTTCGGGTAGAAGCCACCAGTTTCTCTCTCCGCTGAAGTACTCTGATGACGAAGTGTTTCTGACTGCGCCCACTGGAGTTCCCGTTAACGGCCACTCCGGGCCCGGATCCTCGCCAACCAAAGGAGAAGACGAACGGCTTTCACAGGACTCGGACGTTTCCATCCAGCTATCGGGCCCGGCCAAACCTAGAAAGTCATACGTCACCTCTACAGTGGAAGTTTTCGGAAAAGTCGATGTCCAGCTTCAGTCAACGTCGAAGCTCCAGATCTCGGCGGTGGTGTCGGAGCCTCCTACGCTGGACGACGTCATTCCCGACTCTGAAGACGACGTGGGTGAAATCAGCATCGTCGAAATCACAAGACAGGTGGAGTCTGTTTCCAGACAAACCTCGGTGTTACAAGTTCCGTCCAGCCCAAGCTACGATGTGCCAGTCTCCCTGCGATGAGTTCCCATGTTGTTATCTATTGTGTTATTTACACCAAGCCAGTAACTGGCGAATGATTCCTGTGCTGTCGATGATTCGTGGCCTTGCTATCAAAGGTACTTCTTGTGGTCTGCGTCGATGTGGTCGCTCAACAACCGCGTCTCGAAGAACAAGAGCACACGGATGGTCACAAACGCGTTCAAGGCAAGCGTGCCGACCGTCACTGCCAACGTATTGAGTTTGCCTCCGTACTTGTGGGAATACACTGCGGTGACACTCCAATAGAGGTGGTACATCAACTGCAAAAACGCCACGATGGTCATTCCGGTGAGGAGCGAAGCCTTGGCAGCACGCGACTTCGACACTCTCTCTGTGGGTTTCCGTGCTCTGATTTGGGCCATGGTGTTTCGGAGAAATCGATCGGAGAAACCTGTCGGGCTTCACTATGGTAATACGCGGTGAATATGGGGCCTGGTACTGCAGGCAGTCAAGGGGGATGTCCAGGAGACGGCAACAGAGAAAGTGAAATCTGGGCTTTTATGGCTAAGGTTGGAAGATACATGCAGCTTCTCTGCGGTTCATCCGTTTGGGGGCTCGAAGTTTCGAAACCTTTTCCCTGGCGGAAATCCTGATTCGTGGAGCTTGTTCCCCAGTTTTTTACACGTGACTATGCGCTCGTGACCGGGTGCTCTGTGCATGGAGACCTGTCAGCCCATGTTTCTGCACAGAGAAGTTCCGAAGTATCGGCTATCGAACTGAACACCGGCTATCACCACAAATCTCTTCCTTCAGCAATGGCGTCCACGTTACAGGCTGATCCAGATCTTGTGGTAGAACCTGCTTTCTACGAAGGCGGCGTCCCCGTGTTTACGCCTACGCTCTCTGAGTTTTCCGATTTCTACAAGTACAATAAGGCCATTAACAAGTATGGCATGCAATCGGGTATTGTCAAGGTGATTCCTCCGGTGGAATGGACAAATCTGCTACAAGGAACCTATACCCACGAGAATTTGGCGCATGTGCGGATCAAAAACCCTATAGTGCAGAATATGAACGTCACCGCAGGTCACCAAGGTGTGTTCTCGCTGCAGAATGTGGAACGCCAGCGGAGCTATAACATCTTCCAGTGGAAAGATCTCTCGCTAAAACCCAACTTCGTTCCTCCCGCTGCCAAGAAGACGAGACGCGGCCTGACTCCTCCACGGTCCAAAAGTCCCGAAGCTTCCAGTGAGACACCAGTCCCGCAAGTGACCGCCACGCAAAAGGCAGCAAATGATTTGCTCAATGGAGAATTCAACATAAATGCGGCTGAGTTCACCACCGAACGCTGTGAGGAGTTGGAGCAGTTATACTGGAGGTCTTTGGGGTATGCAGAACCCATGTATGGTGCTGATATGCTAGGATCGTTATTTCTAGAGAACACCACGAGCTGGAATGTGGCACAACTTCCAAACATTTTGGATCTTATGGAGGAGAAAATCCCCGGTGTTAATGATGCATATCTATATGCTGGTCTTTGGAAAGCATCATTCTCGTGGCATCTCGAAGATCAAGACCTCTACTCCATCAATTATCTTCATTTTGGTGCCCCAAAACAGTGGTACTCTATTCCACAGAGCGATAATGCCAAATTCTATGCATTGATGAAAGATGTGTTTGACGAGGATTACAAGAATTGCACGGAGTTCCTAAGGCACAAGACGTTTCTTGCGTCTCCTCAATTCTTGGCCAAGAACGGTATTACCTGCAACAGCATTGTCCACCGCCAAGGTGAGTTCATGATCACATATCCATACGGCTACCACGCCGGGTTCAATTACGGATTCAATCTTGCGGAGTCTGTGAATTTTGCTCTTGACGATTGGTTCGAGTTTGCACCAAATACGAAGAAATGCGAGTGCATCATGGATGCAGTTGGCATCAACTACCGTCAACTTTATTGCAAATTCAATGGTATGCCATACGTTCCGGAACTTCCTTCTCAAGAAAAACCCTCTCGGGAACCAAGTGCGAAGGTGCTCTCTCCAACCCCAACGACAGCGGCTCCGAAACCCGCAAGACGGAAGTCAAAGTTGGTAGAGAAGTCTGAATTCGAATGTGCATTGTGCCCAAATAACTTGCCATCATCTTTGAAGGAATTTGCGGAGTTTGAGCTCCTCGATACCGATATGCTGGATCCCCGAACTCACAACCCACTCCAAGCTCACAGAATTTGTGCCAGAGCTTTTCCTGATAGTCTTAGATTTAGAAGAGCATCACGCAGTGCGCAGAGCTCTTCTGAACGAGTCACAGGTCTCTCAAATATTCCTCGCTCAATCAGGAATCATAAGTGTGTGGTGTGCCATGTCGCTAATCGAGCCACTCCAACGGCCAAGTCCCCAGCTCATGGAGCGTGCATGTCCTGTAACAAGGCCAAATGCTCCAGATCATTTCACCCCACTTGTGCATTGGCTGCTGGCGCCTTGTTTGATCAGTGCTTCTGCAAGCAACACCGCAACACCACTTCTCCGTTGTGCAATTCGGAGGAACTCACAAGCATCCTCACTAGGTTACCTGTGAATTCCATGGTGCAATTCACATTGACTAGAGGAAACGCTCGACCACATTCAGGAGACGTATACTGTGGTCTTGTCACACACAATAGCAAGGACGATGAGATGCTACTCGTGCAAATTTATCCGTCAATGGAGGATGAAATGGAGGTGCGATACAAGGACGTTCTCATTGGCAACACTGTCCCATTTGATAATGCACAGTTCGTTGATATGAAACTTGTCGGTGTTGGCAGGTCCGACGAACAAGTTTTGGCTGCACGCTCATCGAGAAAGCGTCTGTTGGAAGACCAAATGCTTCCAGAGCCGACAAGGATCGCACAAGCAGACTTTCTGTCATCCTTCACTTTCAACACTTACGATTTCCAACCTCGACTGGTCGGCACCGCAGCCACCAGCCAGGTGCAATTCGTCAATGAGTACCCGGCGAACAATTTGGTACCAAGTGCTGAGTCTACTCGATTCCGGTTTGTCCAGGAGTCCTATCGTGATAACGATCGTAGTTATTTCTTGTAATATATGGGTTTAGGTTACCGGTGTTGTGCATAGAAATGCACATTGTAAGATTCCACTAACAACCTACAAACTAGCGAATGCTTGATCAATGCCGCCAAGACGGAAGCAAAAACCGTCCAAATTGGAAGAGGACAGTCTAAGCGAAGAAGTGGAAGATGATTCTGATCTTTTTATCCGGCCAAAACGACCGAAAATTCGTCCAAATGACGACAAAGACTGGATCGATAAGTATGGTCCCCAAAAGTCGGCAGATGTGTGCGTTAATCCAAGAAAACTCAAAGAATTGAGAGAAGTTTTGGTGAAAATGGTTGACGGCCTGCTGAAGTGTCGGCTCTTGGTGGTTTCAGGTCCATCTGGAAGTGCCAAACTGACGTTGGTAAAGTGTCTTGGAAACGAACTAATTTCGAGTCAAAAACAGAGCACTACGCAATTTGGCCATGGGATAAAGAAAGGAGATTCGGAGAATATCGTAGAGTACTTTGATTCTGCGTTGGAAAACGTCTATCAGCGGAGCCATTTCACAGAATTTATCGATGGATGCCGATATAGAGTGGGGAGCAACCTGGCACTCATATTGATAGAGGAGCTCCCCAACATATTTCACCAAGAGACATTGGCAAACTTCAGGCTGACGCTAAGCAACTGGATCTATTCACAGGGCGAACTACCCCCGTTGGTACTATGTTTGACCGAAGTTGAGATGGAGAGCGAAAACTCACAAAAGGGCTACTACAATATTGAAAACAGTCTCACAGTTGAGACATTGCTTGGAAGAGACTTACTAGTGCACGGAATGCTGGCTGGACTCATTGAGAGAGTCAAATTCCTCCCCGTGGCCAAGACATTCATGAAGAAGACATTGACCAAGATCATCAAGAGTGAGCAGGTGAAATTGCCGGAAAAGCTGCTGGCGTCGCTTCTAGCTGCACTTTACGAGTCTGGAGATATACGGGCCCTGATATGCACCCTTGAGTTTATTGCCAGGAGCAAATCTGGACAGGTTGACATTGAAGGAATGATACGAGAGTCACAGATCTCTCTATTCCATGCGGTGGGCAAGGTCATTCACTCCAGCACAAAGTATCAATCGTTGGATGACGAGCTCTCCGACTACTACTCGACTATGGCAGTGGTGGATAGCTACAATAATTTGGGGCTTCTTCATCTTGCCCTTTTGGAGAACTACCAAATCTACAATGGACTGCAGTACGAAATCGAGATTGCAGCCAATTTAGTCGACACTCTCAGCATCAGCGACACCATGTCTTCGTTGGAGGAAGGTCACGAGTACGGGATCCGGGGAGTCCGCCTGCAACTCCGGACAATTTCGGAGAAACAGGGCAGAACGCAACCCATGAAGTTTCCTCGGCATTTCAAGATGTTGAAAGCCTCAAACAAGGTGAAAAGGGAAGTGGACAGCTACGTGCGGTACTTGGGCAACCTGTGGGTATCGTTTTCCAATGTGAATTTGGTGGATGGGTGTCTTGTTCCCAAGATCTACAACTCGTTCAGATACAAGCTCAAACACGGAAGCACGCCGTACTCATACAACAGAGTTGGCGGGAAATTCCAGGAATTGCATGCCGACGACCAGGTCACAGTGATGGAGCACGAGCAAGAGCAGGAATTGGGAATCAAGGACCAGTTTTACCTCGATATTCAAGCCAAAATGGAGCAAGATGCTTTAAGCGACGAGGAGGCCGAATTGAGCGAAGCTATCGACGACACCGACACCGACGAGGACTTCAACGACTCGCTCGACTCGCGGTTGATCTCGTTGACCCAGAAAAACGAGGCAGACGACTTCTCGGACGACCCCGAGTTGGACTGGTTGGTGTCGCAAGGAAAACTATAGGATACAGATTATAGATATTTAATATACACTAGGCGGAAGAAGCGCTGGCGAAGAATTCCGGGTCCTCCTCGAGCAGCTCCTTGATGATGTCCAACCCTCCCTGGAACTCTCCGTTCATGTACAACTGGGGGAATGTGGGCCAGTCCGAAAACGTCTTCAAGCCCTGTCTGACGGTGTCGTCCTTCAAGATGTCAAAGAAGCCGAACATGACCTGGTGCTCTCTCAAGATAGCCACCATCTGCCGAGAGAAGCCACACTGTGGCGACGATGGGGAGCCCTTCATGAAGAGCATCACTGGTGCTGCCGACGTCAATTTGGTCAACCGCTCGTTGAGCTCTTCGGGGGTAGGGGTGTCTGATGCAGCAGCTGCAACTGGAGCCGGTGCAGCCTCGGGCTTGGCCACTGCAGCCTTTGTGCTATCGCCAGATCCAGAAAACTGGTTCAACGCAGCAATGAGTTCCTTGGGGTCGGCACCGCTCAACTCCTTCAATATGGTGGAGTTGCGGATCAAGATTATGTAAGGAACCGCCGACACCTCAAACAACTCGGAGATGTCCAGGTGGTCGTCGGCATTGATGGAAAGGAAAGTGACGTCCGGGTTTGCCTGGGCCAACGTCTTGATCACGGAGTTCATGGTCTGACAGGGCGCGGCCCACGGCGTGTGGAAGTAGAGCGCCACAAGCTTGGTGGGGTCTGCCTTTGTGCACTGGGAGAACTGGTCCTCCGACTCGATTTCGATGACTGACATTAGTTAGTGGGAACCACAGTAGAGAGACGGTGACAAATGTGACGCTGGGGAGCGCACGTGACGTGGAGGGATGCACGTGATGCGTCAGCACGTTCTATTTTTTTTTTTTTTGACCGCTGTGGCTGCACGCACGTTTCGCCGACGCTGCTGTCAATGGCAGACACATTTGGACATTTGGGTGTCAGCCGTGCCAATTGCCCCAGCTTGGTCGATAAGGTCAAATGGACGGAGCTGGCTAGAATTGGCGATTCACAGTTTGAAAACGAGTGCCGTTTTTGAACCATGAACCTATGCGTAGGGGGATCTGGCACCGGTGGTTTCCTTATCAGTTGGGTTTGGGGCTTCCGAACCGTTCGATACGAGAGGCCAACCCCGGGCCAGGAAGCGAAACTTTCCGAAATTTTCTGCTTTCCGTCTCAGGAGAGGAATTGGGCTCCTCTGCATTTCACATTCCCACCCGCAAGGGTCTCGAATGCGAAACTACGGTTTGGGTGCAAATTACCCACTACTAATGCGTAAGATCACAATTCTCATTCACCATTTCCTCAAAATTCAAACTTCTGCCACCCCCAAATCAATCTCAAAGTCCTTCTTTCTATCTCAGGCAACTTTCTCAATAGCTCCCGTGCGCACGTCGTAGACATACCCAGTCACCGGAACATCCAACACCAAAGGACTCTCCTTCAACACCTTAACATCATCGACCACACTCTTCTTCAAATCGTTGAATGGATGGAAGTGGATATGCTCCGTCTCCTCGCCGGTCTCCTTCTTGAGCTGAGTCCGCAAGTCTTCATCAGTGAAGGTCAACATACCGCAGTCCGTGTGGTGAATCACCACAATTTCTCTGGTGCCCAAAAGGCGCTGAGAGATGATCACGCTCCGCAACGCATCCACCACTCTTCCTCCGGCATTACGGATCACATGGGCATCTCCTTCTTGCAAACCCAACGCCTTGGCTGGATCTAATCTTGCATCCATGCAAACAACCACCGCCACTTTCCGTGCGGGCGGAAGTGCCAAGTCGCCCTTGGTAAATTGGGCAACGTAGTCCTTGTTGGCAGTCTCGAATTCGGCAGCTACACTCATTTTGTTGAAGAATTGGCTACTGATTGATGCTGGGAAGGGATCCTAGTATTTATATTAGTGTCGCTAAATCACGAGCGTCCAGAGCCACAGTAGGCCGGCACACCCTTTACGGAAGGTATCTTGTCCACTGTTTGGGTAATATGGCGTCCTAAGAGGGGAGACCTTGGCCTAAGCACTTGTATTGCGGCAATCTCGGCCCGCATCGGAATGGGGAACGGTGCATTAGTGTGCATCATTATAGACGTAAAAACGTTTTCCCCTGTGGCTTCGCCAACAGGTTATCGGAAGTAGCCCACTTAATTTCCAGTTTTCACGTCAAAGTTGGCACTCAACCGACTGGTGTCTGCCTTCATGAACTCTCTCAATGCCATGGTGGCATAGCTGCTGACACCCAACTTCATCTGCAAGATAACAGCCGTGCGCTCGGCTTCGGGTCCTGATGCAGACTCCACAATCTTGGGTAAAACGGTGCCAGATGCTTCCTTCTCACGGAGAATCTCCAAATCGGTGTGGATCAAAGCATCAGTGTCTTCCTTGTACTTGACGATCTGGTATGCGAGCTCTGTAGGCTTACCCATGAGTGGACGGTAAGAGCCAGCCAAAGAGAACTCCTTGACTCTTCTGCCCATGTGGTGGGGATCAAGTCCATCTTTAGCCATGGCTGTTTCGTAAACCTCCATAAGCTGTGGGTTGGTTGGGTAGACCACATCGTATCCGGGAGAGGGGAGCACAATGTCGTAGATGGTGTACTTGCCAGAGGCAATGTCTTCCTTGGTCAATGGTCTGACCTTGTCGGTCTGGGTTCCGGCAACATCTTCCACAAAAGCTTGTCCATCGACCACTTCGGTGACGATCTTGCTCTCTTGGTGTTTCTCTTCCACCATAACCAAATCGCCCTCTTGCACTTCCAAGCCGAAAAGCTCAATTCTCTTGGAAGCAACAAGGTTCCAAACGTAAGATTGGTAGGCGTGGACGTAAATGAGTCTCAAGTTGCGAGGAATTTGCATGATGGCTCTAAAGTACGACTGCTTGCCGTAACCATCTTCGCCCTTCTTCTCCTTAGCCAAAGAAGTCAACACAGAGTGCTCAGCAGAACACCTACGGGGCATCAACTTTGCTGCTGCAGCAGCATCTCCGGTCTCGGCCCAGACTCTTCTGGACTCCACAGAGTCTGGGACCACTCTCTCCTGTTCTGCCAAAATGAGCTCGGCTGCACCCTTCCAGTCGTCCTTCAAAAGGAAAATACCCAAAACATGGGTCGAAATTGAGAAGGTTCCGAATCTCTGGAGCCCAAAGTAGTTGATGTATCCCTTCTCTTTAAGAGAGTTGAAGGAAGTCTCAACAATTTGCTTGATGTCTTCCTCTTCATTGTAAGACTTCACATCTCTAATTGCGATGGTGAACTCATTGCCTTGAAGGTCGCCCAAATCCAAAGACTTGTCTTCGTAGGAGAAACCTCCAAGCACAGCACCTTTCAATCCCTTGTTCAATGAGGACACACGTGCCACTTTTCCCTTGTGAATGGAGAACTTCTGGCAAGTGACACCACGACGGTCCTTGGTACCAGCATACTTGACACTCTTGTTTGGCACACGCAAGAACTTGGTGATGGTGGACGCAACCTCCATGGTCTCTCTGTTCTCCTTGTAAACGGTGAAATGCAAGTAGTTCTTGAAAGGTCCCAATCCATAGTTGACCACACCCGACTCATCAACATGGTTGATGTTGTTGTTTCTTCTTTGTTGGGAAGTGCCCTTGGATAATGCAATCTTGAATGTATTTTCTGGCGATGTGAGCGACTCGAGTTTGCCCTGGAATGCCAATCTTAACAATTGGTGCAATTGGGTACGTTTTTCTTTTTCGGTGATTTGAGTCTTGGTCTCCATGTTTCCGCCATTGCTGAAAAGCTCCTCGACCTGCTGGAGTTCTTCAGCCGTAATCAACTCCAAGAGACGTTGCTTGTTCTCTTCAGAAAGCTCATACTTTGGAGCTTCTTCTTGCTGAACAGGCTCCTCAGCTGCCTTCTCGTCCTTGATCTGCTGCACTTCCTCGGGTGTCTTTCCTTGCAAGTCTGCTCTGTCTGACCTGCGCTGCTCAAGACGCTTCTCCTTCTTGGACAATCCCAAATCAATTCCTTCATCCACCAAATGGGCCACCTTACCTTGAAGGTCAATCTCATTCACCTGGAAATCAGAGTATCTTTGCTTGATGGTACCGAAAAATCCGCCTCCGGTCTTGTACGATTCGTTGATGTACTGGGTGATTCCCACATCGGTTTCCTGGACCATCTTGAATGGTTTTGGTTGTTGGCTTCTCTTGGCTGATGAGGTCACCTCTTCTGGGCCTCTTTTCACACCTTCAGATGCGATACTTTCTGTGACTTGATCCATGACTTTTCTAAACGATTTCCCTGAGTTTTGGAGTCTGGACAAGATTCTTGCTAGTCAAGGTCTATACATGTATAGTTGATATTTTCCAACTCGAACTGTATGTACTCATCGCAAGTGTATGAAGGAGCTAGATGTGGAGTGGATTTAGTATAGTGGTGGAAATTAATCAAGAGCAAAGGTTGAAAGTTACAGGCGAATTGTTTTCAGTCATAATTTGTGTCTTCTCTTGTGTTTTTTTCGGCAGATTCCAAGTTCACATCGGGCTTAGCTCCGAGTATGTATTCTCGCGATCTGAGGTCCATCTGCGAACCAATTTTGCACCCATTTCTCTTTGTTACTATCCACGATAATTTGCTAAATCTTGCTAGATATGTGGCCAAAATCATCAGTAGGTTACCAGTCTCGGCCTGAGTTTTGGGAGAAACAGCTGAAAAGCATGCGACTTCTTGACCGAGTCAAAACCAAGTACAGATCTCGATTTGGAATCTCAGCTGTTACCAACTCAACCCCACGAACTTTCATCTACCAGCCCAAGGAAATTATTGAAAGAGGCTTGAATGGTTTCACTGACTCTGAAAAGCCCAGAAGTTCATTAACAGCTACATTTCAGGACCGATCGGGAAATTACACTGCGCTAAACTCAAGCAGGCTGTCGGTGAGAACTCGAGCTACAAAAGCAAGTTCGGCAACCTCTGGATTCAAACGCGAGTTTCCAACTTCAAGGCTCCGGATTCTTGGGAAGCGAGTGGTCTTGATTTCCGGAATCACACCGGATATGAGTGTCCCTTTAATTTTGGCTCAACTTAGTGGTGGAGCACTCGAGAAGGTGGTTTATCACGAGGAGAGGAATGTGGTGGAGTTGTATTTTCTCTCCACTTTTGGGGCAGCCGAGTTTCTTGAGCATGCTTGCACCACTGGACTCTTTGTAGTAAACGGTAAGTCCTTAACTGTTCGTTGGAGCGATTCAATGGATGCAAGAAAATGCCTGAGTTCTCTTCTCCCCAAGCTCATAATAGAGGAGGTCGAAGACTGTAAAGCATCTCGAGTGCTTGTGTTGAGCAAGGCTATTCCAGGGAAGAAGTCTACTGATTTGAAGGGCAAGAAAGTGTATCCCAATCCTGACCAGAATTTCTCGCAAGACTTCGATATTGAGAGAGTCAAGTGGGACTTTTTCGCCTTTGGCGGAATTGTTGAGGTTTGTCCCATAATCTCCCATAAGTTGAGTGTGTCTATCCAGTTTACAGATATCAGAAGCGCATTGTTAGCCATGCGATCCATGAGACAAGAAGACTCACCAATTAGGAAGAAGTATCCCGACTGGAATATCAAGTATGCAAAAGATCCAACGCATCGTCCGTGCTACACCGTCTGATCTTCCTATAGACAAGAGTCATAGTGCTACGAGGATCAGCACACTGAAGACCCTGATCGGCGAGGTATGGAACTCGAGTTTAGATTTCACCAAATTTACTTCACAGATTCGAATCTGAACAGCTAAAAATTATAATACACCAATTGTGCTTCTGAAGCGGACGTGAATTTAGATTGCAAAACTCCCTTGACAGTTACGCTATTCACCGTGGCTGATTCGATGACCCTAGTACTTCTTTTTTGAAATCTCTGAGTATAATAAGTACTCCCCAAGCTTTAGGAATCGAGTCCCATTAACTTTTTGTAATTTCCTCAACACAATTCTGGCAACTCTCACTGTCTATTCAGTTTCTGCCAGAATCCTCGCTTTCACCAGTGCGGCTCGAATGCATGCCGATGTGCCACCCTGCACCCAATTATTACCGCATTGGTGCAGTCTGTCAACAAAAGGCTCTCATTCTTATCGTCTAAATTTTTCTACAACAACAAGTTGGTGCTAAGTTAATCGACAATTCCTCGTGTGCTCACAGTTAGCTATTCTACTTCAGAAGTTTTTGATTCTTTTGTCATTTTCCTCGAGAATCTCATCCGCATTTGATAAAACCACATTCTCACTACCCAAAAAGTACCAACAACAACCATCAATCCCATGCGTTCGTCAATATCCTCGTCTTCAGGACGAACTACGCCAATGACCTTGAACGGCAGATCAAGCACTTCTGACTTGAAAAGACCTGCGTCCGCCCGAGGCTACAGGCCCCAATCTCCAAGAGTAATGGCTTCGGTACCAAAATCTCGACCAGGGTCCTCTTTGGGCAGCAGACCATCCACTCCATCGTTTAGAGCAGAGCCATATACGGGAAGCATCACCGTGAGCATCCGTCCAAATCCATTTACAGATACTTCCAACCAGAAGAATTGGCACATCGAAGAATACTCCAACACCATCGCCAACTCAGCCGACAAGGCGTCGTTCAGCTTCGACAACGTGTTCCCTGCTACCACGCACTTGACGAATCGGGAGGTTTACCATAAATCGTGTGCCCACATTGTCAAAAGCTTCTTGCACGAGGGTTACAACAGTACATTGTTTGCGTATGGAATGACTGGGTCAGGAAAGACGTATTCGATGCGAGGAGAAGACCACGATCCGGGATTCGTGCGGTTAGCCATCGACGAGATTTTCGAGAAAATCTCCACCGATTCATCTTCTAAGGAATACAAGTTGAATGCATCGTACTTGGAGATCTACAACGAAAAGATCATCGATCTTCTACTGACGGGTCAGCCTGGGGGAACAGACTTGAAGATTCGTGACGATCCGGAGTTCGGAACGAAAATTGTTGGCATGCTTACTCCGGCTGTGCTGTCAAAAGAGCACTTGCTACAACTCATACGCACTGGTGATGCCAAAAGAAAGACTAGTGCAACAGACTACAATGCCCGGTCGTCTCGTTCACACTCTATCTTGCAGCTTCGCTTGCACACCATTGATATTGCTACCAACACAGAGCTACGGTGTACTCTTTCCTTGTGTGATCTTGCTGGATCCGAAAGGGCAACATCCAGTGCCGAAAGAAGAAAAGAAGGAGCTTTCATCAACAAATCGCTTCTTGCACTCTCCACAGTCATCAACAAACTTTCCATGGTGTCTACTGCCTCATACAACACAGGTATGGAGCACATCCCATACCGTGACTCCAAGCTCACCCGACTTCTTCAGCCAGCTCTTTCCGGTTCGTCATTGATCCTGATTCTCTGTACTATTCACCTTGGATCAAGTCAGCTGACTGTCAACCAACAGTTTGTTTCGGAAACTTACAATACCTTGAGGTTTGCTGCGCGAGCTAAGGACATTGTCATGACAGTCAATACAAACAAGAAGCAGACCCTTGGAGATGGTGAGGCACTGAAAATCATCGACGATCTCCGCAGAACAATTGAAACACAAAAGCATGACATCGAGATGCTCAGATTGCAAAAATCCATTGTAACTAGCCACGGAGGCAGTTTCGATAATGGTCGTATCGCTGAGCTCGAGGCAGAAAACCGTGTGCTTCACGAGAAGCTCGAGCATTTGACAAGACTCACAGACTTACACAAAACAGAAACTGTGTTACTTCGAAACGACGCTCTCAATGATATCCTTGGCATTGATGTCGACAAAGCTTCGCTGCAGATTATGATGTCTAACTTGGAGGAATTTTACAAGCGAGTGAACTACGAGTTGGAAGAATACAAATCCTACATTGGCCACTTGGAGAATCAACTTCAACTTGCAAATCAGAAGATCTCCCTTCAAACCCCATCAATTGCTCGTGACTCCAAGTCATTATCCCAAAAGCACTTTGAGGATCTTTTGAAGGAACAAGAGGAAGAGATTTGGCAATTGAAAGAAGTTATCAAGGATAAAGATCACATCATCCATGGGCTTACAAAGACCTCAAAATTGCGCAGACTTGTGGACTCTAACACATCGGGGAATGGCTCTGACTTCACGAAGCGGCCAAGTTTCTCTGGTGGACTTCAACTGAGTCCAGATAAAGAAAACATGTTCCATGAGATACGTGAATTCAACCTCAGTCCCAAGAGAGCCGGCCACCAGTAATGGTGATTAGATGAACGAATGCAATGCCAATTATTAATATGTATAATGTTCTATAGTAACCTCCTATGCCCAAGAATTTGGTGGTCTCTCCTGACCACTTTGAAGACTGGCACGTTTAGATGCACCTTGTCTCAGCGGGCTTCTCGAACTATCATAGATTCTTCTTTGTAATCGAAGCAACGAATTAAAATTCCCCCCATTGCCTCCCGAGACGCCACCTCCAAGTTCTTGGCTGGGCACAACAGCTGAACTTGATCTCAGAGACTGAACTCCAGTTTCTGCGACAACAGGAGGCCGCAATTTCATATCACCAGAATCAAACGGAATTATGGTTACAAGAGCATCTTCCTGTTTCTGACCTCCATTGAAGAGTCCAGTTGCGTCATCAATGTGCACTTTGAAGCCCAAAACTTGATTGCAAGTGTCGTCCACAAAGAAGTCGACTCTGTCGCCATCAAATAATTGTGTTTTCTTGCCTTTTCCCAATTTAACCGAATTAACAAAACAGGAATTCGTGCTAAAATCCAAGAGCCAAATGTCATCAAGACAATGTGCTGGACTCTCGAAAATGGACGCCTCTGCCACAGGATGACGCTTCTTATTGAATAAACAATGGATCTTTGACATTCTATCGTCATTGATGAATGTATCGCATGTCTCATTCCGCCCAATGGCGTAGGGATTCACACCTTGTCTGATATAAATAGGATTGCTGATAATCGATTCAGGTAAAGGTTCAAGTGTGATGAAAGTGTCGAGGGGCACCTTGTTTGGCGACGCTGAGTCAGATGGGGCAATGCTCAAGTTTGAAAGCGAGTTGGTATCAACTTTTGCTTTCTTGCTCACCAGGCTCTCATCATTGACGAAGCTTCGTTTTTTGGATATCTCCCCCGAGTCCACTTTGTTCGGCAGAAACAGAAGCTGGTTTTGCTTTTGTGAATTTGGGAGTAATGGTTGTGATTGAGGTAGAGGGACCACTCGCTTTGGTTTCTTAAACTCAGCGTTGGGCTGCTTTGGGTTCTTCTTGTTCCGATCACCGTCTAAAGGTCTCATCATGATGTCGTCATCCAATTTGCTCATAGAAGAGTTGATATGAATACCGTTTTCAATCTTGCGGGATTGCTGGGAGGTGGATTGGGATAAACTGATCACCTTTTGAGATGGTTCGGACTCCTGAGAGAACGACTCCACTTCCGAGAGCCACGGATGCTTCAAGGCATCTTCGGCGGTGATACGATTTCTTGGATCGACTTGAAGACAACAAGTCAAGAAATCTCTGCCCTCACTTGAGATTTTATATGAGTTGAGTGGAGACTCGTGGAACTCCCCACTTTTAATCTTCTGGAACATTTGGCTTTGTGTTCTGCCATTGAATGGCAAATGTGACGTCAATAAGACATACACTAAACATCCCAACGACCAAATGTCCACCAAATTGCTGTAGTTGACTGGAGAAGATTGTGACTGCTGCAGATCGTATTTTCCGGTAATAACCTCAGGGGCCACATATGCAAGGGTTCCGCAGAACGTTTTCATGAAGGTTGCGTTGTCGCTGATTTTAGCAAGACCGAAATCGGTGATTTTCACCAAGATTGGGTCATCTTGCATGATCAAGATGTTATCAGGCTTCAAGTCTCGGTGTGAAATTCCCATGCGATGCACATAGGCAATACCATCCAAGATCTGCTTGGTGATCACTTGTGTTGCATCCTCGCCGATAGCTCCGTTGGCAGCCACGAAATCCATGAGATCTCCACCTGGAACCAATTCCATCACCAAGTAGTAGTTCTCAACATCCTCGTAAAACGATTTTAAGCGGACTATGTTGGGGTGGTCAAGTTTACGGAGAATCTCCAACTCTCGGTTGACTCCAAGCATGGCACCCTTTCCACCCGCATGGATAGCTCGGCGACGGTTGATGATCTTCACTGCAAACGAATCTCCCGAGGAACGCTCAATGACTTTCTTCACGGTAGCAAAGGCACCCTGGCCAATTGTCTCGTTCTTGATGATGTAATCCTTGTATATGCCCTCGTCCTTGATGACGGAGTTGTTCTCGGAGTTCGATGGGTTGTACTTGTCGGAAAATAGCACAACAAAGCGGATCACGTCCTTGGGCACGCCAATTCCCACGGAAATTTCATCGCCCTGGTTGACAATGTAGTTGGATCCCTTGACCAACCGATTGCCATTGAGATGTGTCCCGTTGGTGGATGTATCCTGGATCCAGAGAGTGTTGTCAGACAAATTGAGCCAGAGCTTGAAGTGCTTGTTGGAGAGCCGCGTGCATGTGCTCAATACGAAGTCACACTCCAGGTTTCTTCCCAAAATCCACGTCTTTTTGCTAGCCAGTCCCGCTGTCCGCGTTGGTTTCGCTTTGTTCAAGTCAAAGTATTGGTACTGCCCTGAGGTACAGATCAACCGGCACACGTGATTGGAGTCTTGAGTTTCCTCCTGGGTGGCCGGCGATTGTTGCGTCGGCTGTGTTTGTGTCGGCTGGGTCGGCTCCATCAGGAGGATATCACGCCTTTTTGTCGATATTCGAGTTGAAGTCAGAAATGTGATTGTTAAGTAAAGCGCGTGTGGACTACCACGCAGGAATAGACGGGTGGGCCAAACTTTTTGTTAACCTTTTTTTTGTTCTATTTTTTTTGCCTTGTAGACTTCGAAACAAGCGAAGAATAAAGGAATCGATGAATTACTGTTCTTTTGTGATTGATCTTTTGGTTCACTTTATTTGATATTGCCTGGTCTGTTGCACCTCTCGATTTCAAGTTCTCACTTTCGCGATCTAGAATCGACTGCCTTGTTTGGCACCTAGGTAAAGGTGATAATTTACTAGTATATTTCTGTAGTCATAAGTTCATTATGTACAAGTGAAGTTAACGAATCTCTCTAAATGATTGCTGGAGCGAGGCAACCGGCTCAATTCCAGTTTCTTCCACGAATTCCTTTTCAGACATGTATTCCAAGTTGTTCAACTCATCTTCCTTCGCATTGTAGTGCTTGAAACACAACCAGAAGAGACATCCAGCAATGAAACAGGAAACAGCCAAACCAGAGTAGGTCCACACAAACTTTGGATTCTTGGCAGTGGGGGCAAGTGCAATTCCAATGGCAGAGCCAAAGGCGTTGGTAAGCAAGAACAACGACATGATGAAGGACTTCATGTTGACAGGAGCCTTGGTGTATGCGTACTCCAATCCGGTGATGGAGGCCAAGATCTCAGAAATGGCAATCAAAAAGTATGCTGGAGTCTGGATGGCCACATGGACTCTGTTTGGAACATTATCAAACTGGGCACCACAGTCCTTTGGGTAATCGTAACATGGGCCGCTCTTGTAAATGTAGTGTTGCAACACTGCAGCGTACACCATGGCACCACTGCCGAACATGAAACCCCAGAAGATCTTGGTGATGGCTCTGAATGGAGTGAACTTTCTGATGAATGGATAGATGTAGTGCTCGAAAATTGGAATGAACACAATGATAGTGATGGAGTCGATACATTGCAAGAAATCGTTGGGCAAGCCGTGCAACTCCATCTGTCCGGCCTGGGAGATAAAGTTGTTGATCATTTGACCGTACACCACCCAATAAACTGGGTAGAAGACAAACACCTTACAGGCAAAGAACGATCTGCTGACTTCCTCCACGAACTTGTCAGACCAATCGTAGTTGGCATCTGGGTTCATCGAGGGCTTGGCTGCGTCAAACTTCCATCCGTTTGTCAATGCGATCCACGACACCTTAAACGACTTGGCAATAATCTTGTCCGAAACTGGAATCTTCACATACTTGTTCTTACCAACAACCAAGGCCACAATAGCGATGACGAAGAAACAGAGAGGCAACAAGTAAGCAGCCCAGAAACCAACATGGGATTCCAATTCGGAAGTGGCGATGACAGACAATCCACCGATGTTGATCATAAGGTAAAAGAACATGAAAACGTTCTGGATAGTGATGTTTGGGTCCTGGATGACTCTCTCACCGGACTTTAAAACCTTGATGACAGGCTTAGTCTTTGGAATCTGGTCGGCAATCAAAGGCGAAACATTCGACTTGACACCTCCAGTTCCGATACCAATGATGATTATAGCAGCGACAAATCCACCCAAGGAAGTGCTGTGGCTAGCGACTGAGGGCAAAGATGTGATGAACAAGATGAAAATACCAATGATGTAAACGATACAGAACACAAAGATGGTATTGTACTTACCCAAGTAAGTGTCGGCGACCCAAGCACCGAAAACTGGAGTGACGTAACACCAGAATTGCCAAAAGTACGACAAGGCAGTAGCACCCTGGTTCTTCAAGTTCAACACACCCTTGGGGGAATCCGAGGGAGAATTTTGCATGTAGTTCTGGAATGGAGTCGACAATCCATAGTAGGAGAACCGCTCAGCCAATTCGACAATGGCCACAAGCCAACAACTCAAGGGAATTTTCTCGGAAACATGTCTCAATTTCTTCATTTCTTCCATGGTTGGCACTCTGCCCTCATCGTTAGCAACTGATTCCAAATCGTAAATAGCTTCAGAAGGTTGCTTCTCCAATGGTGTAGTTGGAGATGCGCTTGTGTGAACCACTTGGTCCTCAACAAGAGATTTATCTGGCAGTGGAGAAGACATTTTTGGTGGAGATAACCAGACCAACTGAAGATTTTAACGGATTTATAAAGCGAGGGAAATTTCTGCGAGCCCTGGTCATCACTTTGCTTATCAGTCCAGTAGCAAATCTTTTCTGGAATTACAGCAGTCGGTTATGTGCCGTAAGTAGCGGTGCGGCAAAATGAGGTGGGATTTGCATGATGTCACATTATGCATTTGGAGTTTTGTGAGGTTAAGACGGCAGTCAACGGAGAATGACACACAAGTTTCTTCTTTTGCTGCAGGTGCCGCGAAACCGGCTGCAGGGTCGGAGATCGGTTAACGGCTCTTGTTGCAATCATGCAATGATTCCTCTACAGAGAGCGGCAATCCGGGTGGAGAAACTCTATTCAGCTCGAGTGGCTCCACGGCGTTTTTGGCCGAAAACGAGTTCTATGCTCATAATCTCGAATTTCTCCAACTTTAATGCCTCGTGTGCCTGCGCTGGCGATCGGCGATTGTTGGATTGCGTTCTAAATCGTAGTACTGTGGAGAGAATGTGTCAAAAATTGACAGGGCCGGTAAAAGTCTTGGCCGACCGACAAAAAAGAAATCACAGAGAAAAAAAAGTCGGAGAAAAAGAAAAGGTTGCATGCACACCGCATCGCTGTCATAATGACAAAAAAAGAACCTCCGATACCGGGAGTCGAACCCGGGTCTGCTCGGTGAAAGCGAACCGTGATAGCCGTTACACTATATCGGACTTTTATAGAGGTATTGGGGTAAGTATATATACGCCACTCTATTTCAACATAAGCAAAATGGCTAATTTCACGACATTTTGGGTCATTTTCGACTCTAACCACATCCATTACTAAGATATGGTATAAAAACCATCAAATTCTGGTCTTTTATGACATCCTGTATATAGTCTGCATATAGTCTATTTCCGTTATATTTCCGTGGCTAGGCCCGGTAACAGTCATTATATGTGGCATAAAGCGGAAACTTAAGCTAAGCACATTAGCGGAGATATCATGTCTTAGATACTGGGATCGACTATGTTCACTTGATCATAGCGGTGGTACAAAATACCATGTATCCGACTGCATACCACTTTTTTTTGCTAATTATTAATGGTGCACACTAAACAACTTAGCCGTTCGATCATGGACTATTCTTCACATATAAACTAGAACAAACGAAATGAAGTTTTCTGCACTATTCTCTCAATTCAGCATGTTCTCTTGTGATTTTTTTTTTTCAGAAATGAAAACAGCTGTACGTCGATGGGGTTGAACAAGAGGGAGGTGTTGTGTCTTCATCTTATGCACTAGGTCTCATTGCTGCTTTCATCTTCTCTCATGGGATTCTACTTATCGAATCCTGGCTGCGCATGTGGCCTGTGCGAGTATTTGAAATAGAATCATTTTGATAACACTTCTCATGCTTGGACTTACATGTATTGTTAGCTTCTGCAAAAGGGGCTAAAGTCAATTTATGGCTCGAGTTTTGGACATAAGTGGCTCTTGTCATACCTGGATGTTAATCAGAGGATCTTGATACTTTTCATACTTGTGGGAACGTTTGCTCTCATGGTCAATCAACAAGAAATTGCCTCAATTCGTCCATGGAATTGAAAGGTGCGTGCTTATCAATGAGTTTGTTCCTGTCGTTGAGATTGGTTTAGGGCGAATTTGAGCATAGATGAATTCCAAGTTGATTACAAGACATGTGCAAATTGCAAGCATTGGTTTGTATTCAGCAAAGACCATTTGCGGGTTTCAGTTTTTCAGGCATGAACTTTGAAATGACAGGCGACAACGTTGCAATGGTTTATTTATAGTCGTTCATCCCAGTACATATGCCGCAGTTTCGATCGTTTGAGTCTCCAGACATCAAAGACACATGGAGATTGAAAATTGTACGTTGAAGCACTCACTATAGTTCTTATCATTCGAGGTCTTGATAACCGGGAAGATTCATCCTAAGATAATCATTGAGCCAGAGAAACTGTTGACCGGATTTGGTACTCTACATTATACTAAAGTTTACGAATTTCAGCATATCCAACGGAATTTAAACATGTTTTGAATGGCCTCGCTGAGTTCGTTGCAAACTCTAAAGTTGACAATTGCAACATGGTGTTCTGTAAAAGGAAACTTATGGCCTTCTTCCGCTTAATTTCTCCCGATCAAGTCAACTCCAAATCACACCACCTGACCAAACCTGGCCTTCCTTGTTGCCAAGACAAGCTCCGCCATTTAGGTTTCGCAATTTGCCAGTTTTGCAATTGACTGCAACCGTTACCAAAACTTCGCCACTACTACATCCACTACCACAACATCCACCAATTATGGCCCTGACAAAAGAACAACAAACATGTCTAGTGGCTTCCGCCATAGGACGCACGTGAATACGCACAAATCGTCAACTTTGCGCTTAACTACTCAAGATCTGCGTTCTATTTTTTTGTTCCGGATCTGTTGCCGCATTTGTGCTTTTGCAAATGGTGAACAGGACTTCCGATTCCAGTTTGCCACTATCACTCCAGTATCTTTAGATTGTTTGCCTTGCATATGAGTCATGGCGTCGCCAGAGGGAGGTGGCAAGCGTTATGTTTCCCCAACAATGTGTGCGGCTCGCAGTTTGCACAGAAGTTTACTAGGGTCCGGGCGCCGAGAAACCTTCAATTCTAGTAGAAATGCCGCTTTAGTGGGCAGAAGACCGCCAATACTCAATTGCCCTCAATTGTCCTCAATTAAGTTAATGTGTAAATGCCGTGGACCACATTCACTGATTGAATTGCCCTTGATAGGGGAATGTAGGACATTCAGCTTCAGCACCTGCATCAACCCTAGGCTGCACGGCTCATCTTTCTTAGCTCCGTATCGCCGCCTATGGACGCAAGGCTCCAATGCCACTGTCCCCCATAAATCCAATTATTTTAGACTGCGCCTATTGCTGTGTGGTTCCGTGGCTGCAGCCTCACTCCAGAATTGGCCCTAAAGCGCTATCAATTACCTCTACCATGCCTGCACCAAGGCATACTACCCAATCATGAAAGTTCGAATGGTCAGCCCAATTGACTTTGTAGTGTTGGGTCAACAGGCGAACTATTGCCACAAACATACCCACTTAAACCCTTTGGCCGGTTGTTATAACATGACCCGTTCGTCAAAGGCAAAAATTCGGTGCGTGGCCGTACGTGGGTTGCGTGCCCGCGGCGCATAATCTCACATATTAAAGCCTTGCATCGTCTTCGTCACCAGAGGCTAACTACCAACAATAACATGGGCAGTTCAAAGGAGAATTTCGAACTGTCTTCGAGTGACGAGGCCGATCAGGGGCCCAAACTCCAGCGGAGATTGCTCACTCCGCTTTTGCTGAAAAAGGTGCCTCCGGTTCCTACTGATGAAGAACGCAGAATGTTCCCCAGATACGTCAATCCTTTCTCGTGGATCTTCTTTTCATGGCTTTGGCCCGTGTTGCGCGTTGGGTATAAGCGGACTCTAGAACCAAACGACTTGTACCGAGTCAACGAAGACATCTGCGTGGACACATTGGCTGGCAAGTTCGAGAAAGTGTTTGCTACTCGATTAGCTCGCGATAAAGACTTATTTATTTTGGAGAGAGTGAAGACTCGTGGAGAGACACTCGAAACAAACTCGGTGGAGAGGCTGGTTGACTTGAAGGACTACGAACCTGCAGCCACACTCTGCTTAATGTCGGTGTTCGAGACATTCAAATGGCAGTATGCATTTTCGTGTCTTTTAATGGCTTTGGGATTGGCTGCCGCAACATGCAACCCACTTTTGCTGAAGGAATTGATCAAATTCGTCCAGGAGAAGGCGTTGGGTTTTGACGTGAAAATGGGAAAAGGCGTGGGGTATGCAATTGGAGTGTCTGCTATGGTTTTAGGCAACGCAATCCTTAGTAACCAAGGTTTTTACCTCTCCAAGCTTATGGGAGCCGAGCTCAAAGGAGTATTCACTAAGGTCCTTATGGACAAATCCTTTAAACTCAGTGCCAAGTCGAGGAAGCTCTACCCACCATCCAAAATCACCAGTATTATGAGTACCGATGTGTCAAGAGTTGATCTTGGTATCGGATTCTCTCCGTTCCTCGTTGTGTTTCCAGTTCCCGTTGGCATTGCCATTGGTATCTTGGTGCATAATTTGAAAGCTCCGGCTCTTGTTGGTATAGGAATCATGATCGCTTTCCTATTCTTTGCTGCTGGCTTGGGCGCAATGTTATTCAAGTTCAGAACTGCAGCAACAAAGCAGACTGATACCCGTGTTGGCTACATGAAAGAGGTTTTGAACAATTTAAAGATGATCAAATTCTACTCATGGGAACTTCCTTACCTCGGCCGCATCCGCAGCACAAGAAATAAGGAAATGGGCTATTTGTTGAAGATGGAAGTGACTAGAAGTGTGATCATTTCTGTTGCTTCGTCCTTGACTTTAATTTCGTCTTTTGCTGCATTTATGGTCCTTTACGCCATTGCCTCCCCATCTAAGAGAAATCCCGCTAGTATCTTCTCTTCTGTCGCTCTTTTCAACCTCTTGGCACTGATTTTCATCATTTTGCCATTGTCTATTGCAGGTGCCACTGACGCTTACATTGGTATGAAGCGTGTGGGTGACATGTTGGCTGCCGAGGAATTAGAAGTGGATCCTAATAGAGAGACTACTCCAGAACAACAAAGAGAATTGCGTGACCGCAAACTTGCCATTGAGGTCACCAACGCAACTCTCGAGTGGGAAGCATTCGAGAATGAAGATGAGGACGATGAGAAGGACAAGCCCAAGGAACTCACCAAAGAGGAGAAAAAGGAAAAGAAAAGACAGGAAAAGGAGAAGAAAGAGCGGAAGATATTGAAGAGAAAGGGTTTGCTCAAGGAAGAGCCAATCATCAAAAGTCCTGGCTTTAGACTTAAGGATCTTAACTTCGATATCAAGAAGGGAGAGTTTGTGGTGATAACAGGTGCTATCGGCTCTGGTAAAACGTCTCTTCTTCTCGTATTGAGTGGTATGATGAAACGTGAATCAGGGTCCATCAGAAAGGAGGGCTCGGTCTTGATGTGTGGTGCACCATGGATCCAGAATGCAACTTTGAAAGATAATATAATCTTCAACGCGAAGTTCGATCCAATTTGGTACCAAGAAGTTATTCTGGCCTGTAACTTGGAGAGTGACATCAAGATGTTACCTGCTGGCGATAATACTGAGGTTGGTGAAAGGGGAATCACTCTCTCTGGAGGACAAAAGGCTCGAGTTAGCTTGGCTAGAGGAGTTTATGCTAACGCTGACACAATTTTGCTCGACGATGTTCTTTCAGCCGTGGACTCCAAAGTTGGGAAACATATTATGGATGAGTGTATTCTTGGGGTCTTGAAAGACAAGACTCGCCTCTTGGCTACGCATCAACTTTCTCTCATTGGGTCCGCCGACAGAGTGATTTTTCTCAATGGAGATGGTACCATTTCAATTGGCACCTTTGAGGAACTTGAACTGACGAATAAAGAGTTTCAAAAGCTTATGGTATTTGGCCAAACGAAACAATCAGAGGAAGAAGATGAATCAGAGGGCGAAGACGAAAAGGCCCATATCCAAAAGCATTTGACTCAAACTTCTGAAACAAAGGTGACAGACGATTCCGCTGATGGAAAATTAATGTCTGAAGAATTTAAGAATATCAATGCCATCGGATGGGGCGTTTATCGTCAATACATCGGCGCCGGTGCCATTGGCTTCAAGTTTGGATGGATCATTCCTGCGACCTTGATGGGTACCATTTTTGCGGTCTTTTTGAATATCTTTACAAATACGTGGTTGTCTTTTTGGGTTGAGTACAAGTTCAAAGGCAAAGGCAACAATTTTTATATTGCCTTCTTTGCAGTTTTCACCTTTTTGGCTGTTATTTTGATGGTTGTTCAATTCGCTGCCATCATCTATATCATGAACCGTGCTTCCAGAATCTTGAATATCAAGGCTGCAGAAAACGTCTTGCACGTTCCAATGGAATACATGGACGTCACACCAATGGGTCGAATCATAAATCGATTCACCAAGGATACGGATGTTCTCGACAATGAGATGGGAGACAAGATTGCAATGATTGTTTATTTCTTTGCTTCAATCTGCGGAATCCTCATCCTTTGTGTCATTTATCTTCCATGGTTTGCTATAGCTATTCCGTTCATCGTTTTCGTGTTCGTTTGCTGTGTGAATTTCTACCAAGCCTCGGGACGTGAAATCAAGAGAGTCGAAGCAGTTCAACGTTCGCATGTCTACAACAATTTCAACGAGACTCTTACTGGTATGGACACCATCAGGTCATACCAGAAAGGAGAATTCTTCAAAGATCGCAATCTGCATTTGATCGACAGAATGAATGAAGCCTACTACGTTACCACTGCCAATCAGAGATGGCTTGAAGTCAATCTTTCAATTATGTCAACTGCATTTGCCCTTCTCATTTCGTTTTTGTGTGTCTTCAGAGTATTCAAAATTAGTGCAGCCTCGGTTGGTTTGTTGTTGTCTTTTATTCTTGACATATCCGGAATGGTGTCAATGTTGGTTGTTGTTTTCACTGATGTCGAGCAAGACATGAACTCTGCAGAGAGAGTGATCGAGTATGCCTACAAGATTCCACAGGAAGCTCCCTACCTTATTTCCGAAACTTGTCCCCCACCTCTGTGGCCTGATAAGGGAGAAATTCGTTTCGAGAATGTAAGCTTATCCTATCGTGAAGGCTTGCCTCTCGTTCTCAAAGGTTTCAATGCGGACATAAAACCGAATGAGAAGATCGGCGTCTGTGGCCGGACAGGAGCAGGTAAGTCGTCGATCATGGTTGCTCTTTATCGAATTGTTGAGCTTGCCGGTGGTAGAATTGAAATTGATGGTGTTGATGTTAGCACTTTGGGGTTACACAACTTGAGATCCAAGCTTTCGATCATTCCACAAGACCCGGTACTTTTCCGTGGTACCATCAGGAGCAATCTAGACCCTTTCAACGAGCGCAGTGATGACGACTTGTGGGATATTTTGAGGAGATCCAAAATTATTGACAAGTCTGAAATTGAAGAAGTAAGAAGACAGTCAAAGGATGACAAGGACTTGCACAAGTTCCACTTAGACAGGGATGTTGAAGATGACGGTGAAAATTTCTCCTTGGGAGAAAAGCAGCTTATTGCCTTTGCAAGAGCGTTGGTAAGAGGCACCAAAATTTTAATTTTAGATGAGGCTACTTCCAGTGTGGACTATGCGACTGACAACAAGATACAAACTGCTATTGCAGAGGAGTTCAGCGATTGTACGATCTTGTGTATTGCTCACAGATTGAAGACAATCGTAAACTACGACCGAATCATGGTGTTGGATAAGGGAAAAATCGAGGAGTTTGATACTCCCTGGAATTTGTTCAATTCTAGAAAGAGTATTTTCCGGCAAATGTGTGAGAAATCCAAAATTCTGAATCAGGACTTCTCTCGGAGATAACATTTGTCGATACTATTTTAATTCTATATTTAGATTGTTGTACATAGGGGAATTTATTGAGAGATTGCAAATGTAAAAGAAAATCACTGGGAAATAATATTAAAATCTAGAAATATAGGGCACTAACAATTACAATGGGTAGATGAACGTCTTGTCCTCCAAATCGGTCAAGTCCAACGTTGCAACATCCACCTCCACCTTCTCTCCATTTTCATCCTCAACGAACCCAATTCTGTCACCCTCCTTGAGTGCCAGGAGTCTCTCCTTGTTTCTTCTGCTTAAAATGAACCACGCAAGTCCAATAAGACCTGGAGCGACAGTGAAACTGAGCACAATTTGCACAATCCAGGCTGGGACATAACGAGGGGCATCTCTTGCCTGCCAAAGCTGAGGAGAAATGATGTTGGCAACCGAGTAGGCACACATGACCATGGCATTTCTGGTGAGTCTCTTGGAGTATGAGGAGCCAGCAGTGGAAGCAGCCAATCCGAACGAACAAATCCATGGAACTCCGAAAGACTGCGAGGCGATACAGATAGCCGCAAGAACACTGATGGACTTGTGAAGGTCGAGCGAAACGGCAGCAATGGATCCTGCCCATGCTGGAATAGTCGACCAAATGACACAAAGACAAGAGTGATTGGGCCAAAGGAACATCACCAATGCAGCAAATGCCGACCAAAGCACAGCCCAACCGGCACCAGCCACTGTGACCAATGTCGAGTTCAAACTGGAGATACCACCCATCTGCTTGTATAAAATGGTCTGCTGGTAAGGCAAGTTGTTTGCCAATTGCTGAAGAAGGAAGAATCCAACGAAAAGCCACGAAATAGGGTCTCTCAAAGCCTCTATAGCGTGGTGTCTCTTGAAGAGTTTCTGCTCAATGGTGTTAAGCTGAGTTCTTTGAACTCTTCTGATGACCCAGACTTTCTCCTCAGTAGTTAAAAACTTGGCGGTGGCTGGGTTGTCTGGGTAAACAAACCACACGAATACAGCCAAGAAAAGAGTCAAACCTCCAATAATGATGTTCAACACACGGTAACTCTTAATGTGAGTGTCGGCATAAAGACATCCGTATGCAATGAAACCCACGGGAATTGGGGAAGCCATACATGAGGCGTAGAAGAGAGGCTGGGTGTTGGCACGTTCGTTCTTGGTCATGAACATACCATTGGTGGTTGTCAAAAGTGGAATGGCCAGGGCCTCGGTGAAACCCAAAAAGAATCTGAGCATCAACAATCCCGGGTAGTTGTAAGCGGCACAGATCAAAAAGATAAGAATTGACCAAAGCAAAATCACAAAGAAAAGCACTCGTGAGAGACGATACTTCTGGAGAATGAAAGTTCCTGGAAATTGGCCCAAGAAAAATCCAACGTAGAACAAGGTGTTCATGTTGTTGTATTGATTCTGGCCAATGTGAGTCTCTTCCCAAAGGCCCAAGATGGACGAGTAAGACAAGGTTGCCTTGTCCATATACATAATCATGTTGACCAAAAAGGTGAGGCCCAACACTCTGAACAAGATCTTTCTCGACAACTTCTTTTCCTGCTCGGGAGTGATCTCTGCAACTTCTTGATCGTGCTCTGCCATGAAGTGGAAGGTGGCGTCGGCCTCCCTTGATGCGATGACCTTGCCCTGGATAGTAGAGTCCACGCTGGCACTGCCAGACTTGATAGCTGCGTCTTTTTCGTTGATAGACATTGGAGCTGTTCTCTGATGATTGGGAATCAGGGAGGTTGACTCGATATATATAGATAACGAGGTTTGCAGCCACACCTATCGGTATCCATTTTTTATCAGCACGAGATATCACGGGTTTCGTATCCTGTTGATATCGGTGCGAGTAGGATCAAATGTGTCAAATGTGTCAGGATATGTAGGACGATGCCTTTAGATAATATCAGTTGGCATGGTTTGCACATCTAGGGGGTAAGTTTAACCTTCTGATTCTTTTTGCGCCTCGAGCATCATTGTTTGAAGGTGATTAACAAAGTTCAATGAGACTCGATGAGGATAATTTGGTGGCAGATCAGGTGCATGGTGCTGACGCACGGTTGCCAGTGCTAAAACCCGGTGCGGCGCTCGCGTCGCCTATGACGACCTACGAGCGAATTAGGCATCTGGAGTCCGCCGCAATATCACCGATAGTCCGCCAAGGTGGTGCGGAGTTTCAATCGCATATCCCCTACAATACAATTCCGTGATTTCTACGAGGATTAGCTTATCGGATCCACTTTGGATCCACCTTATCTCCAGTTTTGTCCAATTGGCAGCCTATTGTTTGAGAAAACTGTGGATGTATCCCTGGCCAGAGAACAGGACCATCTGGCCCCGATATGGAAATTACCCTCCGCCTTGGCGAGCTCCTCCAATTGGGGAAGGCTGCTCCGCCAACGCCGCATACACCCGGAACACACTTGCTGCATTCGGCAAGGTGGAATCCGGCCATCGGAGTTAGGCCCCTCAATCGAGAAATCTTATTCCGCCTATTCACAACGGCCAACCTCCTAGTCGAACGTTCATGCCTAGATTCCTGAAATTACGGCGATTGGCAGGTAAAAAGTGTGGCGACAGCTAGCCAAGACCGCTTTCTCCGCACGTTTTGGGAAATACAAACGGCGTATGCTAAGTATGCTAAGGCGCCTACTATTTCTATTTTCGTGGGGAATCATCTCGCGATGTGCAGATAATATCTTTATTTTGCCAGATAGTACCAATGCCTAGACTTTTGTCCAGATGCTGTTTCCCACACTAAATGTGGGCAGTTGCGCCAAGAAGGACCGTGTCACATTATAATTCGAAAACTCCCCGAAAAAGTCAGAAGTGCCAAAGTTTTGGAGATAACTGGCCCATGGTGAAAACTCAACCCACCACGGTTCTGAGCGTGCACCCGTGCATCCCACTAATAGTGGGCCTACTAAACCTTACTTTGTAGGCGCTTTTACCCCATGGACTGGCTTCTCTCCACAGGTCAAGTGTTTGGAGGATGCTGCTCCAATGTGTACCTGTTTGAGAGTCTTTTGAACGAGGCCAATGGGCCTGCTCGCCCTCTAGATGTGGGGTCTTTAGTTACGGCATGTCAATTCTTAGTAGTGGCTCTTGTTTCGGCACCCAGCCATGTGGATACGAGCCGGTTTCAGTGGAGGCGGTTGGGGCTTCGGAAAACGCAGATTCCGCTCCACAAACTCGTGTGGTTGGTGGCTATGTTTTTCGTGAGCTCTGTGCTCAACAATTCCGTGTGGAGATTCGGAATTACCGTGCCGGTGCACATAATGTTCAGATCCAGCAGCATTGTCATCACCATGGCAGTCGGGTACTGTTTAGGAGGCAAGAGGTATAGCACAGGCCAGATTTGCTCGGCTTTGTTAATGACGACAGGTGCAGTGTTGGTGATTTCTCAGCGAGAAACCGTAGCGGTGGATTGGCTGATCCACGCAGTGGACTGGAGCTTCTGCTTTGGCATAGGCGTATTGCTGGTGGCTTCCTTTTTAGGAGCGCTAATGGGCCTCTACACGGAGAAGATATACGCTGAGCACGGCAACCACTGGCACGAAACGTTGTTCTACACCCATTTGCTTGGGATTCCGCTATTCGCCTCGCTCGGTACGTCTGTTTTCGCCGATTTGAGAACAGTCTGGCGGGCCTCGCCCCGTGTGATCCTCTGGCAGACGCCACGGGTCGAAACCCTGCGGCAGTTTGCGTTGTTGGTTCTCAATTGCGCATCGCAAGTGATCTGCGCTCGTGGAGTGAACCAGCTCTGCGGAATAGCCTCGTCGCTCACCGTGACCGTGGTTTTATTGGTCAGGAAGTTTGCCAGCATCGCCATCAGTGCATATTTCTTCGGAAACCGCTTCAATAAGCAAGGTTATGTGGGTGCAGCCATTCTCGTTGCTGGAACAATTCAGTACAACATTGCAACTCTCCGCAAGACGAGCTCGAAAAAGACAATACAGTCACACTTGGCTGAGAAGAAAGAAAACGATCTGCCGGAAAAAGCTGATAGAAATCCGGGTGCAAAGGTCAAATAGATAACTGGCCATGTTTGAGTCGATCTGGAGGGACAGATACTGACAGAATAATATGGACATGGTCGGAAACCAAAATGCAAATTGCAAGTTGCGAGTTGCAACGTTCCATTAAGATGAACCTGCCAATGTAATTTTTGCTCTCGCGCTGTCGCACCACATTACAGTTCTGAGCTGGTGAGACCGTAACTTCTTTTCTGGTGAGACCAAGATCAAAAGTCTACGTCTCGAAACGTAAACTACTCATACATGAAATGTGATTTCCAACTCGAACAAACCAACTTCTCCTTCCCTTTCCTTCAACTTCAATTTACCAACCTACTTCTTCTCTCTTGTCGGTGGTCCATCTAGTAAGTAGTTGGGTCGTGCAGGATGGTGATGTTCAGTTCAAGCTATCACTTGATTCTGTCCGCCAACATGTTCAAGACGATAGCGAGGAAGCCCGTAGCAGGGTCTTTCTATCTGCTACCCCTCAGAAGCCAGTTTCATACTTCTGGCTGTTTGCACGAGCCGAAACTCAACTCGGTTCCTATCGACAAAACCAGAAACATCGGAATCATTGCACATATTGATGCTGGAAAAACAACAACCACAGAGCGGATGCTCTTCTATAGTGGCAAGACGCAAAGAATTGGAAACGTGGATGAGGGTGACACCGTTACTGACTACCTCCCGTCGGAAAGAGAGCGAGGAATCACCATTCAGCTGGCAGCCATTTCGATTCCATGGAATGGACACAAGGTCAACATCATCGACACGCCCGGACACGCCGATTTCACCTTCGAGGTGACTCGGTCGCTCCGTGTTCTCGACGGCGCAGTCACCATATTGGACGCAGTGGCTGGTGTTGAAGCCCAGACAGAGAAAGTGTGGAGACAGGCTGCTGGACTTGGAATCCCCAGAATCGCTTACGTGAACAAGATGGACAGACCGGGCGCCGGATTCAGTAGAACGGTCAAGGAGATTGTTTCCAAGCTTCACACCAGAGCTGTGTGTATCAATCTTCCGTACTTCAAGGCCAAGGGTAACCACGACTTCGAGTTCAGTGGAGTGCTCGATGTGATCCACAACAAACTTTTGGTGTGGGATTCCGTCGCCGACTCGAGCGGTAAAGCCGTTCGTGCCATCGATTTGGACCCAGAAAACCCGGAGTTGGCTCCGCTTTGCGAGACAGTAGCCAAGAGCAGAGAATCTATGGTGGAGACCCTTGGAGAATTCGACGAGAAGGTGATTGAGTCGTTCTTCGAGCACGAGGACTACATGAAAATCCCAACTCAGGTGCTTCAGCAGGCCATCAGAGAGGCCACCATCCGCAACCAGATTACTCCGGTGTTGTGTGGTTCGAGTTTCCGTAACATGGGTGTGCAGCCACTTTTGGATGCGGTGGTGAGCTACTTGCCATCTCCATTGCAGACATCGCTTCCTGAAATCACGTCTTCTTCATCCAAGAGAGTTGGCAAGAAGAAGAAGAAGAGCGTTGTTTCGCAGACAGTCGACGTTGCCGTGGAAATGGCCCAAGGCAGAGGATTGGTGTTCAACAAGAATGCCAACTTGACTGTTTCTCTTGCATTCAAAGTCACAACACATCCCGCCCGAGGCGTGATGACCTTCTTCCGTGTCTACAGTGGTAAATTGACGTCCAACTCGACGGTCATCAACACCAGAACAGGAAAGAAGATCCACTTGAGAAAGCTTATGCTCATGCACGGCGATGTTCCCGAGGAAGTCCTGGCCATTTCTGCCGGCAATATTGGTGTTGTAGCGGGAACTGACGACGACATTGTGACGGGAGATACATTTGTCTCACATGGAGCCACCCACTCCAAGTCATTCAACGAGACAGAATCCAACATGACCTTGCATCCGATTGAGATCCCTCCGCCGCTTTTCAACTCAGGCATTGAACCAGCTACGGCTGGTGACGAGAGGCATATGAACGAGTGTATCAAGACGCTTTTGCGTGAAGATCCGTCGTTGCAAGTGCACTTGGATGAGGATTTGGGCCAGACAGTTTTGAGTGGAATGGGAGAGTTGCACCTTGAGATTATCAGAGATCGTCTTGTCAATGATATGAAGGCCAAAGTGAGACTCCGGGACGTTGCTGTTTCCTATAAGGAGACCATCTCCAAGGCTGATGGCAGTGTTGTGACTATTACCTCTGCTGAGCATCCGGATGTGTCTGTGACGGTGAGCTTAGACTCCTTTGAAGGTGAGGCAGCCGAATCGTCATTCGCAGAGGAAGACGGCGCCATTCTTATGGACCTGGACAATAATATCATTGTGTTGGACCCTACCGCAACTCCAGAGTCAATGGTTCTGGCTGTGAAGGAGAGAAGATGGAAGCCTGAGCAATCTTTGGAGGAGCTTCAAGATACGCTTGTTCAAGGATGTGCCACAGGACTTCAGATCGGAGGCCCCATGTTTGGACTCCCTCTCCACTCTTGTGTTGTCAGAATCACCCTGTGGAGCTTCCCAACAGACGATAAACTGGCCCCAGGAACCACACTACTTGATGTTGGAAGAAGAGCGGTTTCCAAGGCCGTGAGCACTCTCAGCGAAAAGCCCGGCGAGCCATTCTGTGTGTTGGAGCCTATCATGTCCACCAATGTCTACGTGGAGTCGGATGTATTGGGAGAAGTTGTGCACGACTTGAACACTCGGTGCCAGGCCACCATTGTGTCGATTGACGACGAGGCATCGGAGACGTTGGATACTCAGAGCTGGGCCCAGGACGAGGCAGAGAAGATCTTCTTGCCTGAGGACTACACCATGAAGAGCGTCGACACGGGCATCAGAAACAAGAAGACCATTGTGGCAGAGACTCCATTGCGAGAGATGATTGGATACCTTTCCCGGTTGCGGTCGATCACGCAGGGCCGTGGCAGCTTCGACATGCATTATCAGGGAATGAGACGGGCGGTGAGGGCTCGGCTTTCTGCGATTAGATCCGAGTTCACGGTTATGTAAATAGAAAATGTAGATAGACCGCAGAGAAGAGTAGGAAGAACAAAGAGGAAAGAAAAGAGAAACCCAGGAAAAGTGATTTCTTAACCCACGACTGGGGGGAATCTTTGACAAAAATATGTAACATTCGATTGGGGTGGAGCACTAGAAGTACAAGAATTGAACGAGAAAATGGAGAGAAAAAAGACATTGAGAATGAACGTAGGAAATTATGAATAAGACATGAACGATGCCTAGGGAAATTAAAACGATGAATTTTAATAATAGACCCTTTGGAGACGGCCGAGTGGGAAAGTAGAGGAACTTACGAAAATGAGGAAGAACACCAGAACGCAAATTCATGAAAGAAAGCCAAATTTAATTTCCAGTGAATGGAAAACGAATAATCCTCCCACCATTGAAACCGAGCTGTCTCGAAATGCCAAATGCAAAATCCAGCAAAGTGTCCTGGGTGTCCTCGCCAATTCGAGTGACCACACTTTTTAGTCAGGCACTTGACAACAGTGAGATTAGCTCACAAATTCTCCTCATGTTCTCCTGGTTTCCCACGAATTTCCCAAACTTAACAGCAAATTCCTCTCCAATCCTCCTCATTCATACTAAACCCTCTCTGATTCTCCCAGATTTTCCATTTTTTCCCTTTTCCTCCCCAATTTCTCTCCATTCCCAATTCTCCCAAGCCTCGCCAACTAATTCGCAACCATTCGCAACCAAGGTTCATGTGCATGGCGTGTGCATACCACCACTACAAAAGGCCAGTTCAACTTATCTCGTCTAATCCCCTACACCCACCGCCAGCATGACGGACCCATCGGCAGTTCCTGCCCAATTGGACAGTTTACATGCGGATATTGCTGCTTCTGACGACTTGTCTGCATCTTCCTCCTCGTCGTTTGTCCCCATCGACGCCGTTCAGGACGCAATCCAGATCATTGACGAGAACAAGGAGTTCAATCAGGGGATCTTGGAGTACATCACGTCCACGTCGCGGCTGCTGGCCGACCACCGCATCATTTCGGTGTTTGGCTCGCAGTCCACCGGCAAATCCACCCTTCTCAACCACTTGTTCAGCACCAATTTCGACGTCATGGACGAGGTCAACCGCCAGCAGACCACCAAGGGAATCTGGTTGGCATTGAGTCCCGGCGTTAGCAACCTGGTTCCCAAGGGTTCCGCCATTTCCCAGGACAACGTCTTGGTCATGGACGTGGAGGGTACCGACGGAAGAGAACGAGGCGAGGACCAGGACTTTGAGCGGAAAGCGGCGCTCTTTGCCTTGTCCACCAGTGAGGTGTTGATTGTCAACTTGTGGGAGACCCAGGTTGGCTTGTACCAGGGCGCCAACATGGGGTTGTTGAAGACGGTGTTTGAGGTGAACTTGTCGCTCTTTGGCAAGGCCAAGCTCCACAACAACGACCACAAGGTGCTCTTGCTCTTTGTCATCCGAGACCACATTGGCGTGACTCCATTGACCTCGCTCGCCGCCACCATCACCCAGGATTTGATGAAGATCTGGGACAACTTGAACAAGCCCGCCGACGTGGCACACCTTGCGTTCGACGACTTCTTCGACTTGGCGTTCCACACCTTAAGCCACAAGGTGTTGCAGAACGATAAGTTCTTGGAAGACATCCGCTCGCTCGGCAATCGGTTCGTAGATCTGACCGACCCCGGCTTTCTCTTCAAGCCTTACTACCACCACGACATCCCAATCGAAGGCTGGACCATGTACGCGGAGAGCTGCTGGGAGCAAATCGACAGCAACAAGGATTTGGACTTGCCTACGCAGCAGATTTTGGTGGCCAAGTTCAAGTGTGACGAGATTGCCTCGCAGTGCTACGACGAATTCATTGCTGCCTTCACTGAGTATGAGAAGGCGGCCTCCGAGGCTTCCGCCACGGCAACTATCGAGGATTACAAGGATATCGGCTTGACATTTACCGACTTGAAGTCGAATGCATTGGAGAACTACGATATTCTGGCCTCAAAGTACAACAAGTCCGTTTACAATCAAAAACGGGTGGCTTTGGGCGACAAGATCAATGTCAAGTTGCACGAGCTCTTCTCGGTGTACGCCAAGCGTTTGGCTGTTTCCTCAGTCAAGGAGTTTTCTCAAGGCTTAAGCAAGAAGACCAGAAGTGGCACCTTCATTGAGACTGTGCAAAAGTTGACCGTTTCCATTGGCAAAAAATACGCCGACACATTGGCTCTTCTCTCGTTAGAAGGCCAATTGGATGCTTTGCCATATGTCAAGAACTTGGAGCTTGAAGTGTCCAAGTTGGTGACCAAACAACAAATCGTTGAGTTGAACGGAATCATCAGCAAGGCCTTGAAAAAACTCAACAATAATTTGAGCACAACTTTGCTTGATGAGATCTCGAACCCTACTGAGTTCACTTGGGATCACATCTTGGAAAAGTTCCAATCTCTTACCAAGAGTTCGTTGAGCAAGTACGAGAATGAAAACGGAAAGCATGTGTTTGGCTTGGGCACAGAGGATGAGGTGAACGAGGCTGCAGTCCGCACGTTCTCCTTCAAGTCGTGGGAATTGCTTGACACTTTAATCAACAAGTACATTTCCAAGGAGAATCTTTTGAACATTTTGAAGGACAGATTCGACGACAAGTTCAGATACGACGAGAATGGTGTGCCCAAGTTGTACCAGAACACTCATGAGTTGGAGGCTAGTTTCAGTGATGCTAAGACCTATGCCATGAAAGCATTCCCCATTTTAACGTTCGCCAAATTGTCCAATGCGACAGAACTCAAGCCGCCGTATGACATCCACAACAAGGGTTTGAAGCGCAAGTATCAAACGGTTGAAGTCGGAACTCAGGAAGCAGACGACGAAGGAAGCGATGACGATGACAGCGATGACGATGATGAGAATTGTTTCGCCCAGATCGTATCGGAAAAGGACAAGGCAGAAGTGTTGTCGAAGTTCAAGAAGGAGACGGACGCCAAGTTCGTGGAGACCAAACGCTCCATCATTCAGCATGTGACCCAGATCCCATATTACATCTACTTGGTGATCTTGGTGTTGGGGTGGAACGAGTTTATGGCAGTGTTGCGCAACCCATTCTTCTTCACTCTTTTGCTCTTGCTTGGAGCTGGACTTTATGTGATGTACCTGATGAATCTTCTTGGCCCCGCCTATATCGTTGTGCAACGGCTCGTTGACGAAGGTGTTGCCGTGGGTAAAGAAAAACTCCGGGAATTCCTCATTGACGATCACCAGCAGCACGGGCGCAACTTGTCGAAGATTCTGGGATCATCGGAGCGTGCTGCAGAAATTGAGCTTGATGACTTGTCGCCCTCTGAAGAGTCGAGCTGAGTGGCTGCGAATCTACTCACTGTGAATCAACCTGCGATTTCAATTCCAACCCGATAACAACCCAGTTAATGCAATACATGAGAATACTATATGTGTATTGAATGCTACGTGCAATTGAAGCGGAATATTGCCCGTGGACGAAAGTCTCCCACTCTCTATCACCCCATCTGGGTCATTCGGATGCAACTTGAATATGCCCGTGTGGAGCCCCAATAATGGGCCCCATTCTGCATACTACGTTACATTCAGCGTTCGCCAATGCCGTCAATGAGCCAGAAAGAACACGGAATCCAAACTCAAACAAAGCCCCCGCACCCCCGCCTTGAGATCTGGCCACTCAGTTGGAAAATCGCCCGTTGGTGTCCCCAGATTTTCCACAATACCCCACTCACCAACCTTGGCTCCGATTGCAACGTCGCACAAAATGTAACCTGGCAGGAATGTGTCCTGCACCCAGGCGGCCCATACTAGATAGTGGCCCACCCCAAACCTACTGCAACCTCACATTCGGCCGTTTAAAATGAAACTACAACCCCAACCCGGTTTTTTTCTTCCGTTCAAGTACCGTTTAGGAGTTGTGTTTTTCTGGAGCACTGGCCCGTTTCACCACTACTTATTGCGTTGCCAATCCTTTGCTTGACCCCAAATTATTTTTTTTGTCTTCGTTGCAGGGTGTCCTTCTTCTATCATTAGAGTTTGGCCTTATCCATTGGCATACATCCACCCCCAACAAAAGGAATAGCACTCGCTTGGTTTCGTTGCACCTTGGCATCAGGAATCCTTCATGAATAACGTCTCCACACTCATGCTCTCGCCCACATTTGCCGAGATCAAAACCGACAGCGACTTGCTGTTGGGACTGAGCCCCACCACGTCGATCTCCGACATGGACACAATCTCTGTTTTGGGCCACGCAGTCGAGCTGTTCACCCGGTCCATCGATCCAGCAGCTTTGGATGCGCATGCGGCCAAGATGACCGCCTCGTTCAACGAGTCCTTACTGGAAGGCTCGGAGTTGACCATGCTTCCGAACTTCAGCATACACCCCACGGGAGACGAGCACGGCAACTTCTTGGTGATTGACTTGGGCGGATCCACGCTCCGTGTGGCCGTGATCTCCATCAGCCCTCCGCTGGAGGGTGTCACCAGGGAAGAACGTGTTCAGTTGGTGACGTCCAGAAAGTGGCAGGTGGACAACTCCAACAAGGTGGTGGACGATAAGTTCTTCGCCTGGATCGGGTCGAACATCAAGGCCACGCTCGAGTCGCAGTCGGTGATTCTGGCCGATGCCACCATCAACACGGGCATCACCTGGTCTTTTGCCTTGGAGTCAACATCCTACAACTCCGCCAAAATCTTGCACATGGGCAAAGGCTACGAGGTGTCCAAGGACATCCAGGGACGTGACTTGAAGCAGGTGCTTGAGGCCAGCGTGTTGAAGCACCACCAGCTCAAGATCAACGTGGAGTCCATCATCAACGACTCACTTGCGGTGTACGCCGCTGGGTCTTTCATCGACAGCAACACCAAGTTGGCCATGGTGTTGGGCACAGGGTTGAACTTCTGCTGCCAGTTGGCGACCCTGGACCGCATCCACGACCTGAAGCATTTGGGCAGCGAGGAGGAGCTTCTTTTCAACTCAGAAACCTCGTTGTTTGGCCAGGAGATGGTGGAGCCGTTTGCAACCAAGTACGACTGTATCATCGACTCTCGGTTTGGCGCCGTGCCTGGCTTCGCTCCTCACATGAGCTTGGACCCCGAGACCAATGCGATTTTCCAGCCATCCGAACTCTTGGCCTCTGGTAGGTACTTGCCTGAGTTGGTGCGGTTGGTATTCGTGGAGTTGGTGGAAAAGGGAGAACTCTTCACCAACCAGAAGCAGCTTGGTCGTATTCATGCTCCATACGAAGGTGTTGACGGCGAGTTCTTGTGCTTTGTTCACGAGTGCGACGATGATCTCCAGGTGGCCGCCAAGATCGAGAAGCAGTTTGGATGGGCATCGGGCCTGGTATTGCCCAGCGAAGTCATGAGCGTCCGTCTCTTGGTGGACGCTGTCATTCGCCGGGCCGCATTCATTGTTGCCATTTCCATTGTTGCATTCATCAACTTGTTAGCTACGCACAACGGAGAAATGTCGAACAAGGTGGTGACCATCGGGTATGTGGGGTCTGTCATGACGTACTTTAACAATTTGCGGTCCATGATTGGTGACTACGTCAACCAGTGCAGCTTTGCCCGTGAACAGGGAGTCCAGGTGGTTCTCCAAGAAGTGCATGAGAGTTCAGTGGTTGGAGCTGCAATTGGCGCAGCCTGCCATGTTGGCATCTAGGGTTTCAATAAAATAGCATATGGAGAGAGATGTAGGCAGGGAAGTGTGATGGAGGAAGTGGGATCTCAAACTCAGAAGGAGAAGAAGTAGATTCTGAGTAGAGGATACAGATTCTAAGTGAGGAGCAGTGAATCTTTGTCAGAAAGCAATTGGTGAGGAAGGTTGAAAAGCGTTTATTACTTCTGAGTGTCTCGTTCGTTGTTGTTGTCTCATCGGATTGGTCTCACTACTACTAGAATTTTGCACCCAAACCAACACATGAAAGCATTCGAGGCAAATGCTCAACGCTTGGTGATTCAGTCAGTTGTTTCCACAATCTATTGCACTATAAGCTCTCCCACTTCTTAACTTGGTTTTCTCACTGGACATTTCCGTCCTTCGTTGACAAATCACACCATCAATCTCTCCGAAATCGATCTGGCAACAAATGCCATCTACATCTCTCGCTACCGATTCTCCATGTATATTTACAACTTAGCATTCAAGCCGGCGGCTGCGTGGTCACACACAACAAGCACGTTGGCATGGTCTCTCAAGTACGACGAAGGGAAGTTGGGGTCGTTGGGGGTGCCGTGCAACGTCTTCTCGAGCGCAAATTTCTTGTTGGCGCCCAACACAATCAAGGCAATCTCGTCCGAGTTGTCCAAGATCGTGGCGATTCCCACCGACAACGCATGGCGAGGTACCTTGTTGGGGTCGTTCTCGAAGAAACGGCAGTTGGCCTGGATGGTGCTCTCGACCAAGTCGACCTTGCGGGTTCTGGAGGTTCTCGAGGAGCCCGCCTCGTTGAACGCCAAGTGGCCCTCGGGGCCCAATCCGCCCAAGAACAAGTGGATGCGGCCGTAGCGACGGATCTTGGCCTCGTAGTCAGCACACTCGCGGTCCACGTCCGCAGCAAGCCCGTTCAAGATGTTGATGTTCTCTCTGGGGATGTCGACGTGGTTGAAGAGCTTATCGTACATGAAGTAGTGGTACAGCTGGGGGTGGGATGGCCGGAGACCCAAGTACTCGTCCATATTGAAGGTCACCACGTTGGCAAACGACACCTTGCCGGCCTTGTACGCCTGAACAAGACGGGAGTACACGCCTTCTGGCGACGAGCCCGTAGGGAGACCCAACACAAACGGTCTGGCGGCGGTGGGCCCAAAGTCGTTGATCTTAGCAATCACGTAGTTGGCAAGGTATGCGGAAGCATCGTCTGCGGAGGAGAAAATGGCCTGTTTCATGGTGGAAATGCGGTTTGTGAGTGTTGTGTTTTTTCTAACCGGCCCACTAGTGCCGCCGCCGCCGTCTTTATATAAACTATGCCAAAACCAAATGCCACCTTCCTTGTATTGTGGGTGCATAGTAGGCGAAATGAGTGGCCTGCAACAGTGGGCACCGGCGCGGGTGCAACGTTGCACTGGGACCCCAACCGTCATGGGCCCCCGCGACGTTGCAACTGCAACCTGTAATAGTTTAGTCCATTGCTGATGCCGCCATCTCCGGCTCCAGAACTTGTAACCACATTTGGTGAAACACAACCGCCATTATAAATACGGCAGACCCGGCCATTTGTGTCCCGAATTTCTGTGCTGGCTTCCCCACAACCACAAATCCACCAATCCAGTCTCCATGCTCAGACTCACCAATTGTCACCTCTGCGATAAGGGTACCATCACCCACAACGCAGACCTCTACATCGACCAGACCACCGGCCGCATCGTGGACGGTCCTATCGCCGGCGAGCAAGTCACCTCCGTCGACCTCGGCGGCCAGATCGTGGCGCCGGGCTTTATCGACATCCAGAACAACGGAATCTATGGGTTGAACTTCAGTGCATTGAACGAGAACTCGTCCGAGGCCGATGTGGCCAAGTTCCGGGCATTCTACCGCGACGTCACCGCCAAGTACTTGCAGACGGGCGTGACTGCGTTCTGTCCCACCGTCACCTCCAACTTTCCCGAGGTGTATCGCAAGGTGGTGCCAGTGTACGAGAAGTCGAGATCCACCACGGGAACAGACTCGTTGGGCGCCCATTTGGAGGGCCCATTCATCAGCCACGCCAAGAAGGGCTGCCACCCGGTCGAGACGTTTGTGGACGCCGCTTCCCACGAGCTTGCTGACGTTTACGGCGACCTCAACCTCGCCAAGAACGTGGCCATCGTCACCGCAGCACCAGAGATCCCAGGCGTGCTCGAGCTGATCCCACTGCTTGTGGAGAACACCGACGTGGTGTTCGCCATTGGCCACACCTCCGCAGACCACAATACCGCCTTGCAAGCCGTGCGCAACGGTGCTTCCATGATCACCCACCTCTACAACGCCATGCCCCAGCCACACCACCGAGACGAGGGCGTGGTGGGACTCGTCACATCGCCACAGGTTGGCACGCATACCCCACACTTTGGCCTCATCTGCGATGGCGTCCATGTTGCACCTTCCATGTGTGTTTTGGCCTACCGGGCCAACCCACTGAAATGCGTGCTCACCACCGATGCCATGCACTTGATGGGATTGCCAGACGGAACCTACGCCTGGGACAAGCAGAAGATCGTCAAGACGGGCCACTCGCTCTACTTGGAGGGCACCACCACCTTGGCAGGTGCAGCCACCGACTTGTCGGTGTGCGTCCAGAACTTGGTGGAGTGGGCCAACGTCACATTGGCCGAGGCGGTCCGGACCGTCACCAACAATGCTGCCGACTCGTTGCGCATCAGCCACAAGGGCTACTTGAATGCGGGATGCGACGCCGACTTGGTTGTGTTGGACGCTCAGGGCAACGTTCACCAGGTGTTTAAGTTGGGAGTGCCAGTGCGGTCCGACTCTCGTCTCACGGCATCTTTGTAAGGGTAGAAGGAGAATATATAACTGTTTAACACCTTCGTGACCACCAATACTATCTAGTCATTTAATGTATCCAGCGACATCTGGAAATGGCCTCTCTGATGAGTCCTGATGAGTCCTGTAGTAGTTGAGAGCTGTATTATGGAGAGAGGAACCAAATGGGAATGTTTTGCGCCGGGAATGATTTAAGTGAGTACTTGGTATCGGCTCAGGAATGATTCCTGGCCAGTATGCCTTGTTGAACTTAGTAGCACAATCAGTTTGCAATGCAACCACCAATGTTAGATCTCATAATACTTTCAGTCAGCAGTCTCAGCATGACCTGACCAATCTCAATGAGCCAATCTGAAAATACTCCCAGGTGTGAAATCCGGGTGAAAATATGGGGTAGTTTCATGAATTCATCATCTACGGTTGTATCGTGGTTTATCAGTCTCTGTAATCTCAAGACAGCATGGAGCAACGTTGACTAGCTGCCCTGCCAAAGCAAAAAAAAGAATCAGACTATCGAAAACGTCTCAACGTGTCAGAAATCTTTCAAAACAAATATGACATCCTCCATTCTCCGTTCTCCATTCTCGGTTCTCTCCACTCTCCTGTCTTATCTACTACGTCATGTCAATCTATACAAGGCAAAGCGGGCTAAACGATAAAAATGAAGCAAATCCAAAATGCACCATTTCACCCCGCAAATCCAACCCTTCTGTGCCTATTGCGAGTCATCAGGAGATCACGGTAGAAACGCCAATCATAAATACGAATTGCCAGTCGGGTCTTGATGGGCCTATCAGCGGGCGGCCTCGGGTCGGCCCTTGCCTAATGCGGCAAGTTTTTATGCGCACCGGCTCCACACCTAGCAAAGGCCCTTGACTCCACTGTTTGATAGGGATCTTACTTCTTTCTTTTCTTGAAAGACTTCTCTCGTGGGCAATTTTGCATATTTCGTCCAGGCAAATTTGCGGGACTCGCTTTAGCATATTCATTCTGGCACATCTGGTTCCATTTCCGCAATGTTGGTCCCATATATCCGACTCGGACCCATGACCTCCCTTAACATCATATTCACAAAGCGATTCGCCTCTGACGCGGCCCGAAGAGTGGTGGACCACTCACATTATGACCTACACGCGTGGCCCACGGGCAAACAGCCGACTCCGCACGAAATCTTCAACATGGGTGCTGGAGAACTGAACTACAAGAACAGACAAGAGTTTGAGAAGCAGGCCAAGGCCACCTACCAGAAGTTCGTCAAGCTCTACCACCCAGACGTGTGCGCACGCCACGATATCCTTGACCACCGCGGCAAAACGTTGCTGGTGGAGCAGAAGAGACAGCGGTTTGACCAGGTGCAAGGTGCATACGAAATCTTGAAGAACCCCAGCCAGAGCATCGCCTACCGCCGGTATCAGACAACCACATGGAACGACTACCAGCCAGGAAAGACCAGCAACTTTGACGCGTACCGTATGGCCAACTCCCACCGCCGCAAGTACGCCTATGAAAATGACCCCAAGTTCTGGCAGGCATCGACATGGGAAGACTACTACCAGATGCGGTACGGACGGAAGGCCCCCACGCGCGAGGAGTGGGAGAAAAACAAGTGGAAGATCTTGTGGAAGGTGCTTGCCGTTGCATCGGTGGTTTTGCTGTTACAGATCATGCTAGCATTGGAAAGAACCCAAGAGTTCAACAGACAGACACGACTCATGAACTTGCGTGCCAACGCCAACTTGACGGAGGCGTACGCCAACTACGACGAAGGAGTCAGCCAATTCCAGAGAATACGGCGGTTTTTACTCTACAGAAGACTGGGTTTGGACGAGAAGGACACCGATAAGCTGAAGTTGGAGGAAAACGACATGTTGACCAACTATGCACAACGGCGTGTGTCGAAATGGGAATAATGGGAAACACGAATCACGAGCAGCAACTCGTCAAATCTTGAACGTAATATATTCACAAGCAAATTGGTGGTTTGTAGTGGTGAGGCCAGTTCTGGGTTTTCATGCGAAATTAGAGATGGGCCATAGATACGAGAGATTAGGGCCCAGGCAACCAAAATACTGAGATTGACAAAATTGGTAAGAAAAAATGCCATCTTGACATATAACCAAATGTCATGTCGAAATTAAGGAAAAAAGAAAAAACGAAAACTGCCATATTCGACAAACTGGTCTATTAGTTTTCTTTCTCTCCCCCACTTTCCTTGCACCCACATTCCATGTCACATCAGTACATCCTTACCAAGGCTTACTTCGTTGATCCCCCACCCACATTCTTTACTCCCCAGAAAAACCATGGATTTCATGAAACCGCTGACTGTTCTAGACTTGAACAACATCCGTAACGCGTTGGTGCGTATGGAAGATACCATTGTTTTTGCATTCATCGAGAGACTGCAGTTTTTCTCCTCTCCTAGTGTCTATGAAAAAGACAAGTACAAGATCCCAGAGTTTAGCGGGCTGTTCTTGGAGTGGCTTCTCTTGCAAACCGAGAAGACCCACTCGCAGGTCAGAAGATACGAAGCTCCTGACGAGACGCCCTTTTTCGCTGACCAATTGCTCAAGCCATTGTTGCCCTCAATAGAATACCCCAAGGTTTTGGCTTCCTACAGCGACGAAGTCAACGTGAACAGCGAGATTTTGAAGTTCTACGTTGAGCACATTGTGCCCGAGGTGTCTTGTGGCCAGGGAGACCAGCAGGAGAACTCTGGATCCGTGTCGGTGTGTGATGTTGAGTGCTTGCAGGCACTTTCCAGAAGAGTGCATTTCGGCAAGTTCGTGGCCGAGGCCAAGTACAGAGCGGACCCAGAGTTGTACAAGAAGCTCATTGAGGCCAAGGACGTGGCTGGAATCGAGGCCAGCATCACCAACAGTGCTGTCGAGGCCAAGATCTTGGAGAGATTGAAGGAGAAGTGTGAGGCATACGGAACCGATCCATCGTTGAAGTACTCGCAATTGGCACAGCTGAAGGTCAAGGCAGACTTGATTGTCAAGTTGTACAAGGAGTACGTGATTCCCCTCACCAAGAAAGTGGAGGTGGACTACTTGTTGAGAAGACTCGAGGACTTATAAGGTGGTGACCTCTAATAGACTCCACACGATGCATCCACGGGGCACAAGACGTCGAAATACGAGCACGCGGGGGCCAAACAACTTAATAAAGCGGTGGAACACAGCATTTGGTGACCATGCTGGATACACTACCATGCACAGCCTTATCTGTCCCACCACCGCCTGCCGGTTGTCAAGAGTCAATATTGACGGTCTGCCGTTGGAACGCGCACATGCAATTGGTGTCAGACTCTACGTTGCTGATGGTGTAGTTCCGATTCCACTTGATGTTGGTCGTTTTTGGTGAGCTTGGTCACCCTTCAATACACGTTGTGCTTTACAAATTACAAGAAGCATACGAAAATCATGTATCGGTACAGACCAACACGTCCACGAAAAAAATTCAGCCTCACGTGGGTAACGGGATTCTAAGTTGGGCTAAAACAATTTATCAATCGTAGGATCAAAGCAAGACCCATGTGGCTGCACACGTTTTACCCGTTGTGTGCAGGCTGACGGGCCGTTTGCACCCAAATGTTCCAAAGTATATAAACGTGCCCAAATTCAGGCCGCAAGATTTGGTTTCTCAAGCCAAATATATTCAGAAAAAAATGCAAGAGGCTTTGTACGAGATTGGCTTTTCCAAGGTCTTTGTGGGCGGTTCCGTCACGTTGGTGGCACTCATGGTGTTATCTTCGAGAATCAACCGCACCATCAAGTCGTTGTTGGTTTTTGCCTGGGCCTGTTTCGTCAAGCCAATTTTGAGTAAGGCCAAGTCGAAGCCTCATGAGCAGCAGCAGGCACTCGAGCAGTTTTACCAAAACCAGGCCCATGTCTACGACTCCACCCGTCAATTCTTGTTGAAAGGCAGAGAAGATTGCTTGCAATTGGCCGCTGCTCACTTGCCAAAGGGAAAGAAGAAGGTGTGGGTGGACATTGGCGGAGGTACCGGCAAGAACATCGAGATGATGAACGATGTGTTGCCTTTGCTCGACAACTTCAAGGCAGTGTACTTGGTGGACTTGTCTCCCTCGCTCTGTGAAATTGCCCGTCAACGGTTTGCTGGCAAACCTTGGGCCAAGGTGGTCAATGTGATCACAGCTGATGCTTGCGACTTTAGCATCGACCACGAGGTTGCTGACTTGATCACATTTTCCTACTCGTTGCTGATGATCCCCACTTTCAACGCCGTTATTGACAATGCCGTCAACCTCTTGGAGAAGGACTCTGGTGTGATTGCCTCGGTCGACTTTGGTATTCAGAGCAGAGACACTTCTGTGGGCAGAGTTAACACTATTGGTGGCTTGGTCAACAGAGATATTCCTTGGGCTCTCAGAAACTTCTGGAGAACCTGGTTTGAGGCTGACAAGGTGTTCTTGGACTCCGCCAGAAGAAACTACTTGGAGTACAAGTTCGGAACCCTCAAATCGCTCAACCGTTACAACAACACTTTGGGAAGAATCCCATACTACATTTGGATCGGATGTGACAAGACTCGTTCCCACCTGTTGCTTCACAGAATCAACTGTCTTGCTACTGAATCTCCATACCTCGCTCCTTCCGATGAAACCCAGAAGATTGAATACGATGCTCCAGTGTCCAAGGGACACGAGGCTGCCTTGTCCAACTTCCGCAAGAACTTGCCATTCCCTTCAATCTACTACCAGAAACAGCCATGGAGAGTTTACTACGATGAGATCAACGAACACTACCATCAATTCAAGAACCAATATATTTATGCCTTCACCTGGGAAGACCCTCGTGAAGACCACGAGATTTTGAAATTTTCCAGCAAGGATACCGTTTTGGCTATTACCTCTGCTGGTGACAATATCTTGTCTTACGCTTCATTGCCTGATCCACCACGCAAGATTCACGCTGTGGACTTGAACCCATGTCAGAACCATCTCTTGGAATTGAAGTTGGCTGCTTTCAAGAGTTTGTCAAAGGAACAAATCTGGAAGATGTTTGGTGAGGGACGTATCGAGAACTTCCGTCTGCTTTTGCTCAATCACTTGAGCTCCAACTTGTCATCGAACTCGTTCCAGTATTGGAGTGACAAGGGTGAAAAGACTTTCAAGGGAAGAGGCTTGTATGATACCGGATCCACCAGATGGGCCTTGCGTTTGGCCAGGGCTGTCTTCACCTTCTTTGGCATCAACCGTGACATTGATGAGCTTTGCTCTTGTACCAACTTGAAGGACCAGATTCGTATCTGGAACACCAAGATCAAGCCTACGCTCTTCAACCCATTCGTGGCCACTCTTCTTGTTGGCAACCCAATCTTCTTGTGGAAGGCTCTTGGTGTTCCAGCTAACCAGGCTGAGATGATTGGTAACTCTGTTTTGAAGTATGTCGTTGACACTTTGGACCCAGTGATTAGCCGTTCGTTGATTTCGACTGACAACTACTTCTACTACTTGACCTTGCAGGGCAAGTATGCTCGCAACAACTGTCCTGATTACTTGACTGACAAGGGACACAGAAACCTCACTACCAAGGGTCGCGATGGTACTGCTCCAATCGACAACATCCGTCTTCACACCGACTTCTTGAACGATGTGTTCGAACGTCTTTCTGAAAAATCCATCACCATTGCCATCATCATGGACCACATGGACTGGTTTGACCCTAAGAAGGACGATGCCGAGAAGGAGATCATGGCCGTCAAGCACTGTCTTGTTCCTGGTGGCCGTGTGATGCTCCGTTCGGCTGCACAGTTCCCATGGTACATCAAGACCTTCGAAGCCTGTGGTTTCACTTGTAAGCCTGCTGCTATCAGACATGCTGGGGAGTCGATTGACAGAATCAACATGTATGCATCGACTTGGGTGTGTACCAAGGCAGACGACACTAAGCAGTCACCTTTCCGCCGGCGTATGAGCAGCTTGAAGATCTAGAGAATAAGAACGTTTATAGGTTCAGCAAATAATTATGCCATAGAGAGAGCCTCCGAATGTCAATATTCATCCACTTAACGAAATAGTTTTCCGTCTCCCTCACCTTGTGTACGCCACTGTGACAGAAATGCTCCACTCGATTCGAGTCTGTAGAGTCTCCAGGCCTCTCTGATATGTTCTGGCTGGAGAGGCATGCGTTGATCGCCCAAGTACTCCAACTTTTTGTCTGGCGCCTCGAAAACGTCGTCGCCGGCTGCCAATCTCCTCAATGTCTCTTTCTTCTGCTTTTTCTTCGCCTCAATGTCGATTATTAGCTGTGCCTTGTACTCTCTTTCCTGGACCTCAAAGGCCTTGGTGATAATGTCTCCCAACAACAGCTTGGAAAGACCAGCCATCACAATAGCAATGTTCTGTGGAATTGAGTGGCCCAATATACTGTTGCAGATCTTCTTCACTCCGGGCTTGTTGACTGTCATCCGTCGATATGCTTCGAATCTCTCCATCTGATCTTCGGTGAACGAAGTAATGAGCAATCGACGCTTCTCGTCCTCGCTGATGGGAGCATTCTCTTGAGATTTGAGCTCCCGATACTGGGCGACTAGCTCCTGGTCGTCTATATCAGAGAGGTCAGACATATCTTCGTCGATCTCTTCTTGGTTAAGGTTGTCCGAACCTTTGGTATTTTCCTCTTGCAGACTGTAAAAAACTCTCCATATGAGCGCCTCATCATCCTCGTCTAGACTGACGTCACTCTGATATCCATCCGATTCACTCATGGCAGTTTTGATGTTGTTGGTACTGAACAATTGGTGTAGGTAGAATGCGCAGGACAGAGATCTAGTAGGACCCATTACTACTGTGAGAGGAACCTCATAAGAAGAAAATGGAGTAGAAATTGCCACGTGCAAGACCTCTAATGTTTGAAGGCCGCCTGAATTCGAAAATAAAAATTTCCAGTTCGTTTCCCTCTTTTGAGTTGTAATTCTATTGACATCGCATTGAGCGACCATCACTTACCATAGTATTATCTGGTAATGAGGTATAAGTTGTATGCATTTTTATTGCCATACTAGGCAGAGATATACAAGGCATGAATGGTCTTCAAGTGGTCAGACCAGTCATGGGAAGTTTCATCGAGAATGCTGTCGACTAACCTGGTGACATTGTCGAGTTTTTTCGAGTCGAACTGCTCCAACGCTAATAATTGATCAAGAACAGCAATGATTCCGCTGATTGTGTTAAGTTTCATGGCAGAGTCAACCTGCAAATTCACGTTCTCGGTAGAGACTTTCGGAAGCTTGACAGCTCTCATCACTGCGTCGGCGGATTCTCCCAAAAATGCAGTGGAGTTATACCCGATAGAAGCAAGCCTCTGCTGGTGCTTCGAGTATGCTGTACCGAATTTGTCTTCTCCAACGAACTCTCCAACCACCTCCTTGTGGACATGGAACAAGCTAACGCCTTGAATCTGATTGGCAATGCCAGCCAACGATGTCAGGTAGAAGATGTTGGTCATTCGGGTGGAGTTGGTCAAGTACGCCGAGGGTATTCTTTGTTTTGTGATATCGAACTTCAAGAAGTTGACTGTGATTTGGACAAACGGCAAGATCAGGCGAACGAGACCGTCGATATGGTTGTCAATTTGAGTTTTGAGCTCTTCAGGAGTGGTTCCCAGCTCTTCCACTGCGATGAAATTCACCTGCAACGTCCGACTGTAGTCCTCGAACCCGCCAGATTTCCGATAGAACTCAAGTTCAAGCCTCATCAAGTTGTCGTAAATTGCCTGTGTCAAGTAGAACGGCAAGTCGTTCTGGTGAATTGCTTCGAGACTGTATGACAATGTAGCCTTGTAGTCGTGGTAGTCCATCCAGATGCCAAGCTTGTTTCTGTAGACCAAGTCAACGGAATATTGGGGTTTCACTCTTTCGGGAGTCCCAAAAGTTGAATTGAATGTTGCGTTGGATGTTGTGTTGGATGTTGTGTTCGATGTTGTGTTCAATACTGAGGTTGTAATAGGTTCCTCGACCGAAGTTGCAGCAATCACTTCCTCGGCCGGCGTGATCATCACCTCCGCAGGTTCGAAGTTCTCGTCTCGAGGCTTCTTGATCTTTTCTGGAAGCTCATCGATCAAGCGATACACGAATGGAACGTTGGCCAACCGAAGTCTGTAGTCCAATTGAGCCTGTGCAGCTTCCACCAAATCGGGGAATCGTAGGCCGAGATCACTATGACGAATGTGAATATCTTGGGTAATGGCAAACCGCTCTGCCACGTAATCTCGTAATGTCTGGGCGTTCTGTCTATTGGAGGTATCACCAACGAACATTAGTCCAATCCACACAGCCAATGCTGCCATCGACAAAGGAAAGAACATTATGAACGGAAATGGGCGGAATTTGGCAAGTATAATTGAAACGGGATTCAATGCTCAATAACTATCAACTAACTGATCCGAACGACTAGGTGATCTGGGATCTCTAACCGCTTTTCCTCTTCAAAGTTGTGCAGACTGCGACATCAGAACCTGTCTAGAATAGAGAACTGGTACTCCAAGTTTCTGGTGGATTTGGGCTGAAAAACTAAGAAATTCATATCCAGACTATCACAGCCTCCATGAGTGTCCCCTCCATCCCCATAGAAACTCAGGCGGTGCCTCAGGCCCAGGAACAGCAGTATGTCCATGAGGTGTACAACGAGATCGCATCCCACTTTTCTCTAACCAGGTATAAGCCTTGGCCCATAGTGGAGAAGTTTCTTTTGGGCCAGCCAGACTACAGTATAGGTATTGACGTTGGCTGTGGAAACGGAAAGTACATGGGAGTGAACAAGAAGCTCATGATTGTGGGGTCAGACCATTCAGATGGACTAGTAGGGTGTGCCCAGGAAATCAGCCACGGACAGTACCTGCTATGTGTTGCTGACGGGTTGAATCTCCCTCACGAGAATGGCAGATTCGACTTTGCCATTTCCATTGCCGTCATCCATCATTTTGCTACCGAGGAGCGTCGTATCGATGCCATCAGACACATTCTCACCAAACTTCGGGTGGGTGGGCAGTTCCTCGTATATTGCTGGGCACTTGAGCAGGAGAAGTCCAGAAGAGGATACAAAGAAGGCGATGACCAGGATATTCTTATTCCTTGGGTGTTGCAGAAGAAGGGAAAGAAGACCAAGACTGAAAGTGAAGACAGCGAAAAGCAAGAGCCTGAGGAGCCTCAGACAAAGTACAGATACTACCATCTCTACCGGAAGGGAGAGTTGACGGAAAACGCCGAGAAGGCCGGCGGAAAAGTGGTGGACTCTGGCTACGAGAAAGACAACTGGTGGGCTATAGTGGAGAAGGTGTAAGTATAGATAGACAACGGACCTGGAACTCTGTAGAAGCTGAACTAGCATTTTTAATTATTTTGCTTCCGATCAATTAGAACCAGCAAACACCCAAGATAATTCACTCAATCTTTTGCTTTTCTTCTCCCCATGGCGTTCCTCTCATTTGGTCACCTCGTGCTCACTATACATTCTTCCAACTACTCACTACATGTTGTCTCCCCAAGCCAGACAAGACAAACTCGTGCGGGCCACCGATTTGGACGCTTTAAGCTGCCGATTCAGTGCCAGCAACAAGGGCTACTTTAATCCTCCCGACGTCTACATTGGCGATCTCCTCAAGTCCTATGACCAGAATCTCCAGTACTGTGAAGGGTATACTCAGCTTTCCGCTGGACGGACACTTCGATCAGCTTTCAAAGAGGGAAAGTTCCCGTTGATCAATAGAGGTACCTACTTCCGGACTGAGGCCATCAATCGTGTGATGAACGAGTTCATTGCTGGCTACTCTCCATGTCAGATCATTTCACTTGGAGGTGGTTCAGATACCCGGTGCTTCAGGGTGTTGGAGAAGGCAAACAACGTCACATATACGGAGATTGACTTTCCCGAGTCGGCCAAAATCAAAAAGATCGCCATTAGCCAGAATCGCCAGCTACAATCGATCGTGCATTCCCAACTTGATCCATTGAGTGCCAAATCCAAAGACGAGCTTGCAAGCATGGACTCGGACTTACACACCGACAATTATCATCTTATTGGGCTTGACTTGCGCAGTTTGCTGGCTGGAGACGACAAATTTGCATTCTTGGACACCGCTGTACCCACATTGGTGATCAGCGAATGTGTGCTATGTTACTTGACTCCCGAGGAGAACGAGAAGGTATTGCGATACTGGAAAGAGTCGTTTCTGAGGGTGTCACTTCTCATATACGAGCCGATGAGCTTGAACGATGCATTTGGCCAGACCATGGCCCAGAATCTCTTGAGCAGAGGCATTGATCTCCAAACGTTCGTCAAATTCCCGGATTTGAAGTCCAGACGCGACTTCTTCGCGGAAACCTTGGGGTTGGATGTCAAATTGGCTGACATGGCTCTGGTTGGAGGGTACGCTGCTCCTTCTCGGACTTGGATACCCAAGGACGAGCTCTTTCGAGTGTCTCGGCTTGAGATGATCGACGAGATTGAGGAGATAAGGCTACTCCTCCAGCACTACAGTCTCATCTACGCCGAGAGCGGAGGAATCTTGGATTCTGTCGTGCTGTTGAACTGGGACCTCTAGAGAGAGTATGTAAGTTATATCCATAGAATGACGAATTGATGTTCAGTGACGGAAAGGATATAGTTGTCTAGGCATTGATAATCACATGCTTAGTTGATCATCTCGTTATGTTATCTTCTGCAATTTCTTCCCCATTGCTGAAATCATGCTTGGTCTGTTGGGTGCAACATTTTGTGGGGAGAGAGCCACACCCAGAACCAGATTGGGCATATCAGCTAAGCCGAAATTAAATACTTGGCTCGACATCCAATCTGCTTGTTCAGTAACAATCAACCAAAAAAAAAAAAGAAAAAAATAGAGATATCAATAAAATCAGTCCCATCAGCATAACATAGCCTTTGTTTACTACTGTGGGACCACCACTGCGGAATCTACTCAGAAGTCCCATAGTCCACACCTAAAAAACCAAAATTGCTGCCACATAAACCAAATCCACCAAATCTCTGTTTTCTCTTTTCTTCTCTTTTCCCCTACATAATCCACCCTTTTCCGTCCCCACGTCTCCGCCTCCCAGAGCAACCCATATCTCCTGCATGCCCAAACTCAACACCACGATAACCATCTTTCTTCCTGACCGCCATCATGGATGACGAAGGACTTTTCGGGGATATCGAACAGGATAACAACCCGCTGTTTTTCGGGTCGTCGACATTTACCGACCCCTACAACTTGCAGAACGACCAGGCCAAGCACAATCCCCGTTCCAATGTGAAGGCGTCGCCCGCAGACCCCCAACTGGACTTCAGCTCCACCGCCTTGGTCAACAGCTCGCTCGGGCTCTCGCACAGAATCAAGAAGATGCTCAACAACCCGAAGCTTCGCATTGACGTGATTCTGACCGAGAGATTGGCCAACACTAGTGTGATAGTATACTTGATTGAGCTACGCCTAGACAAGCTGGACGAGACCATCATCGTCAAACGGAGATACTCGGAGTTCAAGTCGCTCAGAGATAACTTGGTCAAGTTGTTTCCGACCATCATCATCCCGCCCATTCCGGAGAAGCATACCCTCATCACCTACTTGATCAATTCCATAGATAACAGCAAGGAGATCTCGGTGATCGAGGTGAGAAAACGGTACTTCCGCAACTTCTTGCACGATGTGGTGCTGGACCTGAGCCCATTGTTGCGCAATTGTCCCTTGCTCCACAAGTTCTTGGACCCTAACTACGAGTTGTGTTGGGAGAATGCCATCAGCGAGCCTCCGGTGAGCATGCTCCCCCAGAACCTCTTGCTTTCGAACCCAAACAACCCCACGGATCAAAACGGGTTGTATTTGCTTATGCCGGCTGTGAACGGCTTTGATTTGGACTCGGGTGATAACCTCTCGGGGCTCAAGAAACTTAATGACGACTTGCACAGGTTGAATAACGAGATCAACCTTTATGACCTCAAAGAAAGCAAGCAGCCAGAGATGAAAAAGGACGGGAAAATGGCTTTTGACGATATCCCCGTCGAGTTGATAAACTACGAAATTAACTTTCATCAGAACATCAAGGTGCTCCACGATCTTCACAAACTAAACAACCGGTCAGTGAGAAACTTGAAGCATATGGTCAACATCTTGGTGGAGTTGGGTGCCAACATGAACAACTTTTCGTTGCAAATCCATGAGTTGAACAGTCTGGATAATAACCAGCTCTCTTTGACTATCGAGAAGTTCGGACTGACCATGGACACGAACTTCCTCAGTTTTGAACATCTCTTGTACAACCATGTTGTTCCAGAATGGCAGGAGCCAATCAACCAGTTTGTTCAGTACTACTATTCCGCATTGCAGTTGGTGAAATTCTACAAGTATAAGCTTGTCCAGTTCAAGCTTCTTTACAAGCTCAAGTTCAACAAGATCCAAGATCTCACAAACTTCTCCAGCAACCACCACTCCGTCAAGCATTTGAAAGATTTGAATATCGATAGTCCTTCGATCAACTCGGCAATCAAGAAGATCGAGGCCAAGCAGCGTCGTGCTGGAAGCTTGCAATCCAAGAAGCTGTGGTACGGTCTCTTTGGAGGCAACAAGGCCACGTTTTCGCTACCGGAGGAGAATAATTATAGAAACCGGGATAGCATGTCGCAACCATCGGACCTGCTGTACAGCCAGCCCAATCATGTCCCTCCCCCAGACCTCAACAGTCACTACCAGCACAAGATACAACACATCGAGAAAGAACTCAACAAGCTCGATCAACTCATTGAGCTCTTCAACAAGGACATGGAGGAATTAACGAAGAATTTACAGATCAACTTTGATGAGTATTTGGTGAAGATGGAACGGAAATGGTTGACAGCTATGCTAGATTTCATCCGTGCTGGCAAACAATTGTTCAACGAAAGTTTGGTCAGCTGGAACGAGCTCAGAACGTTCATTGACGAGACATCCGAGACCAGGAGTCTGTAAGGCTCGTCGGTATTTATAGGTTTCCCTAGGCATTGTTAATTCACATTTTTTGAAACAACTTAGTTAGGGTGGTTTTGGGTTCCGCACGATCGCCACTTCCTCAACACTCACCAACCACCAGATCCATATTCTACTCATTAATAACTACCATAATGTCGGGAATGGAAATTGACAGCGACATTTCCACCGTGTTGGCCACGTTGAGACTGGAATTGGAGTCGCCAGAACTCATCCAATTTCTCTACGAATTGGAGGATTTCTATGAGAGAAAGTTGTGGAACCAATTGACTTTGGCGCTAGAGCAACTTTACACGCTTCCAGAGAGCAAAAACGGATCGTTGAGAGTCAAACTCTTCAATCTGTTCTTGTCACAATTTCAGAACAAGCTCAACCCAATCAAGCTCGTCGACTTTTCCTTGCAATCCTTCGACTCCTCGAGAGACTGTTTGGACAAGTTGAAGGAATTGAAAGAACTGTTGGTTGCAGAGTTGACCAAGAAGCTTTCGTCGAGAAAAGTGGAAGACTTGGACGATGTGATCAACGATAATGAGGCCATCATCTACGTCAACTTGCAAATTGCCCGTTACATGTTGCTCTTGGACGACTTGGCTCTGGCGGAGGAGATCTTGGACTCTTTGAGCGACAAGTTCGAGTCCACGTTGCAGAACGAGTTCAGCGCCAAGATTAACGGTGCTTTCTACTTGACCAAGTGCCAGTACTACAAGATCCACGAAAACTACAATCTTTTCTACACAAACGGATTGTTGTACTTGTCCTCGCTCGACGCTCCATTGTCTGCCGAAGAACAGGTCCGTTTCTGCTACGATCTTTGCATTGCGGCCTTGTTGGGAGACAAGATCTACAACTTTGGTGAGTTGATCCTTCACGACATTTTGAACTCCATAAGTGCCCCAGAAGGCGAGTATTACTGGTTATACAATCTCCTCCAGCAGTTAAACTCGGGTGACATGCCCAAGTTCAACAAAGGCTTGGCTGCTGCTGCCGGCAAGTCGCCTTTCCTCGCCCACCACAAGGACTTCTTGCACCAAAAGATTGTCATTATGGCTTTGTTGGAGTTGATTTCTTTGAAGCTGACCACAAACAAGAGACTTCTGTTCAAGGAAATCAGTTCGGTGACTGGTACACCTGAGGGTGAGGTGGAGCACTTGATCATTAAATGCTTCTCATTGAACTTGATCAAGGGCTACATCAATCAGCTTGACCAAGTGTTGGTGGTGACATGGTTGCAACCTAGAATCTTGAACTTAGACCAGGTCAAAGCCTTGTACGACCACTTGGTTGACTGGGACAACAGAGTGGAGAACTTGGCTCAAAAGGTGCACGACAATGGTGGCACCGTTTGGGCTGGTATTTAATGACCGGAAAATACTAATAAAGATATATATTGTGATTCCATTTGTATGCCATGTTCTAGTCGTTCTTTTTCAACCGGCTGTCGGATCCACCTTGATCCTCGTCATCGTCGTGGTGTTCGTCGTCATCGCCGAGCTCAAACAAGGTATTGCTGGTATTTGCTTCGTGGACAGACTCATCCTTCGTGTTGCCAAGTTCGTTATACTTTGGTGGCTCGTCAGTAGGAATACTCTGGTTATTCAACTCGAAACTGTCTCTTGGCCCAGCCTCTTCATCGCTGTGGCTCATCAACGACATGTCATCCAACTCAAACTCGTGACCGTGTTGGTAGCCGTTGTTACCTTCTCCGTCTTCTCCGTCCTCGGCTCCACCACTGGTGGAAACTTGTTGGGAAACAGCCAACATGTAACTTGTTTCAGTTGGACGCCACAACCATGCAACTCCCAAGAACACACCGAAGAAGATCACACTAGGCCAGAAGTCGAAAATAAAGAAAGATCCCTTCCAGTGCTCCTCAATAACATCAACAGAAGACAAACTCAAGAAGATGAAACTGGACAAGACCAACCCACCGATAGTGAGAATAACAGACATGGTGATAATACGGAACAAGTTCTCGTACAACTGCAACTTGATCACTTGTCTTTGCTTGTGCAAGTTGTCGGTCGTGTTTCTGATGGAAGTCAAAATCAAGACATAGTACAATGACAAGGTGATGGTCACCGGAATAAGCGGCAAGAGAACCCAGAGACTGGCTCCTACGCTATCGTTATCAATGTCGCTGGAAGCAGTCGTGGAGCCGTTTCCGGAGTTGTGGTAGTTACCGATAAGGTAAATCATGGAGGCAGCAAAGTGGCATCCGGCAAGAATCTTGCATCTCGTCATGATCTTCTTTGGCAATTTGAGCAACACCACGCCGTAACCCAATCCGATCAACAACAATAAGAAGAAAGAGAAGGTCATTTTGGCGGAGTTGAGAATTGACAAGAACACCATGTAAACCAGCACAAACCAGCTCAGGCCACGGGTACGATTGACCAAGTCAAAGTAGGACCAGAGCACAAGAGTGTCAAATGTCAAAAACATCAACATGGCCAACAAATATTTCTGCAACGGCAAGATCTGGTTCTGCTTCCGTTTCTTGAAAAACTGGAATCCATACAATGCCATGGTCACAGCATAACAGAGGGTCAAGATTCCGTATGCGGGCAACTTGGGGATCTCGGAAGCACTCAACTGGCCGAATGCATTCTGGAAATTCACCGATCCCTTGAATGCCTTGTCGGATGTGGTGTAGGTGGAAACACAGTAGTATCCGGTTTTCTCCACGAGATAAGTGATGTTTGCCTGGCCCAACTCGTTCAATTGAGCGGTGTAAATCGTGGTATTGGTCACGTCGCTATCCATCAAGAAGTTACCCAATGAATTCAGGTCACAGATTCCCCTTTCCACGGCCAGTTGCGAGCACACGTAAACTTTGCGTCCCATGGCCTCATCAAACTTTCCCAAGTGCACAATGTCCTTGTATTCGAAAATCACATAGCTGATGTTGATATCTTCCAGCGGTTCAGCATCCGGATGCTTCAGATCGAATACGTCGTTACCAAACCGATCTAGCTTGATTCCTATGTGGGGTTTGTAGGATCCTCCCCAGTCTTTTTTGGAGTACATTCCTTCGCAAACTTGCCTGTTGATTCCGTCATCTATGGCGACTTTATTGGCAGTCACACAACTGGCCAAAGCCAATGCAACAGTTAGGAAACGCATAATGAAGTGAAGTTACGTGTTTGCCCTTGCAATTAGTCGGAGGTGCCGGTTGCACGTGAATGTGTGTCACGTGCGAGAATGGGCCAAGGCTTGGCCCGGTTTCGTGTTTTTGGTGGGTGCAATTTAAACTTGGCGGAGTTTTTGGTATAAGCTTATACGTTGGTGTCACCTTGGCGTTAGCTTTTCTCGATTCTCTGCTTATCTTTTCTGTTTTCTTTTTTTTTACTTTGCTCTTTTTCTTGTGGATTTTGAATCCATAGTCGCCAGCCATCTATGCTCAGTGTGCAATATCATGCATTAGAAATAAACCCAGTAATCCAGTGTAGTGCCATCCATGAAATGTCAGTCCAGGCTAGCTAAGCTCCTCAATCCGCTTCATGAGCTTAAGCTCAACATCGCTCCAATTATCCACCAACCCTTTGTAGAATGAGATCTCCTGATCACAGAGTCCAACCATCGACTGCTTCAACTGTTCCTTGTTAAACTTATCCCAGTTTGGATACTCCTCGTTGATGATTCTTGAGGTCAAGTCGTTGACTAGCTCGGTTTGAATGCGAATCTCGTTCTCAAGCTGCTGAATTTTCTGTTCGAGCTTAAACTTCTTGTTGTCTGTGTGGGATGATCCAATGTGTGAAGTGGCGGAGGTGGACAACGTATCCTTTATAAGCTGAGTGGTGCTGTTCACAATGCCGCCATTTGACTGGCCGATCAAGACCGGGTTGGGTGGGGGAGCGTTGTGACTTCCTCCGCCCATGTTGGCAAGGTCAAATTGGGCCTTCGATAAATACTCTTCCAAGACCTGCAAGTCTATCTTCTTGTTGTGCTGCATCTCGATCAAGTCGGTGAATCTCACGATGTACTTGGCGCAATCCTTCAATGACACGAGGAACGACTCGTCAATGTACCGATGCAAATCTCCCCACCGTTCCAGGAAGTGGAGGAGCGACTCAGAAAATACCTTGAAGTTGTTGACGGCGCTCTGGCCGTCTGAGATTGAGGCAGACGATTTGTTGGGGTCCACTTGGCCCAGCTCGTTGGCTAAATTCGTGGCATTTTGCACTGCAGCCAACTTGTCGATTTGAACCAGGAACTGCTCATAGTCTGTCTTCAAGTCGCTGTTTTTCCTGTTGAGCTTGCTGAAGATCTTGTCAAGTTTAAGCAAGTTCTCGTAGAGCTTTTTCAACTTGTCGCTGATCTCCAAGATATCCTTGTTGGTCTCACGCTTATGTTTGGAAGAGGTGAAGAAGTTCATCACGGTTTCCGTTAGCAACTCTTCATTGACTACTTTCCCCACAATCAGCAGGTCGTGGTCGTCGCTGCCCTTGGCGATCTTCAAGTTCTTGGTGAATGTAGACCATTCGCTGGAGTCGCTGATGAAGTAGTGGAACACTCCCAGCTGCGACAACAATTTGTGGTGCGAGATGAATTGGACAAACCGATCAAGCGAGTGGAGCCGCTTGTGCACGAACAGCGTGCTGAACGTGTCGCCCGTCAAGTACTTGAAGTTCAGCTTGGCCGGAAGTGGAGGCACCAAGAGTTGTGGGAAATCGTTCACCAAACAGTCGTGCAAGAAGCGGAAGTCGCCGTAGCGCCGGCGCACCTTCACCGTCACGGTCTTGGTGTCTGCATCCGGCTGTGTTGAGGAGAGTTTGATCACGTCCGGCTGGTCGGTCGTGGTGGTGATCAAGTACGAGATAAACGGCTTGGAGTTGCCGTCCCGGTCGCTGATGGGGCTGGTCACATGCAGCTGGATCTTGTACTTGAGGAACTGCTCCTCCATTTTACGCTCGTCAAGAGCATTCGGCCGTGATGCTGGTGCTGCCAGCTGTGGCTGTGGAGGCTGGGAGAACTCGGCCCCAGAAGTGTCCGGCAACTCGGCCACATCCGGCTCTTGCGGTGGGTTTGTGGTTGCAACAGGCGTGGAATGTTCGTGGATTTCGGCGGCTATGTCATCTGCGTTCGTGTGTGGTGATTGTGGACTCTCGTCGTGGAGATTCACGCTGGAGGTTTCGATTGAAGCCTCTGGCGCAAGAAGCAACGAATTGGTGGGGCTGGACTCCTCAATGATGGCGTCCTGTTTGGGCGTTTGTGGCTCGTGCTTATCGTCCCTGTCCCATTGGATCGAAGAGAAGGCGTCGTCGGAACTCATGGGGGTGGAGGTGCGATAACTTGAGTATGGGGATTATGTGTGGGAGAGGCGACTTGTAGTTATCAGTGGGCTGCGCACGACCGTGGATGGTGGCCCACCAGGAACCACACCAGGAGAATAGGGCTAAACATGGCAATTATGGAGCAAGGCATGTCGAGAATATTGCGAGGCTGCTGTGTTTGCTGTTTTGTTTTGTTTTGTTTTTTTAATTTTTTTGGCTTTTTTAATTTTTTTGGCTTTTTTGGTTCTTTTGGCTTTTTGTTTTCAGGTTTGGTTGGTTGATTAGAGTGGAACCTCTGCACTTTTGCCAGTGCATGGTGATCTACAGGATTGGACCCAGGGTCCTCCTGCAACGAAGGTCATTTTGTTTGTAAATCAGTAAAGAGAAAGAGAGCATTAGGTGTTGAGTTCGTGACGGTTGCGGTGCTGGCTAAATCACCAACCACACTCCGGTACCAATGACGGCAGCTCCCACGATGGCAGTGATGATACTGGCACCGGCTTTATCGCCCGAGTCTAACTTGAGCGGAGCTGCGTCGAGAGCACTCTGGGCGTATCCAGCAGCTGGGTTGCCGATGGAGGTTCCTCCGGTGCTGGCAGTTAGCGGACCGGGGAAGTCGGCCACTCGCAAGTTCTGCATCACCTCCAACGCACACATCTGCTCACCAAGACCCCAGGTTCCGTCCCAGGTACCGTTGGTCCACGAAAGACCACAGGTGTGACCGTCCCTTCCTCCCACACAAGACCAGGCAGCGGCATTGGCCGAGTCCACAAGCCATTTACGGATTCTGTCGTAGGTCTGCGGCACGAGAATCGACGTCAACCCCAAGAACCGCGAGAAGTATGCCTTGAACGACCGCTGATCGTTGTTACATGTGAATTGCGCCGAGGTTGCACTCTGGCACGCCGCCTCGTACATGATGACGGCATCGGACGACTTGTTGTAGAAGAAGACCTGGGCTGCGTGCAAGAGGTTCAACGTGCGGTTCAACCACTTCTCCTCCAAAGTGTAATTGTAAAGGTAGGCGCATCCGGCCAACATGAGGCCCTGGTTGTAGGTCCACTGCAACTTGGTGATGTCGGAGCAGTTGTTGTTGATCTTGACTCCGTCGTAGACAAACCACCAGTCGCCCTCGGTCAACAACCCCACGCCGTACATCCAGTCAAACACCTTCTCGGCCCAGTCCACGTAGGTGTCGTTACCGGTGTACCGAGCCAACCGGGCACTGAGGTGGAACAACGCACCGTTGGACACGGAGTTCTTGTAGTCGTATCCGGAGTTCCACTGGAAAATCTGCCACCGCAACCCTCCGTTACACTCGCCCATGTCCCACCGGGCGCTCATGGTGTTGAACACCGCCTGGGTCAAGGTCAACCACGCCATACGATGGTCCAGTGGATTGGTGAAGTTTCTCTCGGCAGCTGCAATCACCGCGATTCCCCAGAACGCCTGATCGTCGTTACCCTCGGTGGTGGACTGGTTGAGCGGAATGTAGTTGTAGTCGTCTCCCACCTGGTACATGAGTGCTTCCTTGATGGATGCCTCGTAGGTGTCGTCTTCCATGTAGAATGTGTAGTCGATGAGCGAGCCCCAGGCTCCGCCGGCCTCCCACCAGTAGTATGGCCACGTGAACATGCCGACAGTACCGCCGTATGTGTTTCCTTCGTAGTAGTCAAAGAGACCCTTGGCGACCAACTTGGTTGCGTCCTTGATGGTGGTGACGTTGTTGGTATCTAGCCAAATGGCGTGCACCAGCGAGAAGAGCGCCAACGCTGCTGCTAACGGAGCAAATCTCATTTGTGTTTTGTGTAGTTTGTTTTCGAGAAAACCGTTCTTTTTTCCTGGTCTTCACCTCCTGGCAAGATCGGGTTGGTTTTTTGTGAAGGCTGTGTGCAAGCCGCGCCAACCGTGTCTGGGGGGGTGAACATACAGTCTCTGGAGGTAGGAGGTGCAATGAGTGATGCACCAGGTGCAGTCAGAGTTGGAGAGTGCCAGACCTGGAGCTCTTCGCCTACACTACCATAGGACGTTTGGACTCGGGTGTAGTATACATATGTAACACTGCAAGGCGACGGGAGACGTCGCGAGTGCGTTTTTTTTTCTTTTGCCGTGGTTCTATCAATTACAGAGACATTTGCTCCGGACTGTGGGGTGGGCCTATGGAGCGAACATAGGGTCCAAGTCATCTGGGTCGCCGTCTTCGTCGTCGTCATCATCTTCCTCCTCATCTTCGTCTTCGTCTTCATCTTCGTCCTCTTCCTCTTCCTCGCCTTCCTGCTCTTCGCCCTGGTGCTCTTCTTCGTCCTCATGTTTGTCCTTGTCAGACTCCTCCTCGGAGACATCCATCTGCGAGTCGTTGCCTGCTGGAGCCTGTGCGGCGGCTCCGCCGTTTTGGACAGAGTTGCCGAGCCCGTTCTGAGCAGCAGCGGCCGCCTCGTTCTTGCGGATGTTGAAAATCTGTTTCTGCAAGGTAGCAAAGTCCTTCACAAACTGATCGGCCTCCACTGCATCAAGCTTGAGAGTGGCATAAACCTTGAGTGGGTCGGTCTCAAAACTGAGGCCGTGCGCATGCATCTGGTCGTCAAGAGTCTTCAAGAACGATACGCTGTAGTCGGTGGCTGTCTTCTTCGACACCTTCTTGATGACGATCAAATTCGTCTCACTGACGAAAAACAAGTCTATCGTGGCGGTGGCAACGTCGCTGCTGCCCACGTACGTTGTCCTGAGTGGCGGCGTCAACGTGTAGTGGTACTGATGGCTCACCTTGGACACAGTAGGCGAGGTGTGGTTGACTTCGGCAACGTTGTGCAGAACTCGGGTGAACTTGGTGGGTGCCAACAGCGCCATCAAGGGATCCATGTATATCAGACCAAACGAGTCCAACATGACCTTCCGGAACTGCTCCTCCGATGAGATCGACCGGTTGGTATTGAGCAGTTCCACCAAGTATGGTGCAAGCTCCGACACATATGTCATGGCGCTGTGGTCCTTGTTGTTAACCACCTCCAACAAGAAGTCGTTGAAGTCGCTGTACACCGATTTCTGTGCGTAAGGGTCCGAGTAACAATTCTTACACAATCGGTACATGCCACTCATGGTGTCTTCTGGGTCCAACTTGTTGGCGCAGAGCTCACAGTTGGTGGGGGCCACTAGCCGGCTGCGGTCTCCTTGCAGTTTCGGGTACGCCTTATACTGGGTCTGCTGGCGAGCGAGTCCCAGGTTTGGGCCCAATTGTAGGTCGTTACGGTTGATGGCTGCAGCTGCAATGGCAGTGGCGGTAGCCGACGATGTTGCTGGGGCTAGACCGCTGCTGCGGGTGGCGGGACCGCCGTATGGCGTGCTCAGACCCAATTGCGGCAGCTGGAAAACAGACAGCCCGCTCAGCGGCGCCCCGGTGTAGGCGGGTGTTGATCTCAATCCGGATGGCTGTGGTGGCGCCTGATTAGCCGCGTAGGAGTAGTTGTAGGAGGCGCCGTTGGAGGGCGTGGGCGTCTGGGAGCCGTACTGCAGTGCTGGCTGCTTGTAGATGGCAAACTGGGTGTTGTACAGCTGTTTCAGCGGGTTGGGAACCACGTCTCTGTTTGATTGCAAATCAGTCAAGAGCTGGTCGTTGGAGAAGACGTCATCGTGGATGAAGTTGGCGTTCTGGTTCTGTTCCTGGAACTGGCGCATGCCGTAGCGCATGGTCTCCTCGGCCAACGGTTTTCTCAGCTTCTTCTTTGTTCTTTCGATGATTCGACACTTTGCACACGTTTTGTACTGCTGGACCTCGGGCGGTTCGTCGTCCATTCTTCTGCGCTTACAGCGCCGACACCTTCTGACATCGCCTTCGTAGAGCATCATCTTGGCACGGGTTATTTATCGACAAATTTGTGCGCTAGTGGAGGTGACCAAACAAAGCACTTTTGTTTAGAAAAAACTTGGATATGATAATGGGAGATATTGGGCTCCGCACGCCTGGGGTGGGTCTGGTACATAGGGGCCCCGGTGGGGTCCACGGGACTTGGAGTGCTAAGGGGCGATGGCGACACCTGGTGTATGGGTGTTTGCTTCCCTTTTTTTTTATTTACGTTGGTGGTGGGTGTCGGGACTTGGTGATTGACAATTTACTATTCTCTATGCTGGTAGGCAATGCAGGAAAAACTGGGACATTCGCGGTGCGAATTGGGTGCAAAATGCGACGAATGTTTGGTGGTGAGACGAGAATTGGTCCAGTGGAGTGAACGTGGTCTGTGTGCCAGAAATGGGTGGCAAATTGTTTGTAGGGGAACAGTTTGGGTGTGGGAGGGGGAAACTGGGGGTTTATATAGTTTTTTTGTTTCGTTGGTGTATTTATTTGTGCGGTGCTACGGTTCTTGTAATGATAGTTATGGTGCGAATCTGGCAGAAAACGGGAAAACACCACTGGTAACCTGGACGGTAAAGAGAAAATGGAAAATCAAGCAGTAAATATCGAAGAAAACGGCAGATAACACCCACTAATGGAAGAGCAATTGAAAAAAAGAAACAACAAAACAAAAATGCTCCAGGACCTGACTGGTCCGAACACTCCGGAGCCTCGCTGCACCACCTAATATAACCAATAAACTACTAAATGAAAAGTTCCCCAGCAAAAACGCAGAAAGGCGAAGCCAGAATCAAATCAATGTGCAAACAAAAAACACTCCAATTGTATTCCATTGTCGACCTTCCCTTTTCTGGACCTTCATCCGCTTTTCTTTCGCTCGGTCTATTCCTCACCACCACTTTCGCTCTCGCGAACATTTGCTCCCACAACTATCACCAGACGACTCCAAGTGGGACCAAAAAGCAGAAACCGACCCGAGAAATTTCCAAAAATTATCACTCACGTAACAATCACCCACCTCTCAATCTCCAAAATTCCCCCATTTTCCCATTTTCACCTCTCCACAGCATCTTCCCCATACCCCAGTCTGCTTCGTTGCTATGAGGTGCACGGGTCTGCCCCACCGTTAACCTCCGCCCCTATCAATATCTACTCTCCAACCTCATACGACCCGCCCCAAACCCACCAGCGACATGTCCAAAATCGTCCGCTCCATCAAAAATGTGGCCAATGGCTACTCGTCAACCCAGATCTTGGTGAGAAAGGCCACGTCCAACGATCCGTCGGGCCCCACCACCTACGACATGGAAGAGATTGCCTCCTCCACTTACAACTCCCAAACGGAGTTCTTGGAAATCATGGACATGCTCGACCGCCGGTTGAACGACAAGGGAAAGAATTGGCGCCATGTGGCCAAGTCCTTGACGGTGTTGGACTACTTGGTCAGGTTCGGCTCCGACAAGTGTGTGCTCTGGTCCAAGGACAACCTCTACATCATCAAGACGTTGCGGGAGTTTGTGCACTTTGACGAGGCCAACAACGACCAGGGTGCGCTCATCCGTGTCAAGGCCAAGGAATTGGTGGCGCTCTTGCGGGATGACGAGCGTCTTGCCGCAGAGAGACAACTGGCCAGATCCTCAGGCGGACGCCAGAAACGGAGAACAGAGAGACCTCCATCGGAGCCTTACGACGCCGATTTGCAGCGTGCTTTGGAGCTCTCGCGGGAGACGGCCGAGCAGGAAAGAGGCCGGCCAGTGGTCAATGCCGATGAGAACGACCCAGAACTTCAGGCGGCACTCAAGCTTTCCCTTGAGGAGGAGGAGATGCGCAAGTTACGCAACCAGCAAAACACAAACTTGTTGGACTTGGACGATACACCACAGCAGCAATACCAGCAGCAGTACGCATATGTCCAGCCAGTCCAGTACTTCCAGCCACAACAGACGTATTACCAACAGCAGCAGCAATACGATATGTTTGGCAATCCTGTGCAGCCAACGGCTGGCTTCTACCAGCAGGGCCAATACGGCCAGTTCCAGCCCCAGATTCTGCAGCAGTACACTCAACCTCAGATTCCTCAGTACACTGGCTTTGACACCGGCGCCAGCCAGCCAGAGGAGTTGAAGCCATTGAAGACAGGATCCAACAATCCGTTTGCTCTATCTGACTCGAGACCACTGCAGCAGGATCAACAGCAGCAACAATCCTTGAACAACCTAGCACAGCAACAGCAGCAACAGCAGCAACAGCAGCAACAGCAGCAACAACAACCAGCTTTCTTCACACAGCCTCAAACATCTCCGGCAAGGCCCGAGCTTCAGTCTAGGCCATCTCGTTTCAACGAAACTCACGAACTCAATAATCTTTTGGCATCGGGTACCGGCATCGACACTTTTGGTAATACCGGTGCTACCCGTATTCCTCACCAACACACAAAGACTGGCACTTTCATCAATTCTCAGGGTACTGGATATCGCCAAGAGCAAAGTGAAGTGCGGTTGAGCTCCAATGCCACCGGTAACCCATTCTTGAACACTGGTATCGGCAACACGGCCACCAGCGGCAACTTGGCTGGTCATTCTCGGATCGATCCAGCTCCAACAGGCTACGGCTTTGGAAACTCAAAGGACGAACCAAGCTTGATCGACATTTAAAAGCAAGCTAAAGTTTACGAGTTATTATCAATAGATCTGTATTATTTCCCCACAGTATACTTTGTGTAATTCTCAAGCTTTCCTTGGAATATACTCTTGACACACCAATCCCAATCAACGACAGTAACATCTTTGAGCGATGAAACGAGCTTCTTGTCTCTCACTTTGTGTGCAACAAGAATGCATTTTCCATCTTCATTGGATACCAAATTTGATTTAGATGACGAGGCGGTGAGTTTGATCTGGTTGGCAGTCTGTAGCCCGTGTGCCTCCAAGATACCGCTAATGAGACCAGCACCACCGTTCAAGTTTGTAGACAAATTCAATTTTAGTCCATCGAACACCAACCCGTTTTCATGCAGAAGTAAGCGTTTGAGTCCACTGGCAGTGCCCTTACAGCCGAGTTCCTCATTAATTTGTTTCACGGGAACGACATTATCCAAATAGTAGTCCTTGATGTTGAATTCCAAAGACAATTCCTCCCAAGTGGTCTCTGAATGCGCTATCCGCTTCAAAACATCCGCAAGATAGCTGGGATGGAGAATCTGGTGAGCCTTGCTCAAACTTATGAGAAACTTTTCTGTTCGAAGCACTCTTGGTGCTATTATGGTATCAATCTGTCTCTTACTGTTGGTGTCGTTCACGACATGAATTCCAACCTTTGAGAGCTTGACAATTTCTGCTCTATTCAACACCAAATCCTGTTCACATCCTGTCATTATTGCCACCATATGCACTGGCTTCTCGTTCTTCTTTTTGGGAGTTGCTTTTGTAGTAGCTTCTGTCTTTTTCTTCTTGACCGGAGTGCCGTCTGGATCTCCGGTTGTAGGTTCTTCGCTTTCACGCTTTTTCTTAGGGGTTGTAACCGACCTGTCAAGCTCTTCCATGTAATCTTTCATCTTACGAACGGACTTTGACATCGAAGTGTACTGGTTCAAGTCCTCCATGTCAGAATGAAGTTTCATTTCTGCTTTCTTCTTTGCTGATCTTCCGGCACGTCCATGAACTTGGGTTGGTACGTTGATAGTTTCTTGGATTTCAACCACATCCTCTTGGCCCTGGCTACCATTAGTCGATGCAATCTTGTTTATAACCTCCGTGGTGGCCAGTGTTCCATTGCTTGCGGTTGGAGCGGCGTCTGAGTCAATATCTGGAGAGGTAGTTGGGGATCTCGTCACAGACTCAAGCCCCTTCTTTGAGTCTTGAGAAGCCACATTCTGATGGTCGGAGATGGAGTTATGGTTATCCTCGTTCAGGCTATCTTCAACATCCAGAGCTTCACTACCATCGTCAATCCATTTTAGAAGATCTTGTTTCAGCAAATGCGTCATTCCGAGAAGTTGCTCTGCCGAGTCCACTCCGGAGTACCTTTTGTCTGACGCATCCAACAATTTCCACTTGACGAAACACTCCTCAATCCAAAGATGGTTCACGATCTTCACCGAGGGCCATCTCTTTCTGGCTGCGTCGTACTTCTCTCCACTGGCCTTGGCAGTGACGAGAAAGTCGTTGCGGCTATCGAGAGTCTTGGTAAAGTTTGCTCCCATAGCCACTATGAGCTGGGATAAATAATGCCGAGCATCTCCGCTGTATCCTGTAACACTGATGCGGAGGTTCTGGAACTCGGGAATGATGGCCTCTGGGACTGGAAAGTGGAGAAGTTGAGACTCAAGTGGAGAGACATACTTCTTGGTCATGGCGACGTAGTAGAGCCAGGGTAAGGTTGCCACGTCAATGCCGGATGCTTTGCAGCATTGTCTGAATATCTCACCCTGTCTGTATTTCCCTAGGTAGACATTGACGGACTTGTCGTCGAAGTCAGTGGTGATTTGGCCTCCGCATCTCTTCACTAGAGATGTCAATGCATCGACCAACCGCTCGCTCAATTTGTAGTCTCCGTCCAAGTACACCACTTTGCCCTTCAACACGTCGCTTTTCACGTTCTCCAACGCGTACTCCTCGTCCTGAGACGCGGTATACGTCTTGAAGTTTGGTTTCCCTGTTTGGAGCACCACCGGGTCGGAGAGGAGGTATGGCTCCTCATCCACGTGCCGCTGCTGGCGCATGCAATCGTCCACCCAATGTGGGAGCACGATCTTGATCTCCAATCCCTCCTTCTTCTTGATGTTGGCCGCAACCACGCTCTTGTTGTTGGAGAGATCCACAGCCACCAAATGCGTGGTGTAGCGGGACAACGCGTCCAAGTACTGGCCACCAAACGCTCTTACGCCCGCATACATCATCTCGCGGTCGCCCTCAGGGAGATTGTCGCTGATACAGACCACCACTCTGTCCATGAAAGGTAGCGGTACTGGAGAGTAGAGTCTGTAGTTGCGTCTCTGGTGGGCCAGTTCCGAGTCCTCGAGCCATTGCGGCGAAGTGACAGGCACCATGAGCTCGGCCGCACGCGCATACTCGGCAAAGTCGTATGTGGCGCTGATGATATGGGAGATTCGTTGTGTATCTATTGTACCAGCAGAATCCTGGGGAGTTTTGATGGTGGAGCGGCCGCCATTGCGGGAAGTTAGAGACTTCATCCACGCGACCGAGTAGTGGCCCGTTTCGCCCGTGTCGACGATGAGAAAATGGGTATCATCGAAGATTTTGCCCATTGTGGGGAAAAGTGGTGGAGTAGGTGTATTTGGGTTAGAGTGTAGATGCAGAACCTACTACTGGTGAGAAGATGAGAGAGGACCCGAGAAACTGGAAGCGGAAAAGGAGGGAAAACGACGGAAAAAAGACGAAAAAAAAAAAAAGAAAATCAGAAAATCGGAGAAACAAAATTTGGTCAACGTTCTGCAATCTCGCTGCCAATGCTGCTCCATACTGGATGTCACCAACATAATCCATCTCTATATTATGTGGTATTCCCATGCAGAACCAACCCTAAACCTAAGCTACTACTTTACGAACTCGTACCGACACCGAGTGGCTTGTCAGCACTACCGAGACACCCGCATCCTGCAATGGGCCCTCCCATATAAATAGCACTTCCCGCATGTGCCCACTGTCTGGCCCCAATTTCGGTGTTGGTGATCGCCCACCTGCCTAATTGGGGTCATTGGTAAATATTCCTCCAGTGCCAGACAGTAGCCCTTCCGTAAATTGGTGGTGATTGGTGATAAAATTGGAAACCACACTCGCCGAACCACAGACTTCTCTTGCAAATTCAGGGTCTGTCTTTTGTTTCTGCCCTACGATGGTCCTCTCCAAACAAAAGTCTGCTGACGACGTTAATATGGGGTCCGTGAATCTTGCGGATGCCCAAAGAGGCCGAAGAGCTCGGTCTGCTTCGCCGGTGAAGAGCAACTATCGACTCTCGTTGCCTCCTTACCTCACCACGCCAAACTTTGCGGCGCTCGGAGACCTGACTGACGATCTCTCCTCCACGTTCTCGTCTCCCTCGGTGTCTCAAGACCAGTTGCGAGAGTTGAGTCGGTCGCCCATTTCTAAGAAATTGCACATCACTCGGAGCAACTATGCCATCCCGATCCCCTTCACGTTGAAATTGCCTCCCAAGTTGAGCCAGTCGGCGCCCACCACGCCCAACAAGTCGGCCTCGGCGTCGCCCAAATCTCCGTCCAGATTGGTGTTCACAGGCAGAAGCTACGAGCCTTTCGAGTCTGAGCCAGAGGAAGAGTACGACTACGACAACACCTTTGCCAGACAGCCTCCGCCGCTCCCCGATAAGCCTCCGGCCGTCACCAGCAGCCGCAAGAAAGTGGCCAAGTTTGTCCAGAAAACCCAGTCGATTCCTCTTGACCAGCTCAGCATGATCGAGGAGGCATCTACCCGGGCCAACAGTGTCAAATCCAAGGCATTGCCTCTGGTTCCAGCTTCTCCCATCTCGGCAGGCCCTTCAACGAGGAGAATCCTGAGAAAGATGCCGTCGGACATGGAACCAGTGTTGGAGGCTCCAACTGCCAGACGGGAATTGTCCATTCTTCATGGCGATGCACCCAGCTTCAGTCTGCTTACGAGAGATTCCGCTGCTTCTCCTTTCATTGACTCACAGCCTCCTCAAAGAGAGGTAATCGCTGCTGAATCAAACACCTTCACTCCGAGAGAAGCAATCGCTACGGAATCGACCCCATATGCCCCAAGAAGGCCCGCAGAAGCAAGTGTATCCAGAATTGCTGAAGCTCCTGTTCGCTCAGCCCAACCACAAGAAAACTCCCAGGGAAAACTTCCACATAGCACGGCATTCCATCACAACCTCAATAATGGCTCGGAGGAGTTGAGAATTGGCAAACGGACATTCTCAGACGAATCTTGTGTCTCTTCTGTCAGCTCTTTCAGCTCTGTTGGCGACTTCTTCAATGTTGGATCATATGCATATGGACCTAAGTCTAGACCAGAGTTGAGACAACAGCCACAACTGGTGCAAACGGCCCATATTCAGGTGGAGAGAAATGCATCTACAAAATCATACGCATCAACTTCCAGCGCAGACTCCATGTCTTCTTGGAACTCGGTGCAGAAGAGTCTTGATTTCAGCTTGAAAGATAGTGCCTCGAATGAGACAAGAGGATCAGAAGCTGATAAAACATATGTCACTGACTCTCTGGTTTCTGAAGACGAAACGCTTCCTCTTAGCATAAAAGAGAAAAACTTGGCTGCTCCTGTTGAAAAAGACGTTGAAGAAGATGTCGAGGAGGACATTGAAGAAGACGTCGAAGAAGCCAACAATGGTGCTGGCATAGGTTTCAACTTCCCCAATGATGCATCTAACGTTACCAATGTGAAGTCCCCCAAAAAGAAACAGGTCAAGGCCTCTCGGTCTTCCTTTAGCATTGTCTCAACCAGCGGGCAGATTGAGATTCCAGACTTGGACAACTTGCAGATTCAAGAAGACTGTTCCTGTTCAGTGAACCATGCAACTTCTTCAACAAAGATCTCTGACATAATGGAGCCAATTGGCATGCCTAGCCGTGCAGCTAGAGAACACTTCAAAGCAATTTATGGAGAGTCTCTGGCCGATTCAGATAGTGACTCCTCATTCAATTCTCAATTCTCCAAGTTGAACCAAACAGCCACAAAAAAGCCTTCCCCTATCAAGAAGACGGCTTCCATTGGCTCTGGACCTGCTACCTCAACGAGATCATCCCCTGTTCGCCACGCACGTCACCGCTCCATGTACAATATTGACTTTGACAACTTGGAGGACAAAACTCCAAACAGAAACCACAGCCGCTCCAAGTCAACTGCAGACTCAATTGATTTCGTCTCCTCTTGTGAACCATTGAGACTCAATCGCGGATCTACAAAGCATATCCAAACCCTTAGTCCAGAGAAGGAGCAGAGAGAAGCCGTCACACCTGCTGAGCCAGAAATAAAAATTGTGGTTGCCGAACCTCCAAAAAAAGTGGAATACGCCGTTGACTTTAAAACCGCTAATGGAAACGCAGAGAAGGAGCAAGTTTTCCATATCAAGGCTCCAATCGATTATTATCACCGGTCAACACTCTCAACTCCATCCCATTCTGATTACCGCACAGCTGGGAGCTCTGAATTTGCATCTAGTTATCAATCCAGTCGAACCGCCAGAGAAACTGCTTCAACTGCTCCTTCCGATACAAACAGTGTCACCATTGATCTCACCAAGGATGGCTATAATGTCTGCATGATTAAGCGTAATGACTCGCAGTTGTCTTACAGGTCTGTCATTGAGAAGACAAAGGATGGAAAGCAGGTTGAAGTTGTTCTCGTGGATGAAGATGATGATGCCAACGTTTCAAACTTGGATAGAGATGACCTTCTGAGTATCTACTCAAGATATATGAATGACTGGGTAGACCGTTCAGACTCCGTGAGGTCATCTTTGTCAGAAGCTAGTACTGCAACGGCAAATAGTTGGAATAACTCTGAGACCAACTTTAACGTGAAGTCAATGGCATCTTTGAAGCGGAACCAAGCATACTTGAAGGGCCAAAGACCCGTCAAAGCTGACGTCCGTCTGAATCAAAGGTCTATTCGAGGAAAAACGAATGGTCCGATTGAAAATCTACACATGAAAGGTCCACAGGTGCATCAGCGAGGGAAAATAATAGAAAACAACTACTTTGACTACTCAACAGGGGAAAATTATGATTTCAATACGTTCATGGACCAAAGGAAGTCCAGGGGTATTAGATAGTGCTAATAAAAAAACATGCAGCGTGCAATATTGAACTATTTAATGATTGGACTATCAGCCTCTGTAATAGGTTCAAGATTGAACGATTTGTGACTGATGGAGTCACTGCTTTTTTCAAGTAGATGCGAGTTATGGTGTATGCTATAGGGTAAGGGTTTCTGTTTGAACCTTTCCTTCTCGTCCTCTTCCTCTTCTTCATGGAATGAATTGAGCGACGTGATCGATCTCAAAGAACCAGCTCTATTCAAGTTATCGGCGATGCCATTACAACCTGATTTGTAGAAAGTGACTGTCTTCAGAGAAGTCTCGATCTTATTCTTCTGGAAACAGTTATCCATGACGACTCTCTGTGGTTTCTTATTGTAAGAATTGGACCGGAAAAAGTCTGGAACATCGATGTGGCTTCTTTGGTCTTCAAAATCATAATCTTCTGGAAGCTGATTGATCTCATCGAGCAAGTCCTCGTCCAACTGACAATTTGTCTGATCAGTAGACACATCCTCTAGACTTTGCGAAAACGAAACTTCTGGCTTCTGTTTAGTTGATTCAGCCGAAGTTTCACGCGAGATGGACTCTTCAACTCTCCTTTCGCTGGACGCGGACGTGTGGTTAGATAATTCGCTGGTGGAGCGATCGTCATTTGAATGGTCTAGCTCGAGAGCCGCCAACGTCTTCATCATATCGGCAATTGAGCTTCGGGCCTTCTTTTTTCTCTCTTCAGTTGGAACATCGAGAGCGCTTTCAAGGTCAGCCAACGTATTCATCATATCAATAACCAGGCTTCTCTCTGCCTTAGGTTTCTCAAGCTTGGGTTTCTGCTTGTCCAACTCCTGGAAGAGCGACTTCATATCTTCTATCTTTGCTCCATTCGGCTGGTTCTGTTGGACTTCTGTTGTAGTCGTTTGCTGAAGTGAGCTCAAGAAATCCATCATTTGAACAATAGATTGACGTCTTTCTGGTTTGGGAAGTTCGGCTGCCGTTGATTTTTCTAAAGAGCCCAAAAGATCCATCATATTGGCAATTGACTCACGATTATTAGGGTCAGCAGGAACAATTCCCAAACCCACGTCCGCAGGAGCCAGGTCACCAGCATCAAAGGACGTGTCAGCCAGCTGATTTTGCAATTTGCGGTTATTTCTGTACAATCTGAATTTTTGTTCTGAGCCAAAAGTGACTCCGTTGATCAAAGGGGAAGAAGTGCCGCGAGTTTCAAATGGGGACCGACCGAAAGCACGTTGTGAAGAAGGTGTAGTGGTGGTATTATTAGGCAGTCTGGTGTGGTCCAAGTAGCTGTCCAAGAGTTCGTCTGTGAATCCCTCACCTGGCGAGCTGAAACTCTGGCTGGTGAAAGCCAATTGCATTTCTGGAGTGGCCTCTCTGCTTCGAGAGAATGAGAATTGTGGAGGTTCGTGGGTCGATTCAGACAGAGGATCGGACGACTCCGTGGCCTTGCTGATGGACGAAGCCAATTGCACCTCTTCGACGCCGTCTATGTTTTCGTCAAGAGCGACTTCCTCCCGGTCGTCTTCACTCTCGTTGTGGTATGGCGTGCTTTCCGACGCAGGCAGCTCCGACAACTTCCTATCTACTGGCAGTTGATCTTCGTCTAGGAAGTCGTCATAGCGGTTGTTGCCCTCGAAATCGTCAATGTAGTCCTCTTCGAGGCCATCTTCGTCCATGCCGTTGTTTTCGAAATCGTAATCAGAGAGTGCCTCACCTTCGTACCCCATGTCGTCATAGAGTCCGGGCTTGAGGCCTGCGTTCGCCTTGATGGACGTCTTGGTCTTGTAGTACTTCACGGAGGTGTTACGGCCGCCCCGAATGTCCTTGACAAAGGAAAACTGTGACGACGCATCCGAGTCCTTCAGTTCGTCGTCATCCTCGTAGTAGGCCTCTGTATCTTTGCTGGAAATGTCGGCCAAGAGCTCGTGCGACAGCGCCTGCTTGGCCTTGAAGTTGCCTTCGGAGTTGGCGATGGATAACACTGACTCTCCCGTGTGAGACAAGGCGAGCCCCAACTTGCGGTCGAAGATGATCGGCATGTCCTCTTTGGACTTTGTGTCGACCGAGCTATCGGAGAGACCCGGTAGGATCCCAAGCTTGGGCGGAGGGAGCTGTGTGGCCAAGTCCGTTGGGCGAATGATCTCCATCAGCACTGAAGTCGGTAGCGGCTTCCCCAACGGGTTTGGCCGCGGAATCGGGCTCAGCTGGAGATCGGACAAGCTGGTGTATGAGTTTGCGCCACGCATGAGGTTTCGGCGTCCCCTGGGCGGCTCGAACGTGCTGTGCATGGCGGCATTGAGCGAATCACCGGTGGTGACCACTCCTGGCGAAACCTGGAGCTTCAGGTGGTGACCAAACATCTTTTTGATCGGGGTCAAGAGCTTTTTCGGCGACAGGATCGACGTCAGCGACCCCAGAAGCGTCTGAGGAGGCGTCATGTTGGCGGCAGACAGGGAGATCTGGGGCAGATTGATCGGGGTGGTTTTGGCGACTCCGGGCCGGTTGTAAGGGTCTGGCCCCGCGTCCGACGCCGACGAGTCGCTGCGGCGGTGGGACTTGATGAGAGACCGCATCGACACGGAATTGTGGGCAGTTGAGTGAGTTGTGCCGAGGTGGGCCGCTGTCACCAGAAGGAATGAAAGTAGGAGATAATCGGTTTATCTGGAGTCATGCAGGCAGATAAGCCTGGGTGAGACAAGATGGGTAACCGTGGGTGATTTGGGGAGAATGGGCAGGAATGTTTGGGGAGAGTCGATATATTTGCGAAGAAGAAGGATGTTGTCAGATTTTACTTTTTCTTTTGTTTCTTTATTTCTGGTTCTGGTGGCTCTTGCTGGGTCTAGTTGCGAGGGTTTCTTGGTTACTGTGGATGTTTGAGTGCGGAAATGCGACACAACAGAAGAGTTCAGCCAGCAAACAGACCGCCACAACTCCCAGCAGAATCGGGCTAAAAATACAGAAAAGCGAGACTTTACAGCAAACTTGGCCCGGCCAGTTTGATGTTTGCGTTCTTCGTTTTTCTTTTTTGGCGAAATATCGGCCCATTCGGTGCACTTGGTGATGGCCAGTGCTCTGGGTGCAACAATGCGAAACCAGGAACAAGAATTGGCAGAACAAGAAGAAATCAGACAGAATACAGAATACAGAATACAGAATCCAAACCAAAGGCAGAAAATCGGAATCCGAAATTCGTTCAACTAACAAAAACAAAAACAAAACATCACTGCAACTACACTAACCACCGTAATTGCCCTACTACACGTTTTCCCTCTGGTGCCTGAACCTGAGACCTACATGTCCCTTGAGCCTTGAGCCCAGTCTCCAGGGCTAGAGCCCTCTCTCCACGTGACAAAGACCCACGGTGCGCGGCCCCCACCTCCAACGCACACCCGTGCACCAGGGCCAGTACAGGCCCTCTGGCACCGCACCAGTGCCTCCTCGTGCGAAAAAACTTCCCGCCAATCCTGAAAATTTTTGAACCTCTTATTTCTAGACTTTCACTGTTCACCGTCAATCGAAAGAATACACCATGTTGATTCCAAAGGAAGACAGAAAAAAGATCCACCAATACCTCTTCCAGGAGGGCGTGGTTGTCGCTAAGAAGGACTTCGACCAGCCAAAGCACGAGGAGATCGACACCAGAAACTTGTACGTCATCAAGGCCTTGCAGTCTTTGACCTCTAAGGGTTACGTCAAGACCCAGTTCTCGTGGCAATACTACTACTACACCTTGACCGACGAGGGTGTTGAGTTCCTCAGATCCGAGTTGAACATCCCAGAGGGAATCTTGCCATTGACCAGATTGAAGGGTGCTCCAGCTTCCAGACCAAGACCAATGGCTTCCAGAGGCGGTCCTCAGAGAAGATTCGGTGGTGACTCTTACAGAAGAAGAGCCAGAGATTAGGCCATTCGTCTGCTGTATATCTAATTAAGATCCAACTTGACCAGCTGTAGAGAGAGACTGAAAGTGCACTGCCACCAAAGGAACCAGAACTGGTGGTGCTTATAAGCCCAGGCAAAAACACTAGCAGCCTTTTGGCTTTTGAATTTGAATTTGAATTCGGCTTTAAATTTGACTTTGACAACGTGAAAGTGAAGTGGCCGTTTTCGCTGGCTGGGGGCCATGTTCAGTGTCGACCTTGTCTATGTAGTGAAGAAACGTTCGCGGGTTTTCTTTGCTTTTTTCTCATTTTTTTATGTTATTATTGTTGTTTATGTTTCTAAGAATCCAGATTGCAATCTCCCCTCGAGCATGCTCCGTTTCCATTTCTGTTTTCTGACATACCCCGACCTTCCCGTTTTCGTCCTTTTCGTCTTTTTCGTCCTCTAGTGTCTTTCCCAAGTAAGCAATAGACATTCGCGGGGCACCTAAAACCTACATGGTAGCTCCAGACAAACAGAAACAAAGCCTCCGACAAAACCACCTAAACCACCTAAACCAAAACCAAAAAAGAGAAATACCCTGCTATTTCCACCCGCCAAAACCAGTTTCAGCCTCGAAAACTCGCATTTCCTCGCAAATAAACCCCGTTTCCACGTCCCTCTCCTCCGTCACCTCACTATCGTGTTCCCAGTCACGTGGCATCCTTACCGGTAGCGACTCACTTCTCCTGCACACCCCAGAATCGCCGCAACGCCTGGACCACTATATACTCCACTCTTAAATTCTGGTCTAGAACTACTCTCACTACTGCCGCCTTTTTCCACCGCCAATCAAACTATGGGTCCTAACGAATTGCCGGTGTATCCCACTCCGGAACAGGCTGTGTACCAGGCGTCGCATCACCAGTCACAGTCGCGTCCTCCAAGAGCGTCCTCTAACTCGGGACAACAAACATACAAACAGCAACAGGCGCCTCAGGGCCACCCGTCGCAGCTACCGCCCGCTCCCACACCGGCGTCCTACATGACGAGCCAGTCCTCAAACTACCTGAGCTACTCGCAGCCCCAGACTCCCACGCTGTACTACCACCAATCGCCACACCACCAACAGGCGCCACCCCTGGCCCAGGACTCCCACTCGCAGCGCCAGCAGCAGCAGTACCAGTACCAGCAGCAGCGTCCTCTGCAATATCAGCAACATCTGCAGCATCTGCAGCAGCAACCGCAACAACAGCACCAGCAGCAGTACTACCAGCCACAACAACAGCAGCCGGTTCAGCAGGTGCAGCAGCACCCGCAGGCCACCAACGGCCCTCCTCAGTCGTACACAAAGCACTACGACCAGCAGTACCTGAACCAGGTGCCGCAGTACAACGAACAGGCCCACAGGAAGCAGCTGCAACCTCAACCCCAGCAACAGGCTCCACAATACACCTCGGGAGCTCCTTTGCGGTCGCCGCCCGTCCAGCAGGCCCACACTGCGCCTACGAAAAGACCACCTCCCTCGAATCGCTCGCGTGAGAACGTTAGCGAGGCTCCAAAAGTGTCCAACAAGCAACGCTTGGAGAACGAATTGCGCACCACATTCGAGAGAGTGGACACCAACCGCTCGGGGAGGATCTCTGCGCGGGAGTTGTCTTCTGCTTTGACCAACTTCGACAACACTCGCTTCCAGGACTCGACCGTGCGGTTGATGATCAAGTTGTTCACCAACGAGTCGTCCTCCGGGTTGAACTTTGAGCAGTTCGTCTCGTTGTGGAAGTATTTGACGGCGTACAAGAAGTTGTTTGTTGCTGCTGACACCAACAAGCTGGGGGATATCTCCTTTGGAGAGTTCCAGCGCATAATAGAACAGATTGGCTACAAGTTGAACGTGGACTTGGTGCTCCATTTGTTCCAGAAATTTGCCAACAAGGACTACAACGCTAACGACACGGTCGCCGTGGGCAAGCTCAAATTCGACTCGTTCATTGAACTCTTGGTCTACCTCCGAAAGCTCACCGATATCTTCAAGCAGTACGATAAGGACCTTTCCGGGGTGGCTACAATCAACTACCTGGACTTTTTGTTCGAGATAAGCAACTTGACGTGAGCTTTCTCGTCAGCAATATATTCGGCTTCACTCGGTGCGAAGACTCAATTTCTTTTTTCCCGTACCTGTTTTGCTTCTCTTCCTGTTTTATTACCCAGTGTTTTGACATCAGGTGGGGCTGGTCCTGCACCAGGACCTCCTCACTGAGTCACTTTGAAAATCACCAAGCTCTTCATCAATCTCTAGCCATCTATGCTTGCACCAACCCGATTTAGTGGCTCTCTCTATAGAGCACAGTCGACATTCCGATATGCTTTGGCCCAATACAGACACTCGTCTACTACGAAAAAATACCCCGAGCTCTCCGCCTCAGATTATGACGAATCTGGTGAACCAGACTACTTGAAATTAATCTTGACTTCCAGAGTTTACGATGTTGTCGACAAAGGTGGATCTCCATTGTCACACGCCGTGAACTTGTCCCACAAGTGCAATGCAAAGATTCACTTGAAGAGAGAGGACTTGTTGCCCGTCTTCTCCTTCAAGTTGCGTGGTGCTTACAACATGATCGCCAAGTTGAACTCCAAAACACCTTTGAACGGTGTTATTGCCTGTTCCGCAGGAAACCACGCCCAAGGTGTCGCCTACTCGGCCGCCAGATTGAAGATTCCTTCTACCATCGTCATGCCCACGGCCACTCCTTCCATCAAGTATACCAATGTGTCCAGACTTGGATCTCAGGTTGTGTTGTATGGTGAGGACTTTGATGCTGCCAAGCAAGAATGTGCCAGAATTGGAAGCTTGAACAACTTGACTGACATTCCTCCTTTTGATCATCCATATGTTATTGCCGGTCAGGGTACCGTTGCCTTGGAATTGACCAGACAGATCATCTTGGATGAGTTGGATGCTGTGTTCGTGCCCGTCGGAGGTGGTGGTTTGATTGCAGGTATCGCCACTTATCTTAAAAAGGTTGCCCCTCATGTTAAAATCATTGGTGTGGAGACCTACGATGCCGATGCATTGTCCAAATCCATGAAAGAACATGAGCAGGTCAGACTCGACTCGGTTGGATTGTTCGCCGATGGCACTGCTGTGAAAATTGTTGGTAATGAGACTTGGAGACTTTGTCACAAGTACGTCGACGAGGTCGTTCTCGTGAACACCGACGAAACCTGCGCTGCCATCAAAGACATTTTCGAAGACACCAGATCCATTGTTGAACCCTCGGGAGCTCTTGGAGTTGCAGGTATGAAGAAGTACATCCAGCAGACTAGCGATAAGATTGACCACCTGTCTAAGACTTACATTCCAGTCTTGTCTGGAGCCAACATGAACTTTGACCGCTTAAGATTTGTCAGTGAGCGTGCTGTTCTTGGAGAAGGAAAGGAGGTTTCCTTCGTTGTTACTATCCCTGAGAGACCTGGTGAATTCGCCAAGCTTCAGCAGATCATTCACCCAAGATCTATCACCGAATTCTCTTACAGATACTCCAAGACCGGAACTGCTAACATTTATGTCAGTTTCAACGTTCAAAACAAGAACAAAGAGGTCGCCTCCATCATCGAGACTATGACGAACGACGCCCATGGATACGAGGTTATTGACATCTCCGACAACGAATTGGCCAAGACTCACGGTCGTTATTTGGTGGGCGGAAAGCGTGATGCTTCTGACAAGACTAGCGTCGAGAGACTTTTCCAGTTCGAGTTCCCAGAGAGACCAGGGGCTTTGACTAAATTCTTGCAGGCCATGAAGAATAACTGGGATATCACCTTGTTCCACTACAGAAACCACGGTAATGACATTGGAAAAGTGTTATGTGGGTTTGTTCTCCCAGAAGATACTACTGAGGAGGAGTTCCACTCTGTGTTGGAGAAGTTGGGCTATAAATACGTCGACGAGTCCGACAATGTCGTCTACAACAAATTCTTGAAGCCTCAATAGGTGGTTTACTTGAATGAAATACTAACATTTCTTTTGTATATACAGATTGGTGAACATCTAATCCCGGTTTAGTCGGAACGACGTAAAAATGCCTGGTAGGCTTCGTGGTTGATTTGTACTCTACCAGATGCCTTCATTTGTTTCTTTCCTTCCTTTTGCCTTTCCAACAACTTCTTTCTTCTGGAAATATCGGCAGCATGCAATCTCTGAGTCACATCCTTTCTCTTGGCCTTAATTGTTTCCCTTGCAATGACCTTATTGTTGACTTTGGCCTGAATAGCGACCTCGAAGAGCTGAGATTTGAGATATTCCCGAAATCTGGTAACATACTCTTTACCTCTGCTTTGAACTTGGGACCGGTGCATGACTTGGGACAAGGCATCTTGAGCAACTCCACTAACACAGAGTTCCATCTTCACAATATCCGATTTCTTGTAACCAGAATCCTCATAGTCAAGAGATGCGTATCCCTTTGTTGATCCTTTCAATTTTCCAAAGAAATCCTCCACTAACTGTGCCAAAGGAAGCTCATACTTAAGCAAGACTTGGCCAGTGTTGAGATACTCCAACTCCGTCTGGATTCCTCTATTGGCTTCACAAAGAGACATCACCACTCCAACGTACTCTTCAGGAATTGTCATGATGGCGTTCACGTAAGGCTCCATTAAGTGAGCGATATTGTGAGCTCTCTGGTCAGCACCAGGGAATTCATCTGGATTGGTGATAATCTTCTCCGTATCATCCTTGAAGACGATCTTGTAGGGCACAGTTGGAGCGGTCAAAATGATCTTGGCTCCATACTCATTCTCCAACCGTTCTTTAAACACAGAAGCGTGCAACGAGCCCAAGAATCCCAATCTCCAGCCAAGACCCAATGCACTGGACGTCTCTTTCTCCAAAGTCACCGAACGATCGTTGAGGACCAAGTTTTCCATGTGGTCGTTCATGACCTTAAACTCACCTCCATCAGCTGGGAATGCACCCACAAACACCATTGGCTTTGGCTCTTCAAATCCAGGAAGTGGCTCCAAGCCCTCATGGTGACCGCTCTGGTAGAAGGTGTCTCCGATCATGGCTTCTTTTGGATTTCTCATACCAGGAATAATGTATGCAACTTGGCCAGCACGAACAACATCCATAGGAGTCTTATCTGGGTACATTACACCCACCTCCTTGACATCGTATTTCTTGTTTGTATGAGCCGAGAGAAGCTTCATGCCTTTCTTGATCTTTCCATCCACCACGAACACCAACATCACCACTCCGACATAGGTGTCGTGCCAGGAGTCCACGAGCAACGCCTTGAGGGGCTTATTAAGGTCTCCCAGTGGAGCTGGAATATCCTTGATGATCTTTGGAATGATATTTTCCACGTTCAATCCTGTTTTGGCGCTGACAGGAATGCAGTCGTTCTTGTCCAACTCAAACGTCAGTTCAACCTGGTCCATGGCCCGAGGGATATCGGCGGCATCCAAGTCAATTTTATTGATGATCGGGATCAATTTGAGCCCCATGCTGTACGCAAGGTAGAAGTTGGCCACTGTCTGGGCCTGGACACCCTGGGATGCATCCACCAAGAGAAGAGCACCTCCACAGGAAGCATATGAACGAGAGACTTCAGCACGGAAGTCAACGTGGCCTGGCGTGTCGACCAAATGGAGCAAATAGTCTTCCTTAGTCTGTGGATCCTCGTAGAACATCGTACATGTCTGGGCCTTGACTGTGATTCCTCGTTCTCTCTCCACATCTAGCTTATCCAAAACCTGCTTGTTTGCGTCACCTGGCTGGATGACACCCGTAAGTTCGAGAAGACGGTCAGAAAGCGTGGACTTTCCGTGGTCCACATGGGCCACAATGCTGAAATTTCGGTAGTTTTCTATAGGTATCTTCTCGATTCTCTCCTGGACTTTTTTGATGTGAGATTCTCGGTCAAGAGAGATTTTCTTATCCTGGACCGCCACCGTTTTGGGGCCCTTGAAAAGGAGATGAGAGCTACTAAAGCTTCTCTGGCATAGTAGACCGCTCCTCCACCATCGAAGTGGTGTGGAAAGTTGTGTTCTCATGAACAAGGTAAGTAGAGTGGTGGTTTTATAGATAGAAATGCGCACACTAACAATTTGCACCCACCAATTCAGATGGAACAACTCGATCCACTACAATTCGACGACATTTACAGAACGTTAATTATAAATTAAGCAGAGTTCTCGGCAGCGAAGCTCTTGATGTAGTCCAACAACAACTCCACACTCTTGACCGTGACTGCGTTGTAGATGGATGCTCTCATTCCTCCCACTGATCTGTGGCCCTTCAAACCAGTCAACTTGTTCTCGGCAGCACCCTTGATGAACTTCTCTTCCAACTCAGGGCTTGGCAAAGTGAACACAACGTTCATCTTCGAACGGCTTCCCTGTGCAACTGGCAACTTGAACAAAGCAGGGTATTGCTCGAGGGTATCATACAAGATCTGGGCCTTGTGGGCGTTCTTCTTCTCGATGCTGGCAACACCACCTTCAGCCAACAATTTCTCGGTAACCAACTTCAAAATGTGACAGGTGAAGATTGGAATAGTGTTGTAGGCAGAGTTGTTGGCCACCACGGTTGGGTAGTGGAAAGCAATTGGCACCAATGGGATACCAGCAGCTCTCAACTCCTCGTCGCTGGCCTGCTCAAGCAAGCTCTTCTTGATGATGTAGATGGTCAAGCCGGCCAAACCCACGTTCTTCTGGGCACCGGCCATGATCAAACCGTATTTGCTGACATCGATCTCCTTGGACAAGATGTTCGACGACATATCAGCCACCAACTCAACACCTTCAGGCAAGTAGTCAGAGCCTGGGATGTCTGTGAACTCGTTACCGTGGACAGTTTCGTTGTCACACACATACAAGTAAGCGGTGTTCTCTTTGTCGATGGCATTCCACTCAGAGTATGGAGGAATTGAGGTGAAGTTCGACTCCTTGGTGTTGACCACAACGTCGACATCAAAGCCCAATCTCTTGGCCTCCTCCGCAGACTTCTTCGACCAGCCACCGGTCACAGCATAGGCAGCCTTACCTTTCTTTCCGTTGTTCTTCTTGGCATATGAGGCCATCAAGTTGTAGACAATGGACGAGAATCCAGTGGTTCCTCCACCTTGCATGAAGAACACCTCGTGGGTGTCAGGAATGTTCAACAACTTCTTGAAGTTGTCCTTGGTGTCGTCAATGACCTGGGTTGCAGGCTTAGAACGATGGGAGATTTCGCCGATTCCCAAGTTTTCACCGTTGTAGGAGATCAAGTCGACAGCAGCTTTCTGCAACACATCGGTAGGCAACAATGCTGGACCAGCACCGAAATAGTTAGGTTCCTCACGCTCGAGAATGGACATTGTGATGAGAAAAGTTGAGGTGGAAAGTAGGAACAGAACCAAATTTATGAGATTCGCGCAGGTGGAGTCACCTTTTGACTCATTGGAGATGAACACCGAGAGAGCAGGAAACCACACCAAACTGAGTCAGACAATAATAATCGGAAAACATAATTCTTAATTCCGATGTCGTGACCATGATATCAGCATTTCCCTTGTCAATTTTTCTGTGCGCTCAAAACTCGTCCGCATCTCTGACCTTGACTCCGCAAATGTAGTAGATCATCTCCACATCGTCACTATCGTCCAAAAGACAATGGATAACACACGCCTCATTATGGCACATGAGAAGGATGATGGTCTTGCAAGTGCTGACGATCTTAGCTGCCATTCGCCAGTCCTTCAATTTCACCGTAATCTCTTTATCCTCTGATTCATCTTCCTCGTCCACCTCTTCATTGTGGTCGTTCAATGCTGCTGCACGAAGACTGTCACTATCTAGACCCTCCTGCGGCTTCTGGATATCGAGTTTGTCGTTCCAGCGAATCGTCACCTTGAACTTCCCGTCCTCTTGCAATACAAACCCAAGATGGCCACCGTGCCTTCTGCTGGCTTGAATCGTGACCATATCTCCCAGCAGACTCTTCTTGAACTTGTCAAGACGTTTGTAGGTCGATGAGAACTCGTTGGGAAGCCTGACCATGAGATCCACGCGTGGCAATTCTGGTTCTTGAAGCAAGTCTGGCGAGCCTTTAAGAATCTTCACGGGGATTCGGAATGTGTGATTGATGGTGCTACCGTTGGCCGTGACATCGGAGTAGTAGAGGGCCAAAGATGCTGTTCTGCTGCCTCCACTGGACGCTCCTGTGGTTGAGCTTTCCTTCCTCTGAAGTCGAATGCTGAGATCCTGGCTATTTGCCCTGTCGAAGTTTCGAAGAGTTTGAAGAAGCAACTCTATGTTGATCTCGAGAAGAATCACGTTATCACGCAAGCTCTGGATCTCTATCTCGCTGAAGATCGCCAGCATTCGGAGCTTACACCAAACCTGGGGTTCTTGGTGGATTGAAGATCCATTGATCAGAATAGCCAAGAGCTGCTCGGGACTGAACCGAAGCACCACAAACTTCCGAAGGTTGTTTATTTGGGAGAAGCATGTTTTCAATGTTTCGGTGCTCTGTGTTCGTAGCTTGAGTTTCATGAAGAGGTTGAGGTAGATTTACGCGATTCACCTGAGATCTGGTACTGAGAACTGATAATGGGTTTGCACTGAAATCTTAGACTTACGGTCATACTCAAGTATCTTTCGATTAGTTTTAATTCAATTATACTATGTTACAATATTTATGACGATTCGTCGTTGCTGACGCAAATAGTCCCACCTTTAGGTAGCCTTCGTGTGTAGTCATGGAGAGACACTGTCAGAAGGTATTACTCGCCCTGGCAGCAACAATTTGTCTCCTTCATGCCCGTTCATTCAAGCTGAAGTCGCTGGTTATTTCCTTCAGGCAATTCAGGTGGCATCCGGGACCAAACCAAGCCGGCGATGGATTTCTCTATAAGGTAGACTCCACTCTTACACTCATCTTTCATGTCCAGAAACTCAGTTTAGACCTTCAAAACGATAATCACCGAGTCTCCACGCAAGAAAAGTTTGGCGATGAACCGCTCCTTGGACGTAGACTTGATGACCTTGCCCTTCGAGTTCTTGAGTGTCTCTGTCCACAACTCCTTGACGTCTTCGAGGATCAAGTTGCAGTGTCTGTCAAATGCCTTCACTTTGGCAATGAGCTTGTGGTTATTTCGGCAGTAGATAACCACGGGAGTTCCGTTTTTCATGGAGGATTGGATCAAAGACATCGGTCCGTGGTTGAATTCGTACTCCTCGAGTTGTTGGAGCTCCACCTCGGTCAACTCCGAGCGGGGACGGTCTATGAGATCACTAAAAGTGTTAGAAACTGATACGTTCACGAATTTATTTGCTGGCACATACGTCATTGTTGGCTGGCGGTTGTCTTCTTAAATAGTTTGGGTGTAACAGTGTCGCACCTATTTAATATGGGTGAGTACTACATGCATTCTCCCATCTATTCTCATTAAATTCATTACCCAGATTTCTGCTGGTAGCAGAGAGGTGCTGCCAACCGGCATCCTCTTTTTATGACATTTTCAATTCTATCCTTCAACACTCGCGATGCACATTCCACCCCGAGAGTGTGGAAGTCGATGTTCGCCTCAGTCTTGCCAATGACGATCTTCGCACTATTAGCATTTATGGCAGTGATAGCATCTCCAAACTGCGACTTGAGCAATTTCGAGATCCGCTCAATCCGGCTGCTGATATCACTGACTGTGTGTGCGCTCTTCAAGACAACCTCTTGGCTCACTTCGCCGTCGCTGGGCTCCTCCTTCACATGACTGTGGCTGTGAGTCTTGGAGGTGAGCTTGACAGAGACTGGCGACGAGTCCACCGAATAGAGAATGGCCACCACACTGTCGGCCATTGAGTCTGCCATGTTGTTGTAGTTGATCCACTCAACTGTAATGTTCAAACCGTCCGTAGACTGCGTTCTGTCAACCACTACATAAACCATGTCCATAATGAGACATTCCCAGGACTCATCGTTATCTTGAAGAATCTCAATGTGGCCGAACATCTGCTCAAGATGCCACTGGATCAATGAAACAGTAGCTTGAATCTTCAACTTCATGTTGGACTTCACCACAGTAGTTGATAATTGTGTGTACTCTTGAAGGTCCTCAAGCTGAAGCAAGTTCAAGTCAAAGTCCTTGGAGATCAAAACTCCAGACAAGACAACACCAGTACTGATACGGTTATCCTTCTGTTCTTCCTCGCTCTTGGAGGTTCCATTTGCTTCTTGTGTTGGTTTATCGCTCTTCTCTTTCTTGACTTGTGGAACATCCTCTTTCTCTTCTTGCTTGACAACATCCATGTCACCATCGAGCAATTGGATTTTGTTCTCGGAAAGCTGCTTCTCCATTGCGTCTCTCACGAGCTGAATTTCTGCCTCAGCCAATGCTCCAACCACCTTGGCGATCTTGGCCCCCTTTATACCGATGAGAAGTTCCTCACAGTTTCTAGGGTTAAACACCTTCACCTCTTCATCGGTACCCTTTCTTGATGAGTATCTACTCAATAATGCTGATTTCAATCTACCCATTGGGTTGCTGTCTCCGTGAACGAGAATGATTTTGCGGGGACTGACTTCTTCGATGAAGCCAGCGTTCTGTTGGAAATCAACGTGAGCAGCGAAAGAAATTTCGTCAATGGAGAGACGACGAGGGATAGCCACCTCTGAGTTAGAGATGGAAGGAATGGCATGAGGCTCAGCAAGTAATTCCTTGGCCATGGTTCCTTCCACGGCATAACCGGTCAAAATGACAGCATTCTTTGGATCTGGGGCCCATCTTTCAAGCAATTGACGAGAAACACCATTCTGCAACATACCGGGAGAGGCAACAACAACACAAGGTCCAATGTCGTGGATCTTGTCTATGCTCTTGATGGACTTGATGTATTTGAACTGGAATGGGTTTGTCTTCTCTGCCGAGGATGAGCCAAGCCGAATCTTTTCGTTCATGATGCTGGTATACGTCTGGTATACGGCCATACATTTCCGAGCAAGGTTGGAAGCGTAGTATATACTAATGTTCTTAATGTCATCGTTGAGCGACCAGTATTCCTCCAAAATCAAAAGAAGTTCCTGGGCTCGACCCAATGCAAACACAGGCATCAATACTCGGCCTCCCTTGAGAAGCGTGGAGTGGATGTTCTTCATCATTCGAGATTCTTTCTCGAGACGGGGCTCGTGGGTGGCCGTACCAAACGTGGACTCTGTGATTAAAATGTCTGGTCTGACCGGTGGCACTTCGGCCACTTTCAAGTGACGGTCTTCTTCACGGGAGTAGTCTCCAGTGAACAAGACTTTGAGACCGCCAATCTCCACCATGTACATACAAGCACCCAAGACGTGACCTGCGTGGTAGGCGGTGAACCTGATACCCTCCACCTCGATGGTGGAGTGGTAGTCGATGGTTTCGATCTCGTCGAAAGAGCTCATCAAATCGTCATCTGTGTATAAATTGGCGGACCCGGTGTTGTTGTTCTGGTTGTCCATGGACCGTGCCTCGTCTCCGCTTCCGCCGATCGAGGTAACCTTCACGAAATCCGTGAGTAACCATCTGTAGATGGCCTTGGTGGCGTGGGTCATGAAGACTCGGCCCTTGAAACCAGTCTGCTGCATGACATACGGCAATGAGGCTGCGTGGTCCAAATGGAAGTGACTGATCAAGAGAATATCCACCTTGGACAAGTCGTAGTCGTCGAAAAAGGGCAACGAGTTCATTCCGCTGAGACCAGGATGAACTCCCGAATCCAACATGATCACCTTGTTCTTGTACTCGATGACATGACAGGATCTGCCCACCTCGTTACATCCGCCCAACCCGAAAAACTTGAAGTTTTCCGAGTCATCGCTGAGCTGATTGTCCACAGTTACCATGATACCGTTGGTGGTTATTGAGTGGGCGTGTTTTTTTGCAAGTTACTACTGTAGAGCGGTGCAGGAGCGAAACCTTGGTGCGGGCCAAATTAATGGGTGCAATTTTTGGGTGCGAAACGGTTTTTGCTTAGAATTGGTGCCTGTTTCGACAAAAGAAGTGAAGCCCTGTATTAAGAGGGTGGCAGGTGGCGAAGTCTGGTGATGTATTTTTCTTGGTCCTGATCAGTCGGTGGGGCGATTACCCCTTTTATGGATTCTCGGAGTTTGATCGCATGCCGTTTCTTTGACCATATGGTCCTTTTTGGCTCACCCAGGGCCCAATTCTACTGAAATAATATGCGATAGTAGCTTGACCTTCACGATCTACCTCTGCTTTCCTACAACTCGAATATCAGTACGTTATATTTGAAAATCATGAAACATTCGCCTAGTTCAAGCCACCGTAACAGCTCTGGTTCTGCTTCTTGCGCAACTCGAAAACGTTCAACACAGACTCGGCAGCCTTCACACCAGAAAGAGCCATGGCACCAAAGGTTGGGCCCATTCTGTTGGAACCGTCAACCTCGGCCAACTCCATACCGGCAATAACCAAACCTGGAGCAACCTCTCTGGTACCCTTGACAATGGCATCCTCGGCCTTGTTCATGTCAAGACCTCTCATACCACCCAAGGAGAATTGGTCGTTGGCACCATTTGGTCTCAAAGTCTCCAATCTCTTGGCACAGAAGGCACCGAATGGGCCATCGTGGCCGGTGGTGGAAAGAACAACGTTACAGTTGATGGTGTTTGGGTCCATACAAGATTGGGTGTCGTGGTTCAAGGCAACCAAAGTCCAGTTGGTCACCACACCAGCAATTCTCAACTCACCAGTAGTCTCGTCACGACGAGTGATCAAGTCCTCCACGGCAGTGGCGTTGAACAACTTGACGTTAGGGAATTGCAAAACCTTGGACATCAAGGTAGACATGAACAAAGCAGCGTGCTTGACGACAACGTAGTCACCTTCGTCCTCGTAAGCAACCTCAATCTCGTCCAAGAACAATTGAGCTGGCTTTCTCAACACCATGGCGGAGAACAATTGACCACCCAACCAACATCCACCACCTGGAGACACACTGGCCTCAATGATGGCGATCTTGAGGTTTGGTCTGTTCTTGGCCAAAGTGTAAGCAGCAGACAAACCGGCACTTCCAGCACCAACAATGACAACGTCGGACTCGGTGTACTTGTCCATGTCAGCGAAGTATCTTCTGGTCATAGCTCTAGACACAGTAGACTCTCTGATAGGAGCGAACAGGAAGTTCTCCCAGTCAGCGAAGCTAACCTCGGAGTCAATTGCACTAGTGCTAAGGTTGACAACGTTCTTCTCGACCTGGTCGAGGTTACCAACAGAGGCAAGAGAGGATTGGATCATGGTTGGAGGGATCATTGTGTCAGAATTGAGTTGATATTAAAAACCAGTTAGACAGGGGCAACTTTCCCAGCTTTTATACCGATTATGGGGATCATCCATCCGCTCGGAAGTCCACTAACGATTCTACATTCCCTACCAGTTGCAACAAAGATACCGCAAATTGGAACCCTATAAGTGCATTGGGTCTCAGCTATCTATCGAAAAAGTCGCAGTGCGTAGACTTGTAAGTGCATATATGCGCCTTGGCCAATCCAATTGTAATACCCACAGTCTTTTAACCCTTGCTTTTCTCATTGAAACTCTTAAAATACCGGACCCTAAAGCTTGTGACATTGTTTTGGATCATTCCATTGGTTGTCAGTCCCTTATAGGTCTCATCCCTTTTCACGTACACGACCAAACGCCTAGACCACTTGTTGAATTCTTGTTCCAACGCATAAAGTAGCTCTAATCTCTCGTGTTGGGGAATGTGGTGCTCAACGAACTCGTCGTTAGCTGTTGGCATCCAGAATGCTAATCTTCCTCCAACCGGTAATCTCTGTGCACAAAACTCGAGAAGATCCTCGAGCAAATTGGCGAGTTCGTATGGCTTCTTTGGGGCAATGAAATCCTTGCGCAAGTAGCCTAATTCCCCCTCCACCACATTCTTCTCTCTGCCAGCAGCTTTTTCTGGGTTCTTAGCTCCACATACCTTAAGTCCCTCTCTCACTCCGTAAGGCGGGTCACACACAACACTGTCTATAACGAGGTCATCTCTAAACGCATTATTGGTGAAGTCCATCACTAATGTGTCCATGAATTGAGACGAGGTGGAATATTGTTTGAAGTTGGCTTTCAAGTTGCATTGAGGACCTTTGCCCCTAATTGATCTCACATCAATGTCTGATCCAAGTGGGTAAGCTCCAAAGTATGCACCAGCAACGAGGAACGACCCAGTTCCGGTAAATGGATCGTATATGATTTTGCCCGGTTGAACTTGGCCGATATTGCAACTGATTAACGAGAGCTCTGCTTCAAACGACGTGGTTCCGATGTATTTTCTGCGCTTCAAGTCGTACTTTTCCACAACTCCGGCCGATCTGGCACTCAATTGAACCTCTCTGGCGAACCATAAGTAGTTTGGTGCATCAGCCTTTTCCTGGCCACACACGAAGTACTCTTCCAAAATTGCAAAGGTAACTTCTGGGTTCTTCAAACGGATCTTACCCTCAAATCCCATGTACTTGAACGTTTCGATCATTTCGATCTTTTGCTCAGTGGTTTTAGCACCCATGAAACTGACAAAGTCAAACTTGAATGTGTTGGTCTTGTACAATGCAAACTTGTCGGTGGAGTTGGCCTTGATATCCTGGTGCAACTGCTCCAAGTTTTCACCCTGGCCCCAGAGTTCGTAGATTCCCTTGGCCAAGATGGACCGCTTCACGAGGTTTTTGGCTTGTTCATCATTCTCCAACTCGACTATTAGAAAGGGGTGTTTTTCCTGGTGGTGACTGAGGTCAACAGAAACACCAAACAAGTCAGCCAAGGATTCTAGCTCGGCGACCCGGAAGTTGGCAAACGTGTGCGCAAAACTGATGATGTATTTCTTCATTGGAGTCTCCACAGAGATGAGATGAGGTTAGAAAAATTAATGAGTGCGATCTGTGTGTAATGGGTGCAAAATATCAAAAGTGCCCATATTTAGCCACCATCAGCAGTAGCGTCTTGTTGAAAGACGATTTCGAGATCTAAGTGTTATTTGATTTGTATAAATCGGAATTGTTCTCTGTTTTGAAAGCTTTTTCGAATTTTGCATAGGACTTTTCATTTCTGTAAGGTTTGTTCATCTCCGCAGAAAAATGAGTATAGCGAAATAACAGCCAGTTTCCTCCAAAGATTCACCAGGTGCAAAACATTGAAGCACATTGTTTCCGAAGCGACGATTGAATTTTCTATTTCAGATTCAAAAGTCGCTTGAACGATCATTCATGATGTTTATATCTAGTGATAACTCGAATACCAGGTCTGCTGGGTGCGATTGCTGACATTCACTCCGATAAGTCAACCTAGCCTTAAGTCCTCTTTATCCAATTGTGACCGGATATTCAGGTGGACTGTTTTCAACGAGGAGTTCCATTGTATCCTGAGTCTTTTCTCTGTTTCAATGGAGGTCAAGAGAAATGTGCAAATGAGGAACTACATGGGTAACTGGGAGTCGGATCATGATCAACATCCCCAAGCAGATAATTTATCTTCATAGAGGACCACGTCAATGCATTCCCCGAGTCGCCTTACCGACGTCCAGAGTTCTAGCTTCAGATGCCGATGTGATATCTATTGTTTTCTCTCAGAGCAAGAGTTTGTCAGCAAATTTTTTGTTGAAAGATTTGAAAATGAGTCGAACCTATCAATTCAATTGAAACTGATCACTAATCGTCAATCTCGAGTGTTCCAGATAGCTTAGTTGGTGGCCTTTCCAAAATACCCCAAACGTCCTGCAAATAAGCAATCGGGAATATACAGGAAATTAACGCTAATTTGGAAAGTCAGGTTTTAGCCAAGACGAAAACCTTCAAGAAATCGGTCCCTTGGCCCAGTTGGTTAAGGCGTGGTGCTAATAACGCCAAGATCAGCAGTTCGATCCTGCTAGGGACCACTTCTTCACACAGGGCGTGTGGCGTAGTTGGTAGCGCGTTCGCTTAGCATGCGAAAGGTCTCCGGTTCGACTCCGGACTCGTCCATTCTTTTTATTTTTATCGGCCATATCAACCTCAACTAATGGATGGTTGACCATCTCCACTTCTCTCCGTCTATTTCAGAGCCAGATCACGTGACAGATTCACTTCCTGCACCACGACATTTTGCGTCGAGGTTCAACAGTACAGTCCGCCGCTACATATTCTCAGGCCCCAGCAAAAAAAACGTCCCATAGAGATTTATAACACTTTTGTATAGTTTGACACTATAAGTTATAATCAATAAAATCACCTCAAAAGGCTCCTTTTATTGTATTGAAAAGTCGGCGCCATGTCTTCTTTCGACGAAGATGAAGCCCTCTTCGAGGATATTTACGACGACGACGTGTCGAAGACAGACTCCGGAACTACAAAGGAGGAAGTCGACAACAAAGACTCGAGCGTGGCACCAGCCACTTCTTCCACTCAGGCCGAGGATGTGAAGTCCGAGCCAACTCCTCAAGCTTCTGCCGCTCAAGAACTGAACGGTCCATCGGAGACTCCAGCCACTGAATCGCCAGCGCCCGCTCCCCAGCTGGCGGCAATTCCTCCACCTCCACCTACTGCTCCAGAATCTGCTCAATCTACCCAGCAGTTTGGGCAACAACAATACGGCCAACAACAGTATGGTCAGCAACAATATGGCCAGCAAGATTATGGTCAACAGCAGCAGTCCCAGCAATACGGACAACAGCAGCAACAATTTGGCCAGCAACAGTACGGCCAGCAGGGAGGCAACCAATCCCTGAGAATGGCACCTTCCAACTTGGGTAGGGATACTGGAAAGATGTTCATCGGTGGACTCAACTGGGATACTACTGAAGATGGATTGGTGGCATACTTTTCCAAGTATGGAGAAATCTTGGACTACACGATCATGAAGGACTCCAATACTGGCAGATCGCGTGGTTTCGGATTTTTAACGTTCAAAGACCCTCGAGCAGTGGATGAGGTGATCAAGAAAGACCACATCTTGGACGGAAAATTAATTGATCCAAAGAGAGCCATTGCACGTGAGGAACAAGACAAGGTTGGCAAAATCTTCGTTGGAGGTATTGACCCCATGGTGAACGAGAAAGACTTCAATGACTTCTTCTCCCAATTCGGACACATTATCGATGCCCAGCTCATGATTGACAAAGATACTGGTAGATCTAGAGGATTTGGATTCATCACATTCGACTCCCCCGAGGCAGTAGATAGAGTTTGTGTCAACAAATACTTAACGCTAAAAGGAAAGGCCATGGAAGTGAAGCGAGCCGAACCTAGAGGTCTGAGTCACCAAAACCTGCATCACCAACCACAACAACAGCAACAACAGCAACAGTATAACCCATATGCCAATGCATACGGCCAGATGCAAATGCAATATGCTCAAAGCATGCCAAACTTCCAGGGAGCAACTCCAGAGATGATGCAAGAGTATTGGCAAAGAATGCAACAATGGTATATGATGCAACAACAAGCTGCTGCTGGTCAAGGTGACGCAGATGGACAGACTACTGAACAACCGGAGCAACAGCCATTGAACCCTCAACAACAGGGATTTGGCACAGAACAACCAGTTCTGGGAGCTAATGCAACCAGACCAAGAGGTGAGCCACGTAATGGTCCTCGTCGGGATGGGAACGACAGATTCAACAGGAACGACAGATTTGACAGAAACGACAGAAACGACAGATTCGACAGAAACGACAGGTTCGACAGAAATGACCGTAACGATCGCAGCGACCGTCCATCGGGACCATCGGGTGCAAATGGCGGAAATGGCCGCAATTTGAACTTGCCCAAGGGTCCAAGAAGAGCTCCACCAACTGGCCCATCCAGTGGAGGTGGAGGAGGTGGAAGAGGAAGAGGTGGCTACAAGAGCCGTGGTGGCTACCATCCATATAGCAAGGGAGGAAGAAGGTAAGTACGACTTAACATGAATGGGTTTGGTTAGTCACCAGTAGCTTGCCAAGTGAAGCGAGATCTTCTACTAAGAAAGATGTTTCGAAAAATATTACATAAAATTGAAGTTATCGATGCTATTACTATATCATGTAGACACCCTACCGTCTTTTGCTGGGACGACCGTTCTTTGCCCGTCTTTGTTCCTTCAAGTTTCTGGCCTTTCTGATCTCGGCAGTGGTCTTCAACTCTTGTCTCTGACCTGGCTTGTTGAAACCCTTGACTCTGACACCAGAGTCCATAGCCTTGTCGACCTTCTTCTTCTGCTTGTGGAAGTCGTCTCTAAACTTATCTGGAGCTCTTGGTGCAGTCACCTTCTTATGCTTGAATCTCTGCTGGTTGTTGTTGTCGTTGGTGTTGTCGGTAGAGTCGGCCATAGCTGAAGCTGTAGACCGGATCTTTCTCTGCTTCTTCCACTCGTCGAACTTTCCGGAGCGGAAGGTTGCAGGGATACGCTGTCCACTCTCTCCGATAATGTACTTCTTTCCTTCAACAGATTGACTGTTGATGTACTTACCCTTCTTTTTGTCCCAACGCATAACTTGAGAGTTCTTTTGCAATTTGTCATCGTTCTCCAAGTCGAATGTGGCCTTAGCAGCATCGTTAGCAAACGAATTGTTCAACGACAATTGTTGGTCTTGGATGACATCAGCTGGAAGATGGTGACTCATATAGAACTGAGGATCCTTAAAGGATTTTCTCTTCTCCTTACGCTTCTGGAGCACATCATCAGCATTCTCAAAGGCCTTATCCAACTCTTCGTCGTCAGCCTCGATACCAGTGACGTTGTAGCCAACTTCACCAACATCACCCTTCAAGATCTCGTCTTGAATGGTGTGGCTCAAACCAGCAGCACGCTCTTTCTCGAGCAATTCTCTTCTTTCTCTAGCCTTACGCTGGAGAGGAGCGATTTGACGTCTTCTTCTGTGCATCAAGTTGACAAGAGAATCTTCTTCCTTCTCTTTTCCCTTCTTACTGAACTCGAAAACAGTCTCCTTGACGTTTCTGTTGTTCAACTTGGCGAGGAACTTCTCCTTCTCTCTCTCGAGGTTAGGCCCGAAGAGCAAATGCTGTTCATCCCAGGCACCGGTGTCCATGATTTCTTTACTTCTCTTGACGGATTCAACGGAAGCTCCTTGTCTGGTACGGTGGTACAATTTCTCACCCTTGGCTGCGACGTCCTTGACGAGCTTCAACTCGTAGTTATTACGCAAGAGGTTTTCACCCATTTCTTGGAAAGCCTCAAGCTCATTACGAGGGATTGCACCCAAGACAATTCTGTCAGTGTATGAGATCTTTGGCTCCACATAATCAGCACCCTTTGATGCTTTGAGCAATTCACATTTCTGCTCATGCATGGTTGTAAGCAAGATCTTTCTTCCGAGGAAGAGCTCCAAGTCGAGCAAGTATGGAAGCTCATTTTCGGAGACAATGGAATAAGCCCAACCCTTGTTACCAGCTCTGGCAGTTCTACCCACTCTGTGGATAAAGATCTTGGAGGAGCCGGGCAAGGTATAGTTGATGACATTAGCCAAGATAGGAATATCGATACCACGAGCAGCCACATCAGTCACGACCAATATACTTGTGAGACCAATTCTGAATCTGTACAACTGCTCCTTTCTTGCACGCTGATCCAAAGAACCGTAAATGTAAGACACCAAGAAACCAGCATCTCTCAACAAGTTGGTAACATATTCCACATGATGCTTCGTAGGAACAAACACGATGGTCGAGTTTGGAGATGGAAGAACGTTGGCAGGAGGTAAACGTTCCTTCTTAAATCTCTTACGCTTGCCGTTCTTTGCAGACTCTTCTTCTTCTTCATCGGAGAGGTCTGCAGCCTTCTTACTTTCCCTTTTGATCTTGGCCAATTCTTCTTGAGTGGCAACAGGCATCTTGATCACCTCTTGAAGCGTGTACAAAAGAGCAGCGTCTCTTTCGGTCTTTTTGGTAGAAAAGAATGCCATCTGCAAAAGGTCAGAGATCTTACTTTCAGCATCCAATCTCACCAACACTGGGTTGGTCAAACCAGCCTTGGCGAAATCGATAAGAGAACGGGGCAAGGTAGCAGAAAACAACAAGGACTGTCTGGAAGAAGGCAATGCTGCCAACAATTCGTTCAACTGCTCAGCGAAACCCATCTCGAACAATCTATCGGCCTCATCGAAGACAATGTACTCAACGGTACTCAAGTCCAACTGCATCTCGACCTTCAAATGCAAGAATCTACCAGGAGTAGCCACAATTATGTCCGGGTTCGACATCATGGACGAGAACTGCTCTTCCAAAGAGTCACCTCCAATAAGGACAATCGACCGCAAGTCGGTGCCTCGACTGAACTCCTTGACCTGCTTGAAGGTTTGCAAGGCCAATTCTCTAGATGGCGACAAAATCACCGCTCTAGCTCCAACCTTGGCGCTGTGAGACTTGAGCTTCTCAATCACTGGGAGGGTGAATGCTGCAGTCTTACCAGATCCGGTTCTAGCCATACCAACCACATCACGGTTCTCCATGATCAAGGGAATGGTCTTTCTCTGGATCGGAGTGGGTTGTCTGAAACCTTTCTTGGAGATATTTCCCAAGATAAACTTGGAGAGACCAAACGAGGCAAAGGTTCCTGCTTTAGCTTTCTTAGCATTTGGGTTGTTCACAGCGAAATAAGAGGCAATATCATTGCTCTCTGCGTTGTCGTCTTCGTCACCCGAGAGCTCAAGGCTTGGAAACGCCGTGTCTGGAGTCTTTTTGGCGATCTTGGCCTTCTTTTTGGCGGGTTTTTGTTCCTCTTCATCATCACTAGACACAATATCTTGCACCTCTTCGTTGTCGCTCCCAGAAAAGTCGGAGCCGGAGTCGGAGTCAGAGTCTGAGTCGTTTCCTCTTCCAGCCAAAGCTAACGAGCCGGCGATATCATAATCTTCGTCGTCAGACATGTTTCACTAGTATCGAATTTGGAGAAGAGCATCGCATAAAAATCGCTATACTAACTGCTGGTGTACGGGTGCACCGATGGGGACCTACTTTAGCATATAGACACTAACGAATATCTGGGGGTCAAAGAGGTGGGATGGTCGAAAATGAGATTTTAGATATTGGGTCGGCTGCTTTGGATCTAATTACTCTCCCTTTTATTTTATTTTTTTCATTTTCCCGATTGCATTTTCGAAAGTTGCGTATTGGCTGACAACTATCCTCTACACATTCTCCAGGTCTACAAGTCTACGAGCCACGAGGTCTCTCTTGAATCCCTTTCGTATGTTTCCATTAAGCTATGAATGCAGAGGCATCACTTGTTTTATGCCAAAATATTCTCAAACTCATCCATATTCTCCAATTCGTCCTGCTGGGTCACCTTCTTCACAACCTCTCTCTTGGACGACTCCAGAATGTAGCCATCCAAAACCAACTCGTCTAGGATATGGTATGCCTTGGCAAATCCGAAAATGATGTCCAACTCACACACATTCCCGTACAACTTGTCCATCTGCTCCACGTAACGGTGAATAAGCTCGAGGGCCAACAATCCATTATCATGGGCGTCGATCCCCATCACGAAGAACAACGACGCATATCGACGATACACGATCTTCATGTCTTTATACTCTAGGATGTTGCACATCTTGGCTCTTCTGGCCAAGATTATCGTCGTCAATTCTCTGGTGATTTTGGCCTTTTCTTTCTGGTTGGTGGTGTGGTACCATTTGGACAACCGCACTTTGCCTTGCCGAGACAACAAAAGCGTGAATTTGACTGCCATTGCTGTGGATTTTGCTCAAGTATGTGTGTGGTTTGAAGATTGGGCAACTTGGTCAAACTGGTAACCTTGAGTTTGTTGATACTGTGCGCAGGTTGGACAAGCCCGCGATTTGTATATTGAGTCTGGGGATTACCTAGCCTCGCTTGGTTAAACAAGCTTGTTCAAAATTATTCTATTTTTTTTTTCTTTCTCTTATAAATAGTCTTCGATTATTGTTGTTGAGTCTTGTCCTCAATCATCGTTGAATTATGAATTAATGCGATGCTACTCAAGAGTGTCTTGCGTGGCGATAAGCCAATCCCTGTGTGTTGCAATCTCTTTGCAAAGCAACTTGCGGTCAACATTCTTGAAAATTTCAACCTTGAGCTCCAAGTCGCATAGAAGCTGGTACATGTAGTTCCATTGGTCTTGCTCGAAGTCAGTGCCGGTTCTTACCCGCATTCCGAGACCGTATAACCTGTACCGGTTGCCCTGCTTGTCAACAGTATCTTCCTCGACAAAGCACGTCCATGGGTTAAGCTTTGGCACATTAGCATGAACGAAAATTATCTTTGGGCTCTGAAGTTTGCTCACAGCATCCTTGTAAGCATCGCCAGTTAATGTCTTACGGAGTTCCTTCTTCTTCATCACCCACTCGTAATCCTGAACAGGATCATACTGTCCCATGGCATTTCCATTGAACGCATCGTTCCGGACATTTCCCAATGCATCCAAAAATTTGGCAACTTGATAGAAGGGTTTGTGGGTAGCGATTGTTGCTGCCAAAAACGTTTCCTTATCACCCTCACCCTGAGCTCCCTGGGAGAACAATGGATAGTAGTAATCTGGCCCATACAGATTGTAGTATAGAGCAAGAAGAAGCGAGTTCATGTGTGTCTTCTTCGAGATCATTAATTGTCCAGACTCCGAGGAGGGGTCAGGAATTGAGCCCTCACGCTCGTGAAACGAAGAATTCTCCCAATCAAAGTCTGCACCGGGGACATCCTGATCGATATAGTCACCATCACGTTCATTGTATTTGGGAAGCAACTTGGTCTTACTCACCTCAACTCCAGCGATTTTGTAATAGTCTGGCGAAGTTGTGCGGTGCCAGAAATCTGGCCAGACAATGAAGCCCCTAGAGGCGAAGGGGTCCTTCCTGAATAAATGGTCCGGAGCATAAGCAGGCACATTGTCACTATCCAAAAGAAGGACATTTTCGAAGCTTGAAAGCAAAATGGCCAAAGATTTATACTGATAGCCCAGAAACTTAAACTTCTCTGCTAATTCAGACTTCTCCCCGAAAAGCACAGTTGGTAAATGGACACATCGAGCGTTCATGACAGGGAAGATACGGGAGCAGAGTTCGAGCTCCAACTCTTCCAAAGAAGGCACAAAGACCTCCACAGGTAATTGACAGTTCTGAGCTCTCAATGACCTCACAGATAGTAGGGCCAACCAGTTGAATTTTCCACCACCGACGTAAACAATACCGTCACCTTGGTACAATCCAGATGGATAGCTATCCGGAAGATTGTCGAGAACGTACTTGTGGGAGTCCACCATCAGCTTGAGCTCATGGTCATCCAACTTCAAAAAACTGGAGAGGTAGTTCTCGGAATAAATCTGGTTGTCTGAGTTCGTCTCCACTCTCATCGCGATGCAGTTCCCGTTGGGGTAGTTGGCCAACTTGCCACACTTTGGCTTGCCAGCATGGATCACCTTCATGATCTTTTCATAGTATTCATGGCCCAAAGCCAACTTCTTGGCACGCTCGCCCTGGTAGGTGCTTTTGATGAAGTTCATCTTCAATTGGGTTGGGTCTGCACCCCCGGAGGGAACCGCTTGTCCGTTTGCATCCACACCGTTGACCGTTTTGGGGTCGAAGGGCTTGTTGGGAGTCCCCTTGAAGGAGAACTTGTCGGGGATGTTGCAGAGGAACGAAGGAAGCCAGCCACACTTCTCCTCCGGATTGGACACCGACACGGACGATGCAGACGGGTCTTGCTGCCACACGAAAAAGATGCAAAACAACAACATCGACGCCACGGCAGCAGACACCGCCAATTGTCGGTTACGACGGCGATGCAACCGCAATCGGATCATCAACTGAGAGATTTTGCTCATGCGTGGACGAAGAGTGAGTTGCTGTAAGTTTCTGAATGCACAGTTATGCGGGCACCATCAAAAGATGTTTGCGACGCGCGCACGCCCCGGAAGAGAAGCCAGCCTGGACTGTTCCCAGGGTCCCCAACAATGAAGGTTCGGGGAACCAGAAATAGACGTGACACCACCGCGAATGGTCCAATTGCGTCTCTCGCTCTCAGGAATCTTTTTTCCGTCCAAAAACCCCAGAACTTGCCCCAGCAATCCTCTTGACATGGTATTCGCGTCTGCACATAGAAGCAAGGCACCAGCGCCCAGAAGATCCTGGCTAGATTAGCGCCGATATACCGATACGAGCGAAAAGTCTATTTCTCATGTTGCGAGAATTCTGTGGCCAGTAAGAGTCGCGCAAGCCAAAAATGCAAACTCCATTATTTGCGTCGCGAGAATGAGATTTTTGCACCCCCTGCTGGGCGTCTAAAACGAAGCGTTTGGTAAACTCAGATAAAGCGTTCTGCGGGCAACAATCGAGACACGAACAATTGGACGGCCGACATAGACGGCCAACAATGGGCAGGTTAACAATAGAAAACCATCTAGGCTACAAGACGATCGAACAATGCCACCCTGTCAAGAACAGCCCCCCAGCCCAAAAAATAGGTGGGAACGATTGCAGCAAAAACAGCTAAAACCACATTTTGAGAGTTGAGGAGGTCGAGGGCAAGACAGTCGCCTTGGTAACTCCACAAAAAGAGAGAGAGACAGAGAAAAAGAAAAACTGATCCTTCAGGAAAAAATTTGCTTGCGGGGTGTTTACCTCGAACCACAACAGGGTCATTTTGCTCACGTTTTTGTCGTTTATAATTTAGTTTTCCTGGCTATGCTGTCAGATCTGCCTGGTGCAGGGCCGACTGACGTGCGGCTTCAGTCTTGCAAGCCTAATAATCCTCGCTTAAATACTCGCACTTTCCTGGCCCGGGCCCAGGTACAACGGTCGCTCACTTTTCGTCAGTTGCACGGTTTCCAGCCAAGTTGCGAAAGTGCAGAGTGCAACTCAAGTCGCCAAACGAAAAGTCCATGCTCTGGTCGCACGAACACCTGCCCTTCACATACAATGGGCCCTGTGGACAGTGGAGATAAGGCAGGTGGAAATAGCCAATGTCTTCAAACCACCACACCTGGCTGGCGTTGAGCAAATGGGCCACCGCCAACGTGTGGACGGGAGCGTCGCCCCACCGCTCGTAGAAGAAGCCGCCGCTGCGGTCCAAATGGTCGAAATACTGCTGGTATGCCTGCGAGCGGAAGAACTCGGTGGAGGCCACCTCGAAGTTCAGCCAAAAATGGCACAAGTTGTAGGAGCCGTCGGGGTTGCGGACAAAATCCACCAAGTTGTCCTCGGGGACGTCGGCCGAGGCAAAATACTCGGCACTTGTGTCCCAGAGCAGAGGAATCGTGTCTCGGTACTCGAACATGGAGAGGACGAATCCATAGTGACGGTTGTTCTCTCGCATGAAGCGAAAAACGTCATACTCCACGTCGCAGAAGAATCGCACCCCAGGTTCCATGCGCCAGTAGTAGTCATATGGGACTACGAGCGGATGGTGCTGGAAGAATCCCAGATAAAATCGACACATGTGGCGGTACGACTCGCTGTCGCCATAAACCACGTTCTTCTGCTTCAACTCCGCTCGCTTTTGCGCTGCCACTTGTTGGTCAATGAACAGTGGATACAGCCAGTGCTCGTGGGGCACCTGGCCAAAACTGAGGCGGCCGCACTCGACAAACAGACTCACCATGATGATCAACTGGTCCAGAAACACCTCGTCGTTCAAGAACACCCAGTCGTGGTGGAACCTGCCGTTGTAGCGGTCGGTAATGCTCTGGATGGTCTCCAAGAGCTCGTACACCTCGTCGTTGCGACACAAGACCAAGAAGGCACCGTTCTCGCTCGATCGGGTCACATTCTCATTGTTCTTCTCCACAACCACCACAAACTCCGTGTTGGTCGCCGCAGCGGTGGTCTTCTGCTCGGCGACGTGCACCGCTAGTAGGGCCGCAACTTCCTGGTCCGGGAGCTCCCAACTCCAGGAGAAAATCTCGGTGCTGTTAGTTGCAGCCGCCCATGCGACGTTGGCAATTGCCGTTAGCAAACTCCACCATACCAACCGCAAGGGGGACACCATAGTGGGTGAAACACTCGTAGAGCATATATGTAGGCATCGGGCTGGGGAATAGTGGGGGCCGAGTGAAGAAAGAGGTGTTTGGCTCGAGAATCAAGCAAAGAGGCGAGGCAAAGCCAGCTACAGCCCTGGAAAGCAAAATTACCGTTTAAAATCGTCAGGTTTTTTTTTTCGGAACTTTGTCACTTTTGGCAAGGTCTCAGGTGGTCCTGTCAGTTGGTGGTCGCAGCAACGATTACCAAGACCGACTGGCCCACATGGCCCACGTTCTCCGCAACGTGCCAGAAAAAAAACACAACACTCGGCAAACCAACCCACAGGCTTCAACCACACTTCCATTCCCACTCGCAAGAAATTTTTGTGGGTCGCCGTCCGGGTATTTTGTTGTTGGCGTATTTTGTCCGATTCTCAGCCACCAGGCCCTTCTCGCATAAATTGGAGCGACATATACTCCCACCTGTGCACTATCCATCGCACCTCCAGAAAAACCAAACTGTCACGGTGGTCAATTGTCAGCATCAGACTACTCTTTCCAGATATCGTTCCGGACCACAACTTATGCCAGTTCCCGAATCCCCACCTGTCTCAGTTACTCGTGTCCTTGCACCATGGAGCATGTAAATAACACCCCTCTAGAGCAGGATATGCCCAAGGTCACGGGCCGTAAGGCGGCAAGATCTCTCCGGCTTTTCCGTGGCGACGGCTACGGCGTGGACCCGCTCATGGAGATCGATCCGCAGGAAGAAAACGGCGTTCCTCATATCACTGGCCTCGATGGCCTGGCATCCCAGACCTTGTCTGCCACCACTCGGGACTCCGATCCCAACACATCACCACAGGCCAAGTTGTCACCGGCGCCTCTTGCAGGAGATAGAGTTCGCCAGCAGCTGGTTGCATCGCCAGCCCGTGAAGAAACCGAGCGCAACGACCAGAAACACCGGCCTCTCCTTGAGCCAGTGTCATCAGCGACATATTTTCCTCATACGCCCATCAAAGACAACCAGGAGTTGGAGATCGCTATTGATGACAGCACCGAAACGGGCACTCTTCAGCATCTCATGGCGGACTTGGAGTTCGACCACGGCTCCCATGGCGACATCACCAAGATCAAAAAGCATAAACAGGACGAAGACAAATCGCCCGAGAAAGTCCGCGTGGCGCTCCATCCCCAAGCAGACGCTGCCGAGGTTGAGTCCATCTCCAGCGAGGTTTATCCTCTCACAGTTGAGCTACGGCCTTTCAAGAACAAAGTTGGCGGCCACACAGCCATCTTCCGTTTCAGTAAGAAAGCAGTTTGCAAGGCCCTCATGAATAGAGAAAACCTATGGTACGAGGCAGTGGAACGCAAGCATTTGGACGTTCTTAATTTCATGCCCAAGTACATCGGGGTGCTCAATGTTCGCTATTCGTCATTGGTGACAGAAGACACAATGTCACCCAACTTCGGGCCAACCACCGATGAGGCACTCGACCAGGACAGCCTGGCCCATCGCCGTCGACCTTCACTCCCAGCATACGATAAACTGCATCGGCGTATCAACGTTACCGAGGATGAGATCGCTCCAGAAGTCTCCTTGGACGACAACCGTCACATCATTCCCGATCTCCTCTGGAAACAATACTCCAATAGCGCCCCCAATTCCAGTGGATTTGTGGACAATCCAGGAACATCCCCCAAGCTTCCAATGGACCAGAGCACGGAAGGGGAGTGTGAAGATTTCAGCATCGGCTCTACCTCAGTCAACACCGATTTGCAAGCGCAGGTAATCCTGGAGGTATTCATTCCGCAAGGCCGCAGATCCGATGACATCTTCCAGATGGACGATGAAGTCGATGAGGGAGTTTCACGAGGATCTAGCGGAGAGAATTCGGTGGATACCGGCCATACCGACGATGACGTGATTCCACCTAGCCCCAAGATTGAGTCCGTTCTCCGGAAACACACAAGGTTTGAACGATTCATTCTCCTTGAAGACTTGACTGCGAATATGCAAAAGCCCTGTGCATTGGACTTGAAGATGGGTACTCGTCAATATGGAGTGGAAGCCAATGAGAAAAAGCAGGCGTCGCAGAGAAAGAAGTGCAAACAAACCACCAGTCGTGAGCTTGGGGTGCGTGTTTGCGGATTGCAAGTTTGGAATGAAAGCAAGCTGCGGTTCTTCATGCGGGATAAGTACTTTGGACGCCGGTTGAGAAGCGGATTGCCCTTTGCCAAAATCTTGGCCAAGTTTCTCTACGATGGAACCAGCGTGTTCTCTATTGTGGCCAAGATTCCCGGCATAATCAAGCAGCTCATGGAGCTCTACATTGCATTCGAAAAGTTGGCTGGTTACAGGATGTATGGATCATCGGTCCTCTTGATGTACGATGGAGCTAGCTTGACCGGGACAGAGGAGGTGAAAGTACATATCATTGACTTTGCCCAGAGTGTCATAGGAGAAGACACTGCTCTATCGCAATACTCGAGGCCGCCCAAGTTCCCCGAGCTCCCGGACCGTGGATATCTTCGCGGGCTCCGGTCGTTGATGCGCTACTACAAGGACATATTCCAGATCATCAGCGGAGACAACTTTGACCAGATTGATAACATGGGCGAGTATCTCGAGAAGAACAAGGAGCGGTTGAACAAGGCATGCTACTGGATTGGCACCTATGCCGAGGAGGACGGGGAAGAGACGTCCAGTGGAGACAGTGACGGACGCGATCCCTTTGACATTCACTATGTCAGCAACGACGATGAGACAGGTATCTCAGACTAGCATCACCTCCCCATTACACATCACCAGCATTACATGGCAGCCAGTAAGCAATATGCACCAGTTTCACCCCTTCTACAAGGTCAACTCGTTGGTTGATTCTTTATTGAGTAAATAGTATGCATCCCAAAAGAAATAATACACCACAAACTATTTAAAACGCAGAAATCACAGGATTACGATCGAGGGACACTATTCTTTTTGGGCGGTCACAGACGAGGCGCTTAGTCAGCGTTTCTCTTAGCGACCTTCTTGGCGTGGGAAGCCTGGGTACCGAAGATCTTCTTGTCTCTGTTCTTCTTCTGCTTTCTCTGTTGTCTGGAAGCCTTCTCGACCTTCTCAGCCAAACCGTATCTGACCAATCTGTAAGCTGGCTCGAACTTCTTGGCGTCGGCAACGGACTGGTAGACCAAACCGAAACCGGTGGACTTGCCACCACCGAACTGGGTTCTGAAGCCGAAAACGGAAACAGCGTCCTTGTCAGCCTTGTAAACCTCAGCCAACTTCTCTCTCAACTCATCCTTGGAGACGTTAGCTCTGTTTGGGTGCAAAACGTCAATGACGAATTGTCTTCTGGCCAACAATGGGTTGGTGATAACCTTTCTGGTTCTGATAGTAACGGCGTCACTCTGGAATAGTTAGTAATGCTGAATTTTATGGGGAGTTTTGACCGTTAGGCGGCAACTTTGGCGGGAAGGGTGGGAATAGCAGGAGACTCATGGGAATTTGGCGGTGATTTTGGTTGGATGGGATAGACGGGATACGTTGCACACGGTTTTGCGGTTGGATTTGGCGACACATACCATCTTGCAATATTAGGTGAAAGTTATTGGAGATGAAAAATTTGGTAAAAGTTTTTTTGGTTTTTCCTGTGGTGGACAGGCCAGGGTGTCTGCAGGAGAAGGTGGTGCGAAAGCAGTCACTGCGTGCCACGTGACACACTTAATACTAGTGGGACCAGGTGAGGAGCGCCCCGTAGTCAATTATTGACCTGTGGTGTGTGCAGGAGACTTATGGGTGCAACTGGGAGTGGTGAAGGAAGGCGGTGGTTCTTCGTTTTTGGTTGAGATTTTTGGAAAAGTTGAAGTTGAACTGAGCGTAAATTGCAGATTTATTGCAGATTCTACTTTTTGAATCTTGTGAATTTCGTGGTTGGGCCTATTAGGGTAAGGTGCTGGTGAAAGTTGTACTGTAAGTTGTAGAGTTATTCGTAGTGCACAGGAGAGGTTAATAGTTAATACTGAGTAGACAGAATTGGGGAGGGACAGTTTGAGCTTCAAGCCCAAAACTTCGAATTCAAGTACCCAAAAATAGGATCGAGGCATCAAGACAGCGATCAGGATCCCTTTTCAAAATTAACAAAATCGTATTTCCAAGTCCATCTTTTTTAAACTTGTCATTACTGTCTCTATAGTGGGGCCTGTCTCAGACCCTGCATCTACTCGTCACTGGCACGTCACTTTTTATTGATTCATAAGACTTACTTGAGAATGGCCATTCTGACAGCCTTGGTCTGGGTGTAGTTCTCCAAAACCTCCTTACCCATCTCTCTGCCCATACCAGATGAACCGAATCCACCGAATGGAACCTGCTGGTGGAAGTCGTTGTAGGTGTTGACCCACACGGTACCGGCCTTGATTCTTCTGGAAACGTCAATACAGGTGTTCACGTTGGTGGACTGGATACCAGCAGCCAATCCGTACTGACTGGCGTTGGCCAACTTGACAACCTCATCGGCGTCCTTGAACTTGTGCACAGTGATGACAGGACCGAAAATCTCCTCTCTGACAATCTTCATGTCCTCAGTCACGTCACCGAAAATGGTTGGCTTGATGAAGAATCCCTTACCGGAAGCTCTCTCACCACCAGCCAACAAAGTGGCACCCTCCTTCTTACCGTCCTCAATGAAGCCCAAAATCTTGGACATTTGGTTCCAAGAGTTCTGAGCACCCTGCAAAGTGTCCTCCTCGAATGGGTTACCAACCTTGACAGAGTTGGCAGCGGCAACAAACTTCTCAACAAACTCTTCGTAGATACCCTCCTGGATGTACAAACGAGAACCAGCACAGCACACTTCACCAGAGTTGTAGAAGATACCGTTGATAACACTCTGGATGGCAACATCAACGTTGGCATCGTCAAAGATAATGTGAGGAGACTTACCACCCAATTCCAAAGTAACCTTCTTCAAGGTGGCGGCGCACTTGGCCATAATGTGCTTACCAGTGGCAGTGGAACCAGTGAAGGCAACCTTTCTGATGACTGGGTGGTCAGTGATGGCGTTACCGGTGATCTTACCGAAACCGTTGACAACGTTCAACACACCTGGTGGGAGCACGTTGTTTTCTTGGATCAACTTACACACGTACAAGGCAGACAATGGGGTGGTCTCGGAGGTCTTCAACACAATGGTGTTGTTGGTAGCAATGGCAGGACCAACCTTCCAGGTGAACATCAACAATGGGAAGTTCCATGGGATAATCTGTCCACAAACACCCAATGGCTCTCTTCTGGTGAAGTTGAAGTGGGAGTCACCGGTCTCGACGATGGAACCCATGATCTTGTCGGCCCAGCCGGCGGAGTTTCTGATACAAGCAGCAGACAAGGCAACGTCACCTCTGGAGTTCTGCAAGGACTTACCGTTGTCCAAGGCCTCAATGTGGGCCAAGGTCTCGGCGTTGGCCTCGATCAAGTCGGCCAACTTGTTCAAAGCAGCCACTCTCACGGCAGGGTCAGCACCGCTCCAGCCTCCGTCAAAGGCAGCCTTGGCAGCCTGGACAGCAGAGTCCACATCCTCCTCTCTGGCCTCGTACACGTGAGTGATCTCCTCCTCGGTGGATGGCGAGATAACCTCGAAGGTCTTCTTCTGCTGAGGCAACACAAACTCGTTGTTGATGAACAATCCCGTTGGCTGCTCGTAGGTGGTGCCGTTAGGCAAGGTGATGGGCACCGACAATGGCAAGTTCGAGTAGAATCTCACCATGGAGGGAGCCACCGATCTGGCGAGCAACGATCTGGTAATTGTGGTCGACTTAAGCATTGTGGGAGTAAGACGAGCTGATGGGGAACCAGTGACCAGGAGCCGGATCCCATTGGCAATTTATACTGGCAATATTGTGGGGAACGTTGCGCCTAACCCCTCATGGCGGCGTGCACACAGCCGGGGCCCATCGTTGCTTCTAAGGCCGAGACGTGGTGTCCGGAGCTAAGCTGGGCGGTGGTGCCGATAACTTGCAGCGGCGGTGGCAGTAGCCGTGGCAGTTGAGCTGCACCACCGAAAAGTTGACACCGCCAGAAAACCTGTCACAGGTGTCATTTGTATGGTGACAGCAACTGACATGGCATTTGGGGCCACCCTACAATTTCCCCTACACAGTCGTCCGTTCCATCCGACCTGGCCCCATTGGGTTGTGGCCACTGGTGCAGTGACCGGCAATTAGCGGGAGTGGGTCGTCAGGCCCAACCGTAGGAAGTAGCCATATGGAGCGGGGGTGAGAATATTGGGCCGTAGACAGGCCACGATGCGATTTAGAGGAAATGGGCACACCACACAACCCCAGACTATTACGGCGGGGGAGAGCCGCAAAATAAAGAAATGGGCCAATGGGGCCCTAGTGCGGAGGCCGGAGGCTGTCCGGAGGGTGGCCGCGATCTCCGCAGGGCGCAACCTCCCCCTTTTCACCTGGGATATTGGTGGTGTTGTTGGAGGTGGTGAGGCTGCGAGTCGAGTGAGCCCTAACCAATTGATGCTGGTTATCGCCGAGCACGGCCCCACTGGCACTAATTTACTGGGTTTGCGTGGGCCAACCAACGGCGGCGGCGGTCTCCGCAGTGGGCTCGGAGTTTGCGGCGAGGTTTGGGGTGCGCGCCGGACATTGGCTACCATATAACGGGCTGGCGAGTTTTGGGTCCAGTTTCGGATTGGGCGACGTGGACGGGAAGGGAGCGGAGTTTGGTTGGGTGTTCCCCTTGTTTTCTGGCTTCGTTTCGTGTTTCTTTTTCTCTTTTAAGTTTTTATTTGGCGGCGGTGGGTTTGGCGGTTTGGGTCTGTTGTGGCATTTCGGATTTAGACCGCAGGACCGACTTCGGCGTCCATCGCGGAACAATAATGACGTTTCCCGATCGACTAGTTGTTCGCAGTACGCTCGGACCGATCGGCGGCCATTATGTTCGCGATTTCTATTATCTCAATGCTCCATTAGTCAGCCAAACGGTGCTGGCGGTGGCATTGACGGCATTTGTAAATGAAATTGAGGGTTTTCCATCTCAGTAACGGCGTTTTGTCTCATCGGAGCCAAGCGTTTCATTTGATGATTATGTCTTGAGTTTCTTACTAATCAAGACCTGAGAAAGCCGTATCGAAAGGCTGATTGCCACATTCGGCCCTTGACTTCAAACCATATCTGCCGTTGAGAAGACTGTCATCTTTCAAGGGCATATTCTGCAAATTTCTTCGGGATGGGGTCCCCGTAAAATCTTGCACTTCAATTGTTGTTATGATGTGTAATTGTAAGTTTGGGCACGCTCATTCCTTTCTGGCGTTCATCTGCGTATTGTCCATTAGAGTATAGAGTTTAGTGCATTGTCAATTTGCAACCAAAGAAACAATGGCACTTTTATTTTCCAGCGCCCGGCCGTGTCAAATCCAACTAAACTAAAGATCTCAAGTATCCGGAGGTTCATTCCTAAAGCTGGAAATCTTCATCAATCAGTCAAGGTACTGAACTCTTGATGTCGCCAACTATTCTCAATCTGAAATGGGCCTGGGAGATCCCTCAATTAGAAAAGCCTTACAAGTACTTTTATCGTATTTTATATTGGCCAGTTTGATCAAGTCCGGCTAAAACAAGGAAACATCCACACGAAAGATGTCAGGAGATCGACGGACCAGTATCAGTCCACAGCATTTGCTTCGACAACGCAAATGCTCAATTCGACTCCATTTCATCATCAATCACTTCTTCCTTACAGTTTATTAAAACACATCAACAATAATCAAACACTATATTCGCTTAGCTCTCACCAAGAGATAAAACAATCTAGACTCTAACGGTTTCTGAAACCTTTTTACTTCTTCCAGTGACTCTCTTGAGAGCGTTCAAGATCTTATCGTCGTCCTCCTTGAAGAGAATTCTTCCTTCACTCTTGACCACGCCATCTTCGCCAATAGTGTCATCCAAAGATTGGCGATCAGTAAGATAATGGTCTCTAAGGAAAAATGCAAAGAATGCAATTGGAATGACAAGACAAAGACCGACAATACACAAATTGCGTTGCACTTTTGCATAGGCCAACACCACACTGATTCTCGCTTCGCTTCCCCACTTGTAAGTTTTGATAAATTTATAAGGGGATTCGTATGCCAGTAATGCCAAGTCGGGGTCAACTCCACGCTTGATCATCTGCTCTCTGATGTTTTGGTACATGGTCTGGGTCCAAATGGCACCAGACACACAACTTCCAGCAGCAGAACCAGCCTGGTAGAGAGCAGCAAACATGGCAGTCACTGACGCCATGTACTCGTGGTTTGTACAAGTTTGGGCTGAGACAGAAACAAGTCTTGTGAAGAAGGCTTGTCCAAAACCAAGCAAACACATACTTATTGCCACACCATCACGGAAATACTTACCAGTGATACCGTTGTTGTCACCTCTGAAGTGAACAAACAATCCCATGGCGATAAACCATTCAAAGGCTCCGAAAAGGATAAAGCCTTTTGTTCTTCTGACACGGGAAACCAAATATCCGACGACTGGTAAAGCCAATGCCAAAACAAACGTATCCAACGTTGGAGTTCTGGTGGCCACAGTAGTGCTTGCGTTCATACCAACAAGCAAGACTGGGTACGAGTATGAAGTTGGCAAATCGCTTGCAAAGGTGTAGAAAATACCAATGATAAATGCGGCCCAAATACCTCTGTCTCTCATTAATACCACTGGAATAAGTGGATGTCTTGCAAATTTGCTTTCCCAAACGATGAAAACAGGTACGAACAAGAACCCACATACAAGTGGAGCGATAATCTTTGCGGATTTCCACTGGGTAGTCTGACCTCCAGCCAAGGTCAATGGAACTAAGAGAAGACCTAAGAAAATGACAACAAGAAGACAGCCCAACAAATCAACCTTCCAGAAAACGTTCTTCAACGTATCGATGATACGGGTCAGCAAAAGCTTACCCTTGTTCTCTGCCGCTTTCTCCTCATTGATTTTCTTCCAATCATCTGTCTTCATGGCCTTGAAGTACATGAATCCCCAACAGCCTAAGTAAGGCATGACAGACAATGGGAATGTGAAAGCCCATAAAGCCACACCAAATCTCCAATCGTATCTTTCAAGAAGGCTCGTGACAATTGGGCCACTTGCCCAGGTGGTAATAATAACTGAGGAGTTCAACAAGGCAACGGACAACAATCTGTACTTCAAACTCGAAGCATCTTGTAAGTTAAATTGAAGCAAGATTCTATTTCCTGAGAATCCAATTGAGTACAACACAATTCCTCCGGCATAACGCTGAACATCAGTGGCCTGAGACATCACCACGAGGCCCACGACTCTCATTAATAATGCAAAGACGAACAAAGGTGCACGTCCAAACATGTCCGACAGTCTAGCGTAGGCAGGCAAGGCAGCAGCGGCAATCACACTTCTTGTAACACTAATAGTCGACATGAGAGAATGCTTTTTGTATGAATCGGTAGCATAACTCATGAAAACATTGATACAACGACGTTCCACACCACTTGCGAACATACAGATCACAATTGTGAAGAAGTAGAGGCCACGCAGCCATTTATTGAGTTGACCGGTCAAAATCTCTTCTCTTCTAACACCAAATGATTTGATGGCGTGCTCGTTGTCCAATGGCCCTTCAACTGGCTCAATACCCAATGCCTTGGGACGATGTGAGGATAAGGATGATCCCGAAGATGTGCTCTCCTGCTTCGTATCTTGAAGGAATTCTCTCAGTTCTTTCAGCGACATGATCTTGAATCAAATTCTCTGGATTATTCAAAACTTTGGGACGGTTGACTGTCATTATATAGCCAACGATGCCAGCGCCAACACGGAATCATTTGCGCAATTAGCAAAGACATTTGACTTTCCAAAAAAAAAACCCTGGGTCTTGGCAAACCCACATCAACTAGCACGGCTAAATGACTGACGTGCGGACAGTAACACAAATGTACGGCGTAGCCATATAGTTCGTCTTCGGGCTGTTGGTCCGGGAGCTTGCTTACCAGAAGTGTGCTTAGCAGAAGTGGTAACTTAGAATCATGGATTCATCTTCAGCAACATTTCAATACCAAAGTGAAAAGGTGGTTCCCGAGCTTCGGTTTATCAAAAGCATCTAATGCAAAATAAAATGATTGTGTGCACTGGCACCAAATACTATCTTTTCAATCTTGCAGTCAAAAACAGGTACGTTAGCTACCGTTTTTAGTGGAGAGTCCAAATCTTCACTAGGCCACCGAATTCACCTATCGTCGTGTTCAAATTCAAAGTAATGTTCAACGAAAGCCATAAACCAACTTTGACATGAACATTGTCGTAATCAAGTCTGACATCGATAATGCTAAGCCAAGGCTCTCTTTACGCAGGCGGCCACTTAGGAACCCTCTGTTGTGCGGCGGAGTTCTTGGAAGGAAGCCGGAACTCAGCATGCGAATTGGTTACGAATCTGCAAGATTGGCTAAAGATGCAAATCCGGATCTTTTTGGTATTCACTTCCGCTACCTCTTCTTTCAGATTTCAGTTTTGGGCATTTCAACGAAGTTTTTAAAACGCGAGGATGTATGTCGCGATGACAGGCGGGGCTTAGTTTTAGGTTGTTTCTTCGGTCGTGATCCAGAAAAGACAACGCCAGAAAGGGTGCTAAGGCGAGTTGGCTTGCGAAATTGTACATTCAATGTGTATTTAATGTCATGTCGAAATTTCACGTTTCCAAGAATTCTGAACCACTGAGCCGTTTCGGATACCTCCGTAGTATTCACCGTCCAAGAAATATCTATTGATTATCTCCCTGCATTAGAGCCAGCCGTACACGGAACATTTTACTGCCAAGCCCAGGAGGTATAGTTCTCAATTGGCCAAACTCAAGGCGGCTAAACGAAAAGGCGTCCGGCTGAGGGTTTTCCCGGACGGAGCCTGACTTTCACCTGATGCCAATACCAATTTTTGTGGGTTGATGAATCGGCAGCCCAGAAAACCAAGAACACATGTCATGCATCAATCATTGTCACTTGAAGTGTCGAGTGTCGTCCCATTCTTAGCAAGGGGCTGGAACTGAAGGTCGATCACAATGATATCCGAAATGGATTTTTTTTTTGACCGGCTCGGATGAGAAGTGCTTAATAAAAAGAGTGATGGAACAGGTGTTGTAGGATCGGCAAGTCTGGTCATAGGCACGAAAAAAGAGGCATAATTCCAGTCCTGCCATTTGCAACTACAAGGTTTTCCCTAGGTTTTTTCCACGAATTTGGTCTGCAATAGCGTGCTTTGTCCCTCTAAGAGTTGCGAACTTTTCGTGGTAGAGCCCAATGGAGCTAGTGGAAATCATAGCTTCTCGGAACTGGATTTCCAAGCATCAATTATTGACTTTATAAGTGAATTCCCGAACACAGTTTGGATCAGTGCAAAATTGATGAGCAGCCAATATCCATTCTACATTTACTTATCCTCATTGTTCTGAAAAACATCTCAAGGTTTCGAAAAGACCAGCAGCACATGTCCAACCATCAAAGAGAAAAAAAAAATAACTACAAAACAAGCCTAGACTCCATTATAGGAATTCCCTTCGAGTACTGCTCCCGCGATATCTTTCATTTTCTATTGTCATTAACTCTTCCTGTCTTTTTTATGTGTTCCTCCTTGAACCTTTCGCAGCCGTTTTTCCCAATCTTGACATCGTCTCTTTCTCACCTACTCCTGCACTCCATTCTACTACTACTGTTCTTCACCTCTTCAATGTCCCAAGTCTGGCTACGAGGCCCGGTATGTGGTGTCGACAATTGTCGGTCCAGGCTCTACCGCCTGAGTGCTGGTCGGAAATTTTGCCAGTTTGGTCATATCATGGAGGGTAACTTCGAGTTCGACGATGATGACGGTGATCAGTATACCCAGACAAGAAGACTCAACATCCAGTTGACAGACACTGGGTTTGGGTCCAACGCATCCAGAACCGCAGAACAGGTGGCATCAGCTGCAGCCGTGAAGCGGTTGTACGGTCGCCAGGGTAAAATCCACACCCTCAAGTGTCTTCAGTTTGTGTTGAAGCAGGTGACACCCCAAGTGGCCGAGCTCCTCTACCCACAGTTGCCCGAACAGGAGATGGAGAAACTCAAACGGGAGCTCACGGTCGCCACCAAACTATTGTGGATGCGCTGTGTCTCGCACTCGCTCCAGGGCCGGTCTCTCCGATTGGCAGATGTATACTCTGTAGTGTTTTTGGCTCTCCGGCTGATCAACACCTACCCGGTGTATGCGGACGCCATGATCGCCATTCTCAAGCAGAACAAGGTGCCATACATCAGTGCCAGCCACCTTCTTCCCGAGCACATGCTGCGGCTTCTGTCACCAGCTACCGTGGGACAACTCATCAATAGTGCCATGCCGGTGGACGATGCGTTCTACAACCATGTGGGCAAGATAGCGATCATGATCGATGCGCAGCTGTGGCATCTCCCTGTGGAGTACTTCTATCCGAACGCTTTCTCTGTATTTTGCGACTTGGACCTCGATGCTCCGAGTCTCTTGGTGGTGTTGCACCGGATCGCATCTCGCACGCCAATGGCGGAGTTGCGGGCTGTTCTGAAAGGTTTGGGCCCGCTTGGATTTCCTGATGGAAGGTACATCGGTCTCATTTACTTGGTGGTCAAGCTCTACTTTGTTGGGCTGCCCACAGTGGTGGATTTGGAGAAGTGGCTTCCGTGGTTGAAGACCCAGGGCTCGGCTCTCCCGTGCTTCAGCGACCGCCACCACCACATGGACATTGAGTCGATTCTCAAACTCTCGGACCAACAAACCGAGGAGTATTGCGATTGGGTCTACGGGAACCTTTTGGGCGAGAAGCATAAAAGCGACTCCGACAAGGCGTCGCCAATGGAAGCAAGATTATACAAGATTTTCGCCATTGGCGATCAACCCGCAAGAAACGAAGGTGAATCTTCCACCAAGAAGGGACCACAGCCTCCATTCGAACGAGTGGAGAACACATTGGACACTTCTGATGTGGCATCGGTTGAGAAGCATCTTCGTCGGTATTTCTGCATACGTTTCGGCGTGAAAAGTGGGTCACTCGATAAGTTGATTGAGTTGGCCGAAAAGCATTTAATGGGCGTCATGAAAGACGATAAATTATTGTATTTTTAGGGTTATAGGAATAGAGCTATCATGGTTAATGCGATTGCGAAATGTATGTGCATTGACTTTTTGGACATAGGGCAAGAAATCAAAGAAAAAAACAGGAAGGGAATACCATGAAAAATACTAGAGATTTAAAGTCTTCAACACCTCTACATAATAAATCCAAATTCTTAATAAGCTGAGTTTTCATACGAATTCGTGCTGGCGTCATCTTGTCAGTTTTTCCTATACTTGCCCAAATGCCTGTGTCCCCATACAAACGCGAATCTGAGATGTCAATATGGACCAAAACATAGACAACCAGAATCAGCCAATGGAGGCAGACGAAATAATAGAAGAAACAAAGGAAACGGGCACTATCAGCCCGTCGGCACAAGCAACTCCTGACACCGAATCTGCCGTGCAAAGTGAATCTGCACCAGAAGACATTGGAACCACCCAAAGTCCGCCAGATCTCGAAGCAGATCAGGAGGGCATTGACCAGCTTTATGAGCAAGAAGTGCCCAATCTTACCATATCACGCGAGCAAACTCCCGACACAGACCACTACGAAGAAGATTCGGCCTCGGGGTACTCGGAGAGCACACCACAGCCAGAAGTCAGAAAGAGAGGAGGAACGAGTATCTTGGACACAGACAGAGCGGTCAAGAAAGTCCATACAGATTCAGCCACATTGGAAGAGTCTCCAGCGCTCAGTCAGACCCCAGATCCGGAGTACGATCCAGAAAACCCCGCTGGAGTTCGCCAGGAAAAGATACGAAGAAGAGTGGCAGCGAAAGTTATCGATAAGTTCTGGACTCCGCTCGACTCGGGCTCGCTCCGTTCTTTCGATAACATCTGCCAGGTTTCGCTCAACAAAGTTCAAGAACGATACCATGGCATGTCTAGTCAGCAGACCAAAGTGGAGGAAACACAGCGAGTGGTGACCAACAGCTGGCTCAATTCACGGAACCTGCGGTCGTTTGCAGCTCGTCTCTCGGTGTCCAAATTGCCACCGCTCAAGTCGTTGGATGTCCGGATGAAGGGCATAAAATCTGGTGGACAAGACTCGCTCAATGTCGATCTGGTTCTTCGGCAGAAGAAGGCATGTGAGGCGTATCTACTGGCCGAGTTGGAGCAGCTAGGCAGGCTTGAGGCTTACTACAAAACTCTCAGTACATTGCACGAGCTGGACACGAAGTACCTTCATGACTTCAAAAAGACAACCTCGTCGCTCCGAGCAGAGCATGCAGAGGAGAAAGCGGCCAAAATGGCCGAACTACATTTGGACTCGTCCGGATCATTACATGACGATATACATCTTCTGCGTCGGGCTGGTTCTGGCACTTCCATGGCCAGATTCGACCCAAACAAGGACGGAGACATCAAGGGCCTTCTTGAGGGACTCAATGCAAAACTATCGGCCCAAAACGCTCCCGTCCAAGATTTGCTCAAGCTCTGTGACCAATTGGACACCATCAAGACCGAACTCAACTCTGCTAGGTTTTTGAAGAAGTCCTAGCATCAATCTAGCCAAGGTATATCCAGTATACCGTGACCATGTATGTGGAGGCAGAACCTGCCCTAAAGTGGTGGTAACCGTCTCTTTCTCCGTCCCAAACGGCAGCGACTGACAGCTTGATGCTCACGTTTTCGTTGAGGTCCTCGTCGGTCTTGACCTCCGTCAACAGCACGATAAACTTGTGCTTGGTGCTCTTCTTCTGCAATGCAGAAGCCACATTGGCGATGACGGCATTTGTCTCGGCTGTTTGGGCCAATTCATCTTCCAAGAGCTTTTGCAAGGTTTCTGGGTCCACAGGCGCCTCTCGGCTGCCCGAAGAATTCTGCAATGTAACTGGCATGTTTCTTGGCTGTGGTGAGAATTCCAAGTTGAATTCCCCATAGCTATTCTCAGTATGCGTGGAGTGCACACTCCCATCAGATACAAAGAGTTACGAAGAAAGATCTCAACATCACGGAGAATAAACAGGGAACCTTCTTTCAGGAGAGGCATTGTGAGCGATTTCGAGAATGGTCTCGACGGACTCGATTGGTCTCTTTTTTTTTCTTGCTTCTGACCGCCGAACACACTCGGTTCTTAACAATCACTTTGCTCCCCCACGCCAGTAACACGGCAAAACGGCCAACGCCTCGGAGTTTTCAATGAGGGATTTTAACAATGCCGAAGCATAATTCCCGAGCTCACATGAAGATCGACTCTCACCTTCAGCATGCAACCTACTTCAGTCTGTTCGGTATAGCCGATTAGTGAGACGCGACATTGTCCTCGGAACCGGAACGAAATCCGGTACCGAACGTGTTAACTTGGTTCTTCACTGCGGTTATTTTAAACCCCGAGTGAATAATTGTATGCTTCAACTTCTCTTCCACACATGAACATTTTCAAGAAGAAGAGAAGCGACGACCTCGCTGACATCAACCTCAAGGACAGCGACGCGGTGTCGGTGTCCTCCAAATCGACATCGATGTCTGCCGCAAGCTCCAAGAAAGGTCTCATCAAACGTCATACCCCGTTCGAGGCACCATTTTTCCCCATTAAGGAACCGGAATTCAACTTAACAGAGGAGGAAGAGGCCAAGTATCAGGATGTCTTGAACTACTTTCTCAACTACATCAAGGAGGAGATTCCTGTCAACGATTCCCAGAATGCCGCCACCCTCCCGATTACAGACGATGAGAAGGCGTGGTTGACAAAGGAGTGCTTTTTGAGATACTTGCGTGCGTCGAAATGGAAGACTGACGTGGCCATCAAGCGCATCAAGGACACACTCATCTGGAGAAGAACGTTTGGAGTTGTGGAAATCCCCGGCCATACCGACCCTGCCAAGAAGATTACCGCGGAACTCGTGGAGTTGGAGAACACCACGGGAAAGAACCTTATCGTTGGGTACGATAACGACAATAGACCGTGCTTGTACCTCAGAAACGGGTACCAAAACACCTCCGCTTCGATTAGACAGGTGCAGCACTTGGTTTTCATGCTTGAAAGGGTTATCCAGTTCATGCCTCCAGGACAGGATACCCTCGCATTGTTAATCGACTTCAAGGCTGCGCCAGAGGAGATGAACTTGTCGTCCAAGTTCCCCTCCCTCAGCATCTCCAAGCAAGTTTTACACATCTTACAGAACCACTACCCTGAGAGGTTGGGCCGTGGTCTCTTCACAAACATTCCATGGATTGGATACACATTCTTCAAGGTGGTGGGACCCTTCATTGATCCTTACACGCGTCTGAAAACCATCTACGACAAGCCATTCGAGAACTTTGTTCCCAAGGAGCAATTAGACAAGGAGTTCAACGGTATGTTGGATTTCGAATATATTCACGACACGTACTGGAAAGCCATGAATGATATGGCGGAGGAAAAACTCGCAGTCTACCAGGAGAACTTCGAACGCTTGGATAAGCAAATTGGCTTGAGCGAGTACGACTTGAAGAGACCTCTCAAGGGTAATTAGAATAGCATTAATTTAGACAATCTACATCCACATATCCCACCATCTCGTGGTATCACCCACTATGCATTACGAGTCACCTCAGTGTGTGCACACTCTCGACGAAATTATTCAATCTTTATCTTTCCCCATCATTCAGATATGAGCGAATATTCGTTGACATTTATCGCCCATGGCGATTCCTTGAGTGCCGAAGACCAAACTAACATCGAAAGTCTCATACCGTCCAAGCTCCAGTTGGAGGTGATCTCCAAGTCGGAACTTTCCCCCAACAGAGTCATTGACTTCCAGGTGAAGACCAACGTCCCAGATGTGGTTCGGGCATTGATTCAGAAGGAGAAGGAGGCATCCAACCCACCATACGATGTGATTTTCCAGAAAACTGCCGTGCGTAAGAACAAGAAGTTGTTCATTTTCGACATGGACTCCACTCTCATCTACCAGGAAGTGATCGAGTTGATCGCCGCCTACGCCGACATCGAAGACAAGGTTGCCGAGATTACCGAGAGAGCCATGAACGGTGAGTTGGACTTCAATGAGTCGTTGCGCGAGCGTGTGCTCTTGTTGAAGGGTATCGATGCCACCACTCTTTGGGATGAATTGAAGGAGAAGATCAAGATCACCAACGGAGCCAAGGAGCTCTGCAAAGCATTGAAGAAGTTGGGCGTGGTGATGGGTGTTTGCTCGGGAGGTTTCATCCCATTGGCTACCCACGTCAAGGAGCAGCTTGGTCTCGACTATGCATATGCCAACACCTTGAGTCTCGACAGCGAAAACAAGCTTGACGGAACAACAACCGGATACATCGTCAATGGCGAGAAGAAGGCTGAGCTTTTGCTTGAGATTGCTGCCAACCACAACATCAACCCTGCCGATGCTGTCGCAGTTGGAGACGGAGCCAACGACTTGAAGATGATGAGCACCGGAGGATGGGGAGTTGCATGGAACGCCAAGCCAAAGGTTCAGGCAGAGGCTCCATGCTGCTTGAACACCAAGTCTTTGCAGGATATCTTGTACATCATGGGCTACAACGACTCCGACATCGCTGCTCTTCTTGCTTGAGCCAACGACATCAAACCTTTAAACACCAATAGATACTGAGATTAGCTAGACCCCACAAATCCCTTAATCACGCCTCTCACCACTCCCAAGATACCGTTCAGAAGCAACACTTCCTGACCCTCTCTAAGGTCATGTAATTGGATGGTGCCTTCCTTAATGAGATTCTTCTTGAGAAGCATGTACCGAGTGACTCCACACAAGCATCCAGATGTCAACTTGGGAGTAATCCATACGCCCTGGCGGTTTTTGATTGCGATATTTGTGATGGATCCCTCAGTAACCTCGCCCAAGGTGTTTACCAAGATCGCCTCTTCCTTGGTCAGCTTCCCTGGCAATGCCCTGTTACGAGCTTCAGTGTAGACTTTGCGAGAAGTGGTTTTGAAAGACGTGAACGGAGATGCCAAAATGGGAGTCTTATCCACGTACAAATCGTACTTCTCGTTCAGTGGGATATCGTCAGATAAGCCATCCAAGAGGTTCTCTCTTGCTGGGGTCTGATACAATTCCACGTTCATCTCGCCATTCAACGACAAGAGGAGTCTGATCTTGAGTGGTTGGTCCACTGAGACGCCGGCGTCCTCGAGAGCCTGGATTAGTTTGTCATATATGAACGTCTCATCCACCTCAAACAATTTGGGCACGTAGTCTGGGTTGGCATGCTTGGCAGCACTAGTAAAGAAATTCACTGCATATCTGGTTCTCTCCACGTGTTCTGGGAAGAGAAACAAGTTCTTTCTGGTCACTTCCTTGACCGATTGTGGAGTTTGCTTCGTAAGTCCCGGATCGTATCTCACAGTGGACAAGATCTGGAAGGCGGAGGGGTCAATTTCGAAACTGGCCGCATTGCCGGTATCATCCATAAAGCTATCGTATGTGATTGTGGAGATGGGCGCCGTCATGGGTGTAAAGAAGAGTGGTTGAGAAGTTTCCCCATACATTTCGCAATCGGCCTGTTTCGTGAGAAGTTGAAATACGGTCTACGCTAGCGGTTCAAATTAAGCCAGTGTTCTATTATACAATCTAGTAAGGTCTGAATCTCTTCTTTTCCTTCATGATGCGGACTCTCTCCTGGTCATGCTTGAACTTGCGCAACAAGTCGTTCATCTCGGCTTTCTTCTTCTCTCTCAACTGGAACCGGTAGAAATCCTCCTTCTCCTTCTTCTTCAACTTCTTGGATGCACGCTCAGAGTCCACGGTGGCTGCCAACTTCTGCTTGCCCATGATTCCGGCCTTGGTCTTTCTGTGAGAACCCACCACCAACGTGAAACCGTCCTCGTCCACAATTTGCGTCTGTCTCTGCAACTCGGCCTTGGACTCTTGCTCGGCTCTGTTGAAGTCGGCGAGCGCAGATGCAACCGACTCCGAGAGCTGTCTGGTGTCGTAGATCTTCTCCTTGTACTTGGAGAGCAAGAAGGCAGACCCGAGAGTCTGCACGGGCCAGTTGGTGCTCTTTTCGCCCGCAGACAACTTTTTCAACGAGTTGAAGGCGAGCTGCAACGCAGCCTTGTCGACAAAAGTGACGATACCACAGTGCTTGGGCAACTTCTGGGCAACCTCGCTCACTGAATCCTCCAGGTACTCGAGGTCAGAAGTCAACTTGGTGAGGTCGACGTAGATGTCCTCATCGCAATCAGTGAGAGCGCTGGGGATGTAGCCCTCGACTGTGGCGCCGATGGCCACCTGCTGGAAGTATTTCTTGGCCGTGGCCAACGTTGTCTCGATGGGCAAGTTGAACAAGAACATCAGTCTGCCTGAAATGTTGAGTGCTGACAGGTTTTGTGGGGCTTTCACCTCGTGTTTCCGGAAATAAACATAGTGTGACCCTTTACTCTCCGGTAGCCTCACTTTGAGGACATGGAAGCCCTTGAGTTCTGTGATGGCCATGATGGAGGTGGAGTGAAGAGTAGATTTTTCCTTTTGAGATGTAGCCGCTGAGTGCAGGTGAGATAGTGTCTACTATGAGACCCAGAGTACTATACATTCTGGGACCGCTATTCTGATTCTCTTTAGTTTCTGACTCGGCAGATTGAAATCCATTTGAAGACGGAAATTTATCTTGATCCGTTTTGCTTATGTTTTTCCTATAATTAGGTTTTTTTTTTTTTTGTTTCTTCCGTTTTTTCTCTTTTTCTCGGTACCCATTCTCTCACTTGCCCCACCATAATCTCACCAATACCTACACAGGTTCAGTGTTTTGATCTTCATAACCACAACCTTTTCTCCAATGGACGCCAAGGGTCGGAAAAAGGACTCGATCGAGCAGTTCATCGAGCTGCCTCAGATCATCATGGAAAATAGTCTTTCCCAGCTACGCTACATGATCCTTATCGAAGGACTCTCGACCCCAGAAGGCTACGAACTGTGTCCATACAGATCATACGTGTGGTCAATCTTGTGCAAAGTGCCCGTTTACCCCGTGCAAAAGTACGCCCGGCTCATTTCCACCATCACCGGCACGCTCTCGCCGGAGTTGTACCAGAAAATCAAGAACGATACCTTTCGGACGCTCATGAACGATCGCCAGTTCCATGCCAAAGTGCTGGAGCAGTCGTTGATGCGGATCCTTGCGGCAGTGGCCATCTCCAATCCTCATAGCAAGGTGGGATACGTCCAGGGAATGAACGTGCTTTTGGCCCCTATTGCCTATGTGTGCCATAAAAGCGAGCCCCAGGCATTTGCTCTCCTCCACCATGTGGTGACCAAACAGATCCCCTTGTACATCACTCCAAATTTGACGGGTGTCCATACGGCGTTGGACTTGGTGGACATTGTGTTGAAAATCATCGATCCTGTTCTCAGCTCCTACCTCGACTCCAAGTTCTTGAAGGCCGAGATCTATGCATTTCCCTCGGTGTTGACTTTATCAGCTTGTACTCCACCATTAAAGTCGGTCTTGAAGCTCTGGGATTTTCTATTTGCATACGGCACCCACATGAATATCCTTTTCATCGTCGCCCAGTTGATCAGCAACAGATCAACCCTTCTACTGTCTCCTCAGCCAATGAAGCTCTTGAGAAACTTCCCAAACTTGGAGGAAAACGACATCATCAAACTAAGCCTAAGCTTCATTCCCGAGTTGCCCAGACAGCTCTACGACCTCATTGTCAGACATGGCTACGACTCAAACGTTCCTGGTGAATTGAAACAGTTTCTTGTTGATTATAAGGTGTGAGACTCTATAGCAACCCAGTCAAATAATCGTCATGACTATAGAATGCACAAAGAACAGTCCGATCATTATAGCACCGGCCTGCAATACCCATGAGTGCACTGAGGGCAATTTTTTCGTCCTCAAATTCAATGTAGATCTTCCCAAGTCCAGGCTGGTTCAACTGGTTCAAGCCGGGAACGAAATCCTTCAATGGTCTGGGGATCTTCCAAGAAACAACATTGCCAAATTGTTTCATTTCTTCGAGAATATCCAGTTTGAGGAAATTGTAGAAATCATCATTGGTCAAATCGGCAGCTGCAACAGCATTTATCAACTGTATAACCCTCAGTTTCGGATGGTATGGGACATATTCATTGCGCACAAGCGCTTTCAAAGTTTTGACGTCAATTGGGCAATCTTGAATGCTGGTTTCAACTCCGTTGGAGCTGGAAACTTTGATGCACGAAAAAACCACATCCTGAACGAGACTCAACTCTCGGGTCTCGTCAACATAATCGGAGATTAGCTTCAATGCCAGCTTCGTCTTCAGATATTGTTTTGGGTCAACAAAATATTCCACAAATGCAATGCCTGTCAGTTCCTTAGTTCCAACCTCTCTCAACAATTTGAAACCCTTGAGTTTTGCCACGGTCGTTAGTTCATTAATCAACATCGTTTCGGTCACCGACTTATCCACGAAAACTGTGAGTTTCCTTGGGCTGTCCTTAACTTCCTCCTCCACATCTGTAATGTTGGCATCATATGGTGGGAGACATTGCACCACATATTCACCTGGCCTCTCCAACTTCAATGTGAGGTCTTCAGGTATGTTTGACTCGCTCAAGTAGAGCTCTCCGCCGGGAATCTTCCTTCCATTGAGTGCAAGCGCCAATGTGGCGCATGTATTATTTTTGAATTCCACTACCATGTGATGGTTGTCTCTCGTTTTTCTCTTCTTTTCGATGTTATTATCAAGGAAGGTGCCTTCAAGGTCAACAGAGCACACGAACTTATTGAGATACTCGGCCACTTTCATGTAGTCGACTTTCAGGAAATCGACATCCCGAACAATAAGAATGCATGAATTTCTCGAGTCAGACGGGTTGATCTTGGACTTGGTCTGAAGCACACCAGACTCTGACAACCCTTCTTGGAGCAAGCCCTCGACTTTGGTCATATCCACGGGACGAGGCGACCCAGGCAAGGGGAAAAGTCCCGACATCTTAGCTCTTTGAGCAGTAACATTCTCAAACCCTTTTGGCTTGGTTCCCCATTGCGAACTTGCCACAGGGAACACATCCATGGCTGGGTACTTCAAGAGAGAAGCAAGCTTCTTCTCGTATTTGGCGATGATCTCCTCCTTGCTCAACCCAGCATTTGGATCAATCTGTGGTTGCTGGCTGGCTGGCTTGCGGGAGTCTCGACTGGTTTCGTTCCGAGAGTAGTTTGATTCTCGACTGCTGTAGCGGTCTCTGTGTCCATTGTTCCGGTCATTGTATCCACCTCGCTGATCGTTGGAGTCTCTGTAGTTGTCGTATCGGTTGTCCCTTCTTATCCTGGGATCGGTTCCTCGTGTATCTCTCACCCGGTCTCTTTCACGATCGCGAGGTTCTCTTTCTCTCGGGTCGTAACCTCGGCCGGATCTGGGAACGTAACTGTTGGAATATGAGTCTTCTCTTCCTCTTTGGGGGCCGTGAGGACCTCGACGATTCATTTTTGCTGTGATTACCGCCTTTGGAGGTGTGAGGTCGATAGTTCTGCGATGTGGATTTTCATCTTGATGTTAGGTGCACTTTCGCACCCAGTTTCCACTGTAAATGGACCAGACTACACTAGGCCAAAATTAAGTTGTAATATTCTGTAATAAGACTTTGATACTTTTTTAACACCCTACAATTCGTCGTGAGCAATTTCGTCGGCAGCCGACTGTTCACTGGAAGCAGTCGAGCTTTCGTGCTGCGAAGAGTATGTGGATTCCGTTGGAATGTCTTCGTCAACAAACTTTGCGTCGTGCTCCTCAATAACGGTCTCGTTGTCGGCCTTGGCCTTTGCCGCCTCTTCCTTCACCTTCTCAGCCTCCTCCTTCAACTTCTTTCTGAGGTCCTTCTGCTTCTTTCTCTCGGTCAACTTGGTGTGTTGTCCCAACAAGTAGTCCACTCTCTTCTCGTGGTTAGCCTGCAACGTGACAACATCCTCCATCATCTGCATTAACAAGTTGGTCACAGCCTCGGATCTGTCGAAAAGGTTCTTCTGTGTAATTTTTTGGAATCTTGTCTTTGGAAGGTTGATGATCTCGGAAACATCCTTCAATGCCTGCTTGAATTCGGAGAAGTGGGTATCCAACTTAGATCCCTCCGACTTTCCAGTTCCATAGATCGTCCGCAAAATCTTCTCGTTCTCCTTGTCGAAGTCAAGCCCATCTTCAACGTACTTATCTCTCAACATGTTGATCTGCTTGCCGTACTCCAACAAGTAGTCCTGGATTTGCTGGGCAACCTCGCTACCTTCTTCGTACAAGCCTTCAAGAGCTGGCAACGACAAGTCGGTATCAAGCATTTTGATGATATCCTCGCACTCCTTTCTGTGACCACCGACGACCTTAAGCTTCTCCTTCACCTCTTTAAGCAAAGTCGAGTCGGAGCTGAACTCCAACCATTCGACGATTTCCACAACAAGCAGCTTGATCTCTTCAATGAAGTTGCCATCAAGCTCAGAGAGAAGAGTGTCGAAGTTGTCCTCAATGAAAGATCTCAAGGCATAACACTCACTTTCCAACTGATTCTTGTGCTCCTCAATCACGATCTTCTCGATGTCCTTCTCCTTCAAAGCATCCAATTTATTGATGATTGCCTTTGCCTCTTTTTCGTTGAAAGGTCTGATCACGGTGAAGTTTGGCTCGGGGATTGGGATTCTAGCAGGAACCTTTGCCTTGATCTTCTTGGAAGTCGAGTTGGAGGCACTGGAGGTACTCTCCTCGGATTCGCTTGATGCTGGCTCCTTCTCTGCGCATCTAGCAACCAAACCACTCAATTTGAAAATCTTGCTGCTATCCACGGAGAGAGTTGCGAAAAGCTCAGCCTCGTTCTTGGAGCACTTCAACGACTGGATTTTCTTGGTGAGGCCCGCAATTGAGTAAGTCGAGAACAACTTTCCGTTCTCGTACAAGTCGATACCAATGGAGTCTTCACTGTATGGACCCAAAGAAATCTCGGTTTCGTTGGCGGAGTAGGTACCTCTTGGGAACACAAGAGTCTGGTCGTCGGCGTCATTGACAGAAATCTCAAAATTGCTGAAAATGCGGTCCTTCAAAATAACATCAGATGGAGAGTTGATCATTTTCAATTGGTAAGCTCTGTAAGCAGTTCCCAAGGCACATGCCTCGTCGGTGTTGACAACCTTGGCAAGCTTCTCTTCGCTACCCAACAAAGCCAACAATTGCTTCTGGATAAATGGAGTTCTTGTTGCACCTCCGTTCAAGATGACAGATTCAATGTCAGCGACGGACTTAGGACCCTCAGGAGCATTGGCCAATGCATCAAGGACTGGCTTGACAGCACGCTCGAATGCATCAAAGTTGTATTCCTCGAATTCCTCTCTGGTGATGATAGCCTTGAAGTCATTGTCGTTGTGGATCGACTCCAAGGAAACCTTGTACTCAGTGTTGGCGGACAAAATGGTCTTTGCCTTTTCTGCTGCAACGAACAATCTGGATGCCAATTTGGCAGGTAACTTGAAGGAGTCGTCCAAGCCAAATTGCTCCAAGAACTTCGCGTAGAGAATGTTGTATGCGGCACGAGTCAAGTACTCACCGCCAAACGATTCGTCAAAGCCAACGGACTCGATGTCCAATACGATGCGGCCACCTTCCACCAAAGTGTAAGAGAACAAAGTTGCGGTGGTGGAGCCGGCACCCACGTCGTAGATCATCTCGTAGACCTTCTTGCCGTCGAACTCGTCATCCTCAAACTTCTTATTTGTCACGTAACTCAAGGCCACGGCGGATCCCTCGTCAACCAACCCCAAGAAGGACGAGTAGTTGGATACTTTGAGAGCTTCGGCGTAGGCAAGTCTGACATCCTGGGATGCAAATGGCACAATCGACACAGCAATGTCCTCGGCGATGTTCTTGGCACGAGGGTTGGCGGCCAAAACCTTGAGCACTCTCTCCTTCAAGTGGTTCAAGTACATGGCAGTGAGTTCCTCGGAGGCAAACGAGGCCTGGTTGGCGTCAGCACCCAAGGCAAAGGTGACAGAGTCATTTCTAGCACTGTCTCCAACCAAAGAAACGCCAAAGTGGCTGGACAAGTAATCGCTGACGGCTGGATCGTCGACGGTCTTTCCGAGAAGTGCCTTGATGTTGGACGCACAAGACTCGGGGAATCTGGAGCAGAGCGACCCGATTTGCGAGCCGTAGACTCTCTCTGCATCATCTAATTTGCCATTCTTGACTGCTGGCTTCAAAAAAACCGCCGAGAGGTCCTTCCGTTTGCCTTCTTCGGTAAAGACAATCTCAAAAGATATTCCGGGGGCAGCCATGATGGCCTTTGTGTTCTGGTAGCCGAGGTCTACGCCCACAATGGCAGCAGAAGCCACTGCAGCGAGGTAGATCAAGCCCAAGATTTTCATTTTGAACAAATTTTAAAACACTAAAGCACTATGGAACAGTTTGGATTTCTGGCGTCGTGGGTTCTTGAACAAGTGTCGGCCCTGTGCAGTCTGTGAACACATGTCACCTCCAAGAGGCAAAATGTGGGGAAGAACACGAGGTTTTCGAGGTTGGAGAAACTTGGCAGCAATTTCTCAGTTCTGATGGAGTTGATTTCTTTCGCTATTTTTCCGTTCACATTCGGTTTGAAGCTGTTGCGTGGGCTCTGTTCCTAATAGTGTTGTGTGGCCAGTTCGCAGCCATTGCCAAACCAGGTAATTGTTCACTGTGCAGAAGGGAACAACTTGCACCACCAAACCTAGACCGAGTAAGAACAGACGATGTGAGTTTTGGAACGAATAAAAATTAAAAAAAAAAAGGAATGAAAGAGAGAATAAAAGAGAAAGCAGTTGTGAAATACATTTCCAATTAGGGCCCTGATACGGGTTTCCAGTTTGGGCATCTCCATTCTGGATTAGTCACTTGATGCAATCTCAGGTTCTACCGTGGCGGACTCCCGGAGAGCGGAAACTTCGGAATAGCTTGAACCGTGGGGATATTGTCTGCCTTCGTCGTGTTTTCAATGCCGACTCGCCGTCAGCTCGGAAGCAACAGTCGCCATTGTGCAGAGGTGCCCTCTATCTATGCTTGGAATGCCTGAATAGGATTAATCTCGGCACAGCCGCGGAGTTTCCGAAGAGATTGATGGACACCAACTATAGTCTACGGACCCACACAAGCGACTAGTCAGCCTTAAAATCACATTAATAAAATTATAAGATGCTTATAGTTCCGGAGATACCAAACCCGAGCACCTTGCATCGCGTTTTGGTGGTTCCTCCTCATCCTCGGGCATTGATAATCAGGCCCTGAAGAAAAAAAAAATTACATCGCGAAGAGTATATATTCCATTACATTTCTCACTTGTCCCACCTGGGTAAATTCCCCCCTCACAGACAGCAAAATACGAATTCACCGCCATGGACTCCGACGAAATCGAAGCCTCGAAGATGTACATCACCTACAACAACATCCACCAGTTGTGTCAGGAAACATCCGAGAAGATCAAGGCATTCAAGCCTGACTTGATCATTGCCATTGGTGGTGGTGGCTTCATTCCAGCTAGAATGTTGCGTACGTTCTTAAAGGAGCCAGGTCAGCCTAACATCAGAATCATGGCCATCATTTTGTCCTTGTACGAGGACATCAACACCGTGGGCAGTCAGGTGGAGCAAGTTGGTACCCAGGTCATCAGAACCCAGTGGATCGACTACGCTCAGTCCAAGGTGGACTTGGTCAACAAGAACATCTTGATCATCGATGAGGTCGACGACACCAGAACCACCTTGCACTACGCCGTCTCTGAGTTGAAGAAGGACGTTGTGGAGCAAGCTGCTGCCCAGGGTGTGGACCCAGCCAACACCAAGTTTGGTATCTTTGTCCTTCACGACAAGGCCAAGCCAAAGAAGGCTGACTTGCCAGCAGACATCATGACTACCGGTCGCTACTTTGCTGCCAGAACCGTGCCTGACTGCTGGATTGCATACCCATGGGAGTCCGCTGACATTGTCTACCACACCAAGAGAGCCATGGAACAGGGAAATGATGTCTTCCTCCCATCCACCACCGAATAGATAGTTCTACATTAATCAATACTTTCTCGTTGCCAGTTCATTAATTAGAAGTCGATTCACCCGATGCAGCTTAGTCATCAATCTCGATGTAGTCAGGGCTGCGCGAATGGTTCTTCAACGGTGCACTATCGCCCTTGTTTCCACGTTTCTTGCTCTGTCTCAACGTCTTTCCCTGTCCCGAAAACCCGCCGGTGGCAACCTCCTCTCCCGCAGACTCCTCTGGTGTTGGGAGAACAACGGGCCATCCCAAGAAGATCTTAGACTCAGGCAAGTTCAAGGGCACAGGTGGAGCATCTGGATCCAAATCGTCGATAGTGATTTTGCTAGGGGTGGCCTCTTTGGATGCCGGCTTGCCTGATAACTTCTGGCCATCGCCTTTGTAAGTTTGCGTCTTCAAACTGTTAGCAACAACCTCCGCGTAGTCAATAGACTGGGCCATCGTACCCGCACCAGCACTACGGCTGACTTTCGATGGGTCAATTGGCGTGGACGATGGCTTCACCACCTTAGGCTTGTACTCTGGCTCCACGTATCCAACTGGAGGAGCAAACTCAGTTTCTAGATCAGTCTCAACAACACAAATACCTTGATGGGTGTTCTCGGGCTTGACCTCCAAAACCTTGATGCCGTATCTGGTGTCGTTGTACTCGATTTCTATGATGCTGTTGGCGGTCAAGGTGGAGAACTTCCGCAATGCATTCTCTAGAACCGCCTTGGGGTCGGAGATATCGAGGAAGTCCACGCTCTGGGGCTCAAGCTTGACATACTGACCGTTGGGCAAGTCACAATTGGCGATCTTCACCAACATGCCGGGCTCCAACTTGAGAGCACTCATCATCCACTGGGGGATGTACACCCTGCCTTCTTCGGCAACAAACTCAAGAACACCACTGTGTGTTGTGAGAGCGGACGCTTCATTTGTCAACTCAAAAAGCATCGGGTATCGTATATGGAGCATCGTAAGCTTATTAAGTGCCGAGGGAGGGAGAAAGATCTTACCGCCATAGTTGGAGTCGTCTTTCCTGACGTTATCTGGCATCATAGCCACAGGGTAGCATCGGAAATAGTCCTCAAACTTCGTATTGACCGGGAACCCTGCGCCGGCGAAAAAATTGGATCCAAATCCCGAAAACATGGTGGTAAATGATAAGATTAAGATAACTATTTGAGATCCTAGGTGAGAGAATTGGTTTTTGCCATTAACCTACACACAGGTGTGCGGGCACTACCATTCTTGTTCCCCAGCTTATTTTTGCTGGTGCACAATACTGATGATGCGGTTGGCGATTTCCTTCTGGGAGTCGTCCAAGCTGCCGAAAATGGCCTGGTGTCTCAGAGCATCCTGTTGCTGCAACAAGGAAACCCGCTCAGTAAACGTAAAGAAGGCGTTGATGTGGTCGATTGGAGTTTGCTTCATAGCCTCAAGCTCCGCTTCGTCTGCCTCAAAGTCGTCATCGTAGAAGTCGTCGCCAAAGCCAGTATCGTCATCGTCGTCTCCTTCAGCCTGGAAATCTCTGGTGTTGGTTCTCACACCGTTCTCGTTGTCGAGGATTTCTTGACGAGCCTTGATAGCATGGGGCAACACATCCATGTTGGAGATGAGAAGATCCACGGTTTCGCCGAGCAAGTCTTCCAGCGGAAGCAAGTCCAATGGAGCGTCACAGAGAATCGAGGTGGAGGCCAAGATCTGGAGCTTGCATCCGTAGACACTTTGAAAGTCGCCGCTGTACTTCACCCACAATTTGAAGAAAGTGTTGGTGAACTGCTTTTCACTCAAGAACCGCAATGTGATGGAGGGCTCCACGTACAAGCAGGCGAAGAAGACCTTCATGATCGACAAGTAGTGCAACATGAATCCATCGAAACCGTTCTGGGCCTCCAAGGATGAGAAGATGTTGAAAATCTCTGTCATAATCTGTGGCATGAACGGAATAAACTTCTTGTTCAAGGCCAAGATGGAATATTCAATGAGCTCAAATGCAAGGTGAGCGAAAATTGGATCGACAGCATCTCCAGACAACACTTGGAAGCACACCTTGAACATCGATTGCACTCTTGCGTCCTCAATAGTGAGGGCATCAGTGCCGAATGAACTGAGAATAACAGCTTCGAGGAATGGGTGGAACGTGTCGAAAAAGTCCAGGGCATAGGTGTCGAAGCACTCAATACAAGTCGAGTAGAGTTCCCACAACACAGGAGACATCTTGTAAGTGCTGAACACAATGGATTCCAACATTTCCATGACTTCGGTCAAGAACAGCGCCATGGAGTTTTCCAAGATGAACTTGATCAAGTCTTTGAGAAGAACCTCCAATTTCTCAGAAACCTCAGGAGATGCATTCATGGAGATGACCAAAGAGGTCAAGGTGTTAAGAATACCGGCAGCTTGGTACTCCTTGTCAATGTCAGAGTTGCCATTTTGAGCGGTTTGCTCCAAGATTTGGTGAGCAATGGTCATGAATTGCTCAATCAAACGAAGAGAAAGCTCGTTGGCGTATGGCTCCAAGTTTGCAGCGAACTTCTCCACGAACACATCCATGACAGTAGTCAAAATGTCACTCTCGAATTTCTTGGACATGTCGAGCAAAGTTCCCATCAACTGTGGAGCCTGCTCTGCAACCTGTGCAGCAACAGTATCCTCTTCAACCAAGATTCTCAATGCGTCAATAGCTGTGAGCTGAATTGGGAATTGATCTTGTTGTTGGAAGCAGAAGACCACGCCACGGAAGATGTCTTGCAAGATGGCCTCGTCGTTGAATTTGTGAACAAACATGGCAATGGTGTCACATGCTCTGGCTGTGAGCCATGGTGTCTTGGAAATGACTTCCTGTGAGAGTTCTGGGTAAACAACGCTGTACAAGAGCTGGTCAATCTGGCCCTTCACAGGGCTGGACTTCTTTTCCAACTTGTAGGAGATTGTGGCGAGAACACGAAGAGCACCCTCCATTTCAATTGCGTGTTGCAAGTTGCCTCTATCGGCGGCTCTCTGCTGGAACACGCTGTTGACAATAGAGAGCAACAAGTTTCCGCTGGTGGAAAATTTGGTGGACGACAATCTGAACAAGAAGTTAATAGATGCGGTGTCAGAGGTGTTGTTGTCTCTGCTGGTGTCAAAGAATCTTCTGATATATTCATCTGGTTCGTCTTCGTATAACTCGATGGTTTCCTGGGTGGCATTCAAGGTTGGTAGAAGAACGTGCTTGACAATGGCCTCCAATTTAACCTCGACCAATGGGTAGCAAGGGGTCTCAATGGTTTGCTCCAAGAAAGAGATCAAGTGGTAAAGTGCGTTCTCTGACAACCAGATCTGCTTGGTGGATCTTCTTTCGATGATATCCCAGTATGCGTTCAAAATCTCTGGAACGTATGTGGACAAGAATAGCTTGGCAAAAGGGCTAGTCTTTTCCTTTGTGTTAACACCACCTCCATGACGAACCAAGAGTCTGTGCATGTTAGCAAAGGCCCACTTGACGGCCTTAACTCTTGGGTTGAGGGCTTTCTCCTCGGGAGAGTCAGCCTGGAGAACTGATTCTGGCAAAGGCTTGTTGATGACTTGGAGATGGAACTGCAACCACGTGCTCAAGTGCTCCTGTTGCTGCAAGTATGATGGCAAGGTGGAGAAGGTGGAGAACTTGAAGATCTTCAAGATCAAGTAGAGCATCTCATCGGAGACTTGGGAAGACGAGTTATCGTCCAACAAGTTTCTGGTCAAGTTTTCGAGAATGGGGAAGATCGACTCGGTGACGCTCTCCAACACAATGTTCTTGGAGTTGGCGCTGTCAATTCCAGCGTAACGGTAGTTCTTGGTGTACTCATACAAGCAGATCAATCCGGTGAAGACATGGTCGACATTGGAGGTGTCGGAAATGAGTTTTGGGATCACGTCAACGAGCTCGTCCCATTTTTCATGGTCCAATATGCTGCTCAAGGCGGTGGACAACTGCACTCTCAACTGAGGATTCTTGTAAGTCTTGCTCAACACCTCGACGATGTTGGCCTTGATGGCCGATTTCTCCTCGGTCTTGAGGTATCTGTCGGTGGCTGCTTTGAGCTCTGGGACGGTCCAGTAGTTGGACACTCTGTTCTTGAAGAAAATGGCAGCAGACGTCTGAATGCCAAAGTTGACACTAGGGTCGGTAACCAACTCGAGCAAGTAGTTGGTGAAACCTGGCATCAGCTCGTAGTAGCGCAACTGCTCTTCGCTCTGCTTTCTGGTGTCATAGCTGGCATCCAAGGTGCCGGCCAACGACTTGAGAAGACTATCTCTATCCATTTTGGCAAGCTATTGTTTAGGCTGATTTGGTGAATCTAGTTCCGAAAAATATTCTGGCTAACTACCAGTCGTGCATGCACCACGGGAACCGATGGAGGTCCACCACAGTCTGGGCCTATTGTTAAGCGGGGTGGTTATGCATTTACTGTGGAGCCGAGACCTGGAGTCATCTCTACTTGTAGTTGTCATCCATTGTCTTTTTTCTTCTAAATTGTTACGCTTGAGTGTGTCAGTTCCCCGATGCGCACCATTGCAAACTAGAGATGAGGAGGGGCAGGCTTTAAATGAATGACTTGGAACGGGCAGAACATGGCAGACAACGGAGAATGACATTGTTTATGTAAATTGGGAAGGGTTGATAATATGCGTAAAGTTTTTAGTTTAGGCTGATTGATGATGAACAATTTGGGTGGCCCTTTTTCCAGCTTCTAGAAACCAAGTGTCCACTACTATTCGCAGTTTCCATTGGAATTTGCTACTGTGCGAGATATTGAAGTAGACAATGTGCAGCAATAAAAATCAGCAACTTCAATTGAAAGGGGGAAAATCATTGAATAGTATCCACAATGGGTTCTTGAATACAGAAACACAACCACAATGTCAAAATTCGTCCATGGGCCGTCGTTTCATCCGTTGCTTCTAGATTCATAGACAGAGGCCATATATGGGGAATGTACTGGTGTTTTTTCGTGGGTCAGAACAAATCCACGCTCAATCCCACTCAACCGCAAGTATGTTTGGCTTGGGAAGATTGCTCTACGTGATAGTGCTCAGCGTCAATGGGATTGCCGTCTTGAGCGAAGATAGATTCCTCAATCGAATCGGATGGGGATCCGCGGCCCCGCAACCCACCAACCAGTTTCTGCCTCACGACCAAATGGGCGTCAACGGCGACGCCTCGATCAAAGCCAGATTGATCACACTCATAAGCGCCATCCGGACGTTGTTGCGGTTGCCGTTGATCGTGGTCAACGTGTTGATCATCTTGTACGAGCTCATTTTGGGCTGAAGCCTCGCACAGTCCACCTACACTAGTCATCAATGTAATATACGGAAGGCGCAAAGCGCCCTGAAAATGCTATTGTACAATTATACATGTTGCTGCCTGCAGCGGCCGCCGGCTAGTATACACGGGGATGATGCCAAAAGAGTTCCTAAATCTCCTGCTTGATTTCGGAGGTGGGGGAGCCACTGCTCTGCAACCGGGCACGCGACTTCTTGAACAACTCCTCCTGCTGTCTCAACAACTCCTCCTCGCTCAAGCCCGAGTTGAGAAACTTGTTGTTCTTCTTCTCCTTCCCCTTCAAGAGCTCCTTGTGCTCGTCCAACACCTTGTTGATGATGTCTAGGTAATTGTGGAATCCGAGCTCGTCCAACGCCTTGATGACGTGGTCGGAGGCAATGGTCTTCTTGGCCTCCTTCTCGGCAATGTCGTTCAGTTGTGTTGACAAGATCATGATGAACTCGATACTGCACTCGGTGATGGCTTCTCTTGCTTCTTTGGAAATGGCAATGTCCTTGGGCAACACCTCGCCAATGATCTTTTGGACGGTGGCCTTGGGCAACGATAAGTCCTCGCCGGATGCGGCGGATGTAGGACCAAATTCAGACATGGGGCGATTTGCACGTGGGGTTGTTGCTGGTGATGACTTGGTGGATGTGCCACTGGTGGGTGCGGAACCTGGTCTTTATATAGAATTTACCTTTCAGGTGCTGCTTATGTAAGCGGCGTCCACGGCGGATGGCGGGTTATGGGAGTTTGAGCGTGTTGCACCAAGAAGTCGCCATTTCTGCGAATTTAATGGGTTAGACGATTGGCAAAGATGCCGATTTCGACCTGGAAAGTGCCTTTTTAGGCCACAATACCTGGTGGAATGGGGAATTGTGGTCCAGATGCTGAGTGCACACCGCAGCTCCAAGTGCACAACCAGTGATGGCTATCAGTAGACGTAGACATGGAGTTCGTATGTCATGGCAATGTCATGGCAATGTCATGAGTAAATTTTTTTTTTTTAATTCTAGAATGTCTATATTTTGTCTATTTTAGCGGTTTTCGTTTGTGAAGCGGCCGCTTTAGGCCTCAGTAAACGCAACCATCGCCTTGACGAACTGGTCGGGCTTCTCACTGACTAACCAGTGGCCACAGTCAAAGTCCACCACGTCAAAATTGGGGAAGTAAACCGGGAAATCCGAATCGAGGTTCTCATCGGTGACAAAGTTCGACTGGAGCCCCCGCATCACCAAAACCGGGCCGTCATACTTCAAGTGGCTAACATTGTCGGGCCATTGGCCCAACGCAGCCAATGTATTGTCTTTCAAGAAGTTGAGTACCGGCACCCGGAACTTCACAGGCAGCAGATCGTGCTTGGAAACCCGGCGCCGAAGGTTTGACATTAGGAAGAGCCGCACGAGCGAGTCCTTCTCGTACTTGAACAAGATCTTATCGATCTTCAGAGCTAAAGCCAGTTGCGGCAACTCCCGGAGCGACCGGTCCCGCTCCACATGGCACATTCCCAAGAGATCCTTGGTGAACTGGATGCCAAGCTTCCCACTGGCTGGGCTGTTGTCTATGACCACCAACTTCTCCACCAAGTCTGGCCGAAGCAAGCTCACCAACATGGCAACTTTGGCACCCATCAGGTGGCCTGCCAACATCACTGGTCTGCCAATTGCCTCGATATGCTCGATCATGTCATATGTCATGTGCACGTAGTCGTGAGGAGCAGCGTGGGTGGTTGCACCGTGGTTTCTCAAGTCGACTCCAATCACTTGTCTGGAGGTTGCCGTGCAAAGTTGGCGACCCACCGTGGAGTAATTTTGTTTGGCACCAAAGAGACCATGGAGAAGAACCACTGGCGTTTTTGCGTTGTCTATTTCTGTCTTGCCTTTGAAGTTCTGGCTGGATAATGCCACTGTCTTGTGGATGGGTAGATCAGGCACTTGAGAAAGCTTGAGGGACTCGAATTCTTTGACGAGATCCACCAGGCGACAAGTGTTTGAAATGGTAAATTGCCGTCTTGTCATAGGCCCGAGCTGGACACTCCCCCTTATCGCCAGCCTGATCATGGAGCAATGGAGTTCGCAAGTAAAGTTTAAAGATTGGTGTGTCCGCTATGTAAGAGAGGAGACAGAGTTAGAGTTAGTCTGGGAGTGGGGTGTCGCCAGCTAAACAAGGAGTCTACACAGAATTGAGTAAATGCAAAGATATCAATAATTCTCCTACTTATCGATCAAATCCTCCAAGTACATGCTTGGAAGCGTTTTCTTGCCCTCTCTGGGCATAGTGCCATCTGCGTTAGGCTGGCGGGCTTGGACATCAGGCAGGGCCACCGAGTAGTCGGAGTTGTTGATCTCCTCGTTGATGTACAAGTTGGGAATCAACTGTGAGTGTCTGTTCGTGGCAGGCGATGGGTTGTTCAAGTTGGTGGAGGACCGACCGTACAACGACGAAACATTGGTGACCGAGCCGGATTGGTGGTGGGAGCGCGTCCTATTGTGGGACATCACCTCCTTTGTGGGCGAAACGAACATCCGTGTCAAGTCGTGGTGGGTCGTAGGATGAGTTCCGTCGTAGTTGTAGAGGGTGGAGTTGTCTCCGACCTGAGATCCTCCGGCGAACGACTTGGACGAGTTCAAGATGGGCAACTTGGCCACTGAGCCGGGGTAATCGGTGTTCAAGTAGTTGGTGCTGACCGGGGTGACGCTGCTGCCGAAGAGTCCTGAGTATCTTTGTTGCTTGAACTTCTCGTTGTTCAGGGTTCTCTTGGCAAGCCGGGACGAGTTAAGCGACTTGTACAAGTGGTAAAATGCAAATGCTAACAAAATGGCTGCCACCACGCACCCCACGGCAATGAAAACAACTCCCAGTGGTCCCGAAGTTTTCAGAATGTAGGGGTTGTTGTGGCTTGGTGGAACCGTCACTGACGGCGTGGAGAAAGATTCCGAGGTTGCTGAAAACAGCGGCATGGCATTGCTGGACACGGTAGGCATGTCGTCTCTGTTCACCAAAGTGGCCAGGGCGGCAATGGTGGTGATGAAACTCATGGTTGTTTTATTGAGCGGAGATCAGGATGGATTCGGTTGTCACGACAACAAGAGGAATCTTTTTTTAGGAAAACGAAGGAGGTGTTTGAGTCAGCAAGTAAAATAATGCAAAAAAAGGGGAATTGCCGAGTTTGAGTTTCAGTGGCTGTGGTTGAGGAAAGAAAAAGATTGTTAATTTTCTGGTGCGGCAGAGGCTTTTTTTGGCTGGGATTGATCTTAAAATAAACACTGGTCAAAACCCAGGATTTCAAAAAAAAATGCGCAAGCCCGGAATCGAACCGGGGGCCCAACGATGGCAACGTTGGATTTTACCACTAAACCACTTGCGCAGGAAAGAAATGCTCCGCGACGGGGAATTGAACCCCGGTCTACCGCGCGACAAGCGGTAATTCTAGCCACTAAACTATCACGGATGTTGTTGAAGGAATTCGTTTGGGTGACTATGGGTGCATAGATATGAGGCTATTTTCAATAATCCGCGAATTTTCGTAAAAACGAATTGACTCGGAGGACAGAAAAGTAATGCGGGTTGAAAACTCCTAAAATTTAGACCTTAACCCGTTTTGGAGCGGATTTGGAAGAGTCAAAACCTAAACGAGCAGCTCAAGCCGCCTAGAAAGCCCAGTTATCAAATCTTTGGACAAATCTTAATCGGAATTCACGTTTTTTCAAACATGTTGTCGCTGTGTTTGTCTCGTCACAGCCAAAGCCAATTTTCTCCCCATATTGAGTGAGTTGTGTCGCGGTGCGCACACTATAGATCGAGTATTAGAGAATCATCACACCAACTAGATCCACATTTCGCCACATAAAAGATCTCTGACAGAGATAGTTGCATTTCCTACGCGAAGCTCGTGTCAGATAACCATTCCGCTTCTAATCGACCAACCACTCCTATCAAAATCTTCATGATTCTCTGACACTATGGTGAGTCGTCCCAAGAAATACCTATGTTCACACGATGGATGTGACAAAGCATACAACCGCCCTGCTCTTCTACGACAGCACGAGCGTACTCATACGAATGAGCGCCCCTTTGTGTGTCCCTTTGAGGGATGTGACAAGTCCTTTTTCCGCAACTCTCACTTGAAAGTGCACCAGCATTCCCATCAAGACAACGACCAGAAACCGTTCCAGTGCAAGATCTGTGGCAAGGGAATAATCTCTCCTCAGCTTCTACGGCGCCACGAGCTCACCCATACCCCAAAGTACAAGTGCACCTATGAAGATTGCGACAAGGCATTCTATCATTACCAATCACTTCGTCATCACATTGACGTTGACCACAAGCAGCTACTCACGTGTGACGTGTGCAACCGGCGGTTCCAGCGGCCGGTGCTAGTGGCAGAGCACAAGATGAAGCATCACGGCGAATTGAACATGGAAATGGTGCTGTGCGATGTACCTGGATGTTTCCAGACCTTCAAAACCACTACAAAGTTGCAACAGCACAAGAAAGAAGCACATCCCCAATTCACATGCGACGAGTGTGGTACCATTTGCACAGGAGAAAAGGCCTTGAAGCTCCACATGTTGGTTCACGACAAGAGCACCGTGGCCAAGCTTTGGAAATGTAAAACATGCCACAATGCCTTTGTCAACAAGGCCGAATTGGTCAAGCATTATCACGATATTCATGATGGAAAGATCCCCAAAGAGTTGACTGACGGCGAAAATGGTCTGCGGGTGGAAGAGATGCTCGAAACCGCAGCATCACCGTCCCTTCAAACCTTGATGAGAAACCCTACGTTCAAGGGAGATGTGGATGCCGACGACTTGCGGTCTCCATTGAGAGGAAGACCCAAATCCGAAAAAAGCCCCACGACAGATCCCTTCGATTCTGTTGGTTCCATCATTGATTTGGTTCTGGGCAACATTCAGAAGACCTACATCTGTCGCAGAAAGAATTGCCTGCGTAAGTTTGTTCGACACCACGCCTTTTTGAAGCATCTTGCTTGGCATGATGCGCAGGTGAAGAGGGCTGAAGAATTCTTAAAGAGCATTAATCAAGAGCACCGACTTTTGCCGCAGACGGAGCCTGACCTGGACCACTTTTCCGATTTGTCTGACCAAGAAGTTCCAGCTGCGGGATCTAAGGTTTCTGATAACGATTCGGAGAATCTGAATGACCACCCAGAGGTTCGTAGCGGCGGTTCAGACTCTGATCTGGATTCAGATGATCCATTCGAATCTGCTGTGGAAGAGGCACAGGATACCACGGTCGCCGAAACTGAGAATGTTGTCGATCACGACACTGACAGTTCACCAGCATTGGAGGTTGCTGACGACGAGCTCGCCAAAAAGCAGTTGGAATTGGATGCGCTCTTATCAATGGAACTCGAAAAATTAGACGAATAATTCATACTCTATTTAATTAATATCTTTGTCTTTTATCGTGCTCCCTGCCCCGCTGATCGTATCTTCTCTTATTATCGTACCTGCGCCCGCCATTCTCGCCAGCTCTGTTTGGAGGTGGTCCTGATGGAGGTGGAACAGACGGTGGAGGAAGAGATGGCGGAGGAAGGGATGGAGGAGGCAACGGGGCTGATGCTCCAAACGAGCTGCTAGATGGGCGCAGAGAATTGTAGCGACCATGACTGTCACCTCTGTAACCGGGTCTTGTTTCTCTTGGAGCCTGTTGTGGAGGAAGTGGAGCACGTTTGGCAGTGGATGACAGCGCCTGTGGAGCTCTCTGACTAGCTGGAGCCAGTGGCGCACGAGGAGGAGCAGCAGAAGTAGTAGCAGCAGCTGCTTGAGCAGGTTGCCGGGGTGCACTGGATGGTGTCTGATGACGAGGTCCTGATGCACCAGCAGAAGTGGCTCTTGTCCTTGCATTCTCAGCGGGACGAGCAGATCCTGAAGGTGTATCTGGTCTGGAACTGACAGGAGTTGCTGCTTTGCTGGTAGAGGCTCTTCCACTTGGCCCTGTTGGCTTCGAGGCTGGAGGTGGAGTTTTGCGTGCTTCCTTCGCAGCTTGAAGCTTAGCTTTCAACGCCGACGAATTCACGGTCTTTGATGGAGTAGGCTTGCTTCCTGCCTGTGCCTTCAGCTTGAAGAGATCGTCAGAATCAACATCAGCCTTCTCGGAGGCAGCAACAATATTCTTGGGTGGTGCCAGTGACAGCTTGGCTTCCTTGGTCGGGAGACTTGTTGGCTCGGCTGATGCTTCCTTTGATGGAGCCTTTGATGGAGCCTTTGATGGAGCCTTTGATGGAGCCTTTGATGGAGCTTTCGATGGAACACTGGACGCTGGTTTTGATGGAGCATTCGACGGAGCCTTTGACGCAACTTGAGACGAAGGCTTGACGCTCTTTGTAGAGTACTGATCATATCTGCCACGAGATGGTTCCAGAGCCCGGACGGTCGTTCTTTCGGTCTTCACTGACGAGTCACTATAATTCAAAGCACTAGCTGAAGCCTGTTGCTGTTGAGCGAGTCTTTCCTTCTCGAGCTTCTCTTTGTGTTCTTTCTCACGCTGTTTGCGCTCCTCTTCTCTCTTCTTCAATTCTGCCTGTTTGATGAGTTCTGCAGCTTTCCGCCTTTCTGCTTCTATCTTCTCTCTGCGTTCCACATGTGAAGCCTTCTCATCCTCAGGCATGACAATGAAGTCCCAAACATGTACCCATGAACTGGAACGCGATTTAACATGGCCAATGAGTGCACTCGATGATAGCTTCAAGTCGTCACGTTTCTCACGCTTGGACAAGTCTTCAATCAACTCAATAATTGCCTCGCAATGATCTTCGACAGTTGGGTAGACACCTAATAAATTCTTCAAGAAAATGATGGCATTTCTTCTGGACATGTAGTCCACAACGTGCAATGCATCTGTGATTTCCTCGAGGATTTTCGAATGGAACTGGAACACTGCGTGCCTGTAATTGTCAAATGATACAGCGTTCAATTCCTCATCGAGAATTGGAGCCAACTCCAGCTGTTTGGTGTAATTCTCTTCTGTGGTCCACAGATTCAAAACCGTAAGTAATTCCGAGACGAATAAACCCAAATTTTCTGCCTCTGTAGGCGTACACGTAAAAAGAGTTCCAAACAACAATCTTTTATGGCAGAGAGTGGTCAATACTCCAAGAAGTGAGTAACTTTCAAGTTTCAATTCTTGCAAGAAAAAGATAAACTTGGCACTGAACAAGGCGTCGAAAGAAGAGTGTATGGCTCTTGGGAGAACACACAGCTGAACCAACGAGCGAATTTCCGCTTGAGAAGTAGCAGCAGTAAACCAATCCGAGCTGATCTGCTCAACCTCTTCTTTAACTTTTTGTTGAACACTCTGATGCTGGCTTTTCTGAGCCGGAATTTCAGAGACATATTTCTCTGTCGTTGCAAGTACTTTTTTTAACTTCTCAATTGATTCAGGTGAAACGCTTTTGTCTCTCCTGGAGAATGCAATGTTTTCTTTCAAGCTGGTCACATTGGCTTGAAGTTTTTCAAGTTCACCTTCATAAAGGGAACTTGAGAAATTGAGATCTGACAACTTCAATTTCCAGAAAGTGTAGAATAAAGTGGTTGAGATGGCATACGAAGAAATGCCTGAGATTCCTTCAAGAACGGATTGCAGTTCAGATGAAATTTCGCCGTTCAAATTTTGTCTCCACAATTCGAAAGCCCAAGGAATAGGCACCTTATACTTTTCAACTAGCTCATTCACTGGCAATAAATGAGCAGCTGACTGACTTCCACCGAAGAAGCTTACCAAGGTGCAAAGTAAATGTGTAACCGCATCAACCTCGTCATTTTTATTCGCAAGCACTTTCAAGTGGGCAAACTCATCACCCGAAACGATATTCCTGTTTGCACGACAGAGCAATACAAGAAGCTCATTCACAGCGTCGAGTTTAAAGAAGGTTTTGCACAAGGCTGACCCAGAACTTTGACTCTCGAATCTCAAGTCACCAATCGTGCGATAGACGATTCTCTCCAAACTCGATCCACAGTTGATCATATTGATTTGCAAAGAAGTCAAGTTTGTAATAGCCTGAATTCCACCCATGGAGCCTAACATCTCCTTCAAAACAATCAAACCAGTGATTTCATTCGAGTGAAACGACTTGAGCAAATATTGAACAAGTGTAGCCAAGTCAACGGACTCAGGATAGCGACGACAAATCTTTCCAATGAAAGAGGCCAACGATTGAATCCACTGGCGTTCATTCAAACCATCGGCTTGGATATTAGAACGACCAGATGCTGTGAGTCTCATGAGAATTGCAAGAGTCAAATTGTCCCATCCATAACCACTGAAGAAGCTTGCTGACTCCACAACAAGGGAATTGAGATTATCGTAACTTTCAATTTGTTGCAATATCGTCAAGAAACATGGAAGAGGATTGGCATAACTGATCTTGGCCAATCTCCTCATCATCTGATCGACGTTCTCCTTGGAAAGTCTTTTAAGAAGATCTTTTGTGCTTTTCTCAGCCTTGCCGTAATGAATTTTGACGTGAGGATTGTTTTTAGCAAGGACCTGGTATAATTCTCCGTAAAGATTGTAGCGATCTTCTGGAGCGAAAAACTTGAGAATCTCAAATGCCTTGTCAATAGGGATAGGGTTCTCTTCGATGGCACAGATTGCAGGCAAAATGAAATTTCTGAAGTAGCTGAACCATTTTTCTTTCAGCTCTTTGCTGCTGTCTGATTTCAAGTCAGCCAACACGATATCACAGATTTTCTGAAAAACCTCGATGTTGCTAGAAATGAACACGCCCAAGAATTTGAGAAATTGCTGAGAGATTGCAATGAATTCATCCGTGTTCTCAGCTATCGGCAAACTCTCATTCCACTCTGTGTAGAAGTATACAAGATTCTTGGTGCCAAAGGTCTTTGCAGTTGGTTTGAAGCAGAACAACAGCGAGTTTAAAGAGTCTTCCAATCGAACTTTGTTGAGCGGACGAGAATATGCGACTGGTTTCTCCTGCTGGAAGATAGCAAGATTTAATGACGTGACTGGGGTCAGAAATTTGTGGAGAGGATCAATCAAGGCATTGAATAGCCTCGTCATGAGCTCCTGAACTTCTGTTTCAACATATGCAAGGAAAGGATAGTTGGAGAGAATGTATAGCGAAGGCCAGTAGAGACCGTTGCCGAGGCAAGCTTTCAACAACTGGAATTGAAGGTTGTGCTTGAGCAAGGACTTGAGGGTAACATTCTCGGATTGCTTTTTGTCGGCCGCAGAAGCTTTCAGTTCAGAGTCTCCATCAGCTTCTTCTTCATCCACAAGAGGAGCAGCCAAAGCCAAAGCACTCGCACTTGCACGGAAAACACTGTCCTCCAAATCTTTTTTGTATTTTGCTTCCAAATCTGCCATCGAATTGTCAGACCGAGAAAAGAATTTGTAAAGAGAACCAAAACTGATGAAGCCCTCTTTGATCATTATGGCAACCATCACTTTGAAAGTCTCAGGAAATTCACGATCCAGAGGATGTTTGATCAATTTCAAAGCAAGAAGTTTGGATGCGATCTCGCACCCTCCAACGCTTAGGTTATCCCATCCTGAGATACTATCACCCTGAATTTCGGGCCACCACCTCGACAGTTTCAAAAAGTTCACCATGAAGCGATGATTTCCCACAATGCTATTGCTGAAAATGTCCAAGAGAAGATCAAGCACTCGGGACGGATCAAGCTGATAGTGACCAATCAGCAGCTCCACCACCTTGATGGCATATTCAACTTGGAACTCGTTTTGTGGGTCCTTCAAAATACCGTAGAACTCGTTGATCAATTTGGAGAAGTCCTCGAATTCTTCATGCAACAAGTTGAATTTCTTCTGGGTGTAATACTCATCTCTTTTGCGAGTGTTCAACTGTCGGTATAGAGTGTCCTTAGGAACAACATTGGCCAGAATTAAGGATTCAAGGTTGATGTATTGTGCATAAGTTGCGGGTTGAATAGCATTGGATTCAGTCACTTTGGTTAGAAGTTCCCGCAATTTGTCCGTCACTGGGAACACGTCAAACACCAGGGCAAATGCTACCGCTTTCTCGTCGTCGGTGATTGCAACCTGCAAGAACGCAATGATGTTTTCTGCCGCCAATTCCCCGTCTTCATACGCCATAAGTATCTCTGTGAAAATTGTCCCCGTGAGTTCATTGGCACTTTCGGGCGAAAGATCGGGAGTTTGCAAAAGCTGAATGAGCGATTCAGAACCAGAGCTCTGTAGCTCACCAATCACCTGACCGGTGAGGTACTGATAGAGGGTATCGGTCTCCACCATTAGCGAGTAATTGGAGTGAGTTGAGTTTGATTCAAACTCACTGAGGTAAACGTACTGCATACAGTCAAAATGGCCGGGGCGAGTATTTTGAAGAGTTTGAAGGGTCTGGAGGGAAGTGCACGCAGAGAAGATTGTGAGTGATAATCAAATTTGCGAAAAAAAAGGCGTTTTGAAAAAAATGTTAAATCCCTTGCTCACAGCTCGAAAACATGCAATTCCGTCAGCTTCGTTCCTCATGGCCCAATGGTCAAGGCGTCTGGCTACGATTTCGTAACCACTTCTCGGTTGGAACCAGAAGATTCCAGGTTCGACTCCTGGTGGGGAAGCTCTTTTTTTGCGTCTTCGTTTTTCCCACTTTACCCCCAAGGGTCTCCCCACCCCCGCATCGGAATAATCCCTGGTGCGGGTCGTAATTTATTTCCAGAGATTGCTGACCTCAGTGCACTCCGAAGACAACAAGAACCTTAGGCCCCAATTTCCCAGAATTTAAAACAAATTTCTCCAAATTCCCACACTTTGGCCACATTGCTGTAGCTCCACCCCAATTTGCCCAATTTTCCAGGGTTGCCGACTCCCGTTTCTCACTCCGTCTCTCCCGGGTTGCGCAACCATAGATTGGAGTGTATGTGCGAGTAGATAAACTGGGCTTTCCAATTTACTCCGACACCACTTTTCTCAGGGAATTTCCAGCCAAAAACACCGATTTTTCCCCCCAAACCCACGAATTTCCAGCCAGCCGATTCGTCCGGATGTCTCGTTTCATTCTTCTAAGACTTTCCGACTCCGGCGCCCCGGTGGACACCGACCACAATGGGGTATTGCTCTTGCCAGCGTTGGCACCAGCCGAAAACCACAAGAAGGACGGTCCATTGTTCCGGTTGGTGATCAGCCTCAATGCTGCGGCCACCGTGAGCAGAAACGGAACTTTGTTCACCAACGTGCCCAAGGATGCCGGGGCCAAGTTCGCCAGAGACAAGTTCCAGGAATTAGCCATTGAGAGCGACTTCCACCACGATATCACCGTGGAGGTGGAGATTTTCAAGCCAGGGCCTTACTGCTACTATATCAAGTACGAGGCCGCCGACGGCTCTGCTCAGGAGACCGCCAAGTTCTACTTCACGGTGCCTCCTCAGTTGTTCATTGGTGACCAGTACGTGCCATTCAACTCGGTCAACCTCCAGACAGTGGTGGGCAAATGGGCCGGCAAGTTGGAGAACTGGGACTCGCTCTTCAGCTACATCGCCAAGAAGGGCTACAACATGATCCACTTCCCTCCATTGCAGGAGAGAGGCTCGTCCAACTCGCCCTACTCCATCTATGACCAGCTCAAGTTCGACCCCAACTTGTTCCCCAGCAACGAGAAGGCGGTGCTGTTCATCCAGGAAACTTTGGGTAAGAACGGCCTCTTGTCCATGACTGACGTGGTGTGGAACCACACTGCGAACAACTCAGAGTGGATTAGGGAACACCCCAGTGTGGGTTACAATGCCGAGACTGCTCCACACTTGCGTGCTGCCATTGAGTTGGATGCAGCTCTTTTGGAATATTCTGACCGTTTGAGCGAGCTTGGCTTGCCCACCGACATCAAATCGGACCATGACTTGGATGTCATTGTTGAAGGAGTTCAGAAAAACGTATTGGATCCACTTGAATTGTGGCAGTTCTACGTTTTCAACAAGAAGGAGACCATCGACCAGTTGCAGGACCTTTACAGCAGAGAAACCGTCCAACCAGGAGAAATCCCAGCCTCGTTGGATGTGTCTAACTTGAAGCTGTTGGCCAGTTTTGTTCTCGACACTGCCAACGCAAACGAAAAAGTCATTTTGGCAGGCAGATACTCCAACAAATTGGACACCTCGAAGTTCTTGGCTGTCTTGTTGGCCCTTGTTAACAAGAATGAGGTGAAGTTTGAGGATGTATCCCAGAAAGCCTCTCAAATCGTCGATGAGATCAACGTCGACTTGTACGCTGCATACGACGACGACGTTCGCTCTATTAAGTCTCAAATCAAGGATAGAGCCAAATTCTTGAGATTGGCTGACAAGGGTCCAAAGCTTGGACCCATCACCAAGGAAAACAGATTCACTGAGGCATACTTCACCACTTTTGAGGACAAGAAGGGCAAAAAGTGGGCTTTGGCCAACAACGGTTGGATTTGGGGCGGAAACCCCCTCGTTGATTTCGCATCCGATCAATCTAAAGCATTTCTCCGCAGAGAGGTCATTGTTTGGAGTGACTGTGTCAAGTTAAGATACGGCTCTGGTTACGACGACTCTCCACACTTGTGGGACCGCATGTTCGAGTACACTAGACAGAGTGCTAAGGTATTCGACGCATTCAGACTCGACAATTGCCACTCCACTCCATTGCATGTCGGAGAAGCCTTGTTGGACTGTGCCAGATCAGTGAACCCAAATCTTTATGTGGTTGCCGAGTTGTTCTCGGGCTCTGAGGAGATGGACAAGATCTTTGTGGAAAGATTGGGAATCAACTCATTGATCAGAGAAGCTATGCAAGCTTGGAGTGTCGAGGAATTGTCAAGACTTATTCACAAGCATGGTGGCAGACCTATTGGTTCGTTCTCCTGGTTGCCGTTGGATGAGTTCTCTTATCCTGCTGGAGCTGAACCGGTGGTGGACAAGTACTCGGAGAGCAATTCCGAGTTGGAAATTCCAAAGTTGCTTACAACCCAAGCACCTCACGCTTTGTTTATGGATTGCTCCCACGATAACCAGACACCGGCTCTGATCAGAACTGTTGAGGATACCTTGCCAACTGCAGCTTTGGTTGCCTTCTGCTCCTCCGCCGTTGGTACTAATTTTGGATACGACGAAACTTATCCAAAGCTTTTGGATGTCGTGAGTGAGACCAGAACTTATGGCTACGATTACGATCACGGTATTGCCAAGGCAAAGCTGAAGTTGAATGCCATCAGAAAGTCTCTTGCTCTTGAGAGTGAAGATGCCTTCAATGATCAGGAAATGTACATTCATCACGAGGGTCAGTACATCACTATCCAAAGATACAACACCATCACCGGAGAGGGCTGGTTCTTGATTGCCAGATCAAAGTTTGAGCAGAATCCAGGTCACCAGGTATTGTCGCCTGTGGATTTGAAGGGTACCCAAGTGAAGGCTGAGTTCAGTTATGCATTGCGGAAAGTTGGAGATTACGAATACAACAAAGAGAAGTTCACTGGCATCCCAACCGAGCTTGTCGATGTTGAAGCAACAAATATCGAGTACAATGGTACAGACTCCATCATCAGAGTCCACGACTCTTTTGCGCCTGGTACCATTGCTGTGTTCTCCACCAAAATCCCCACCACTAATGCTAAGTTAGACAAGTTTGTGAAGGAGGGAGCCGTGGAGGCATCCCTTGGGTTGGATTTGTTCGACTTGAATGCTCTTTTGTACAGATGCGAGCCAGAAGAACGTGATGCCAGTGGCGGAGCAGAGGGCACTTACAACATTCCAGGATATGGCAATTTGGTGTATGCTGGTTTGGAAGGATGGATTTCTGTTCTTAAAGATATCATTTGGAAGAACGACCTTGCGCATCCACTTTGCAACCACTTGCGTGAGGGACTCTGGGCTGCGGATTACATCGTCAACAGATTGGACAAGTATGCAAAAGAGTCGAAGGCATTGGCCAAGTTCCAGGATTGGCTCAGAACTCGTATTGACGCTATCAGAGAAGTTCCAAACTTCTTGAGACCGCATTACTTTGCCCTCATTGTTGGAACTGCTTATGAGGCTGCACGTTTCAGAGTTTTGAGACAAATGGACGACAACATCAAAACCTCAACCAACTTCGTGCAAAGCTTGGCTTTGACTTCCGTGCAAATGTGCGGCTACATGAACAACACCTCTTTGCTTCCAGACAAGAAGGTTGCATGCTTGGCTGCTGGTCTTCCTCATTTCAGTAATGATTATATGAGATGTTGGGGAAGAGATGTATTCATTTCTTTCAGAGGTTTGTTGATTGTTCCTGGAAGATTTGAAGAGGCCAAGCAGCATATTCTTGGCTTCGCAAAGACATTAAAGCACGGATTGATTCCTAATTTGCTTGATGCCGGAAGAAATCCTCGCTACAATGCTAGAGACGCCGCCTGGTTCTTTGCTCAGGCTGTCCAAGAGTATGTCACGTATGCTCCAAACGGTGAGGCAATTTTGGATGAGGAAGTGTCCAGAAGATTCCCCTTGGATGACACATACGTCACATGGGAAGATGAAAGAGCATTCAGCTACAAGACCTCCATTAGAGACATCTTGTATGAGATCTTGAAGCGTCATGCTAAGGGCATTAGCTACAGAGAAGCCAATGCTGGACCTAACTTGGACTCCCAAATGACAGACGAAGGCTTCAATGTGAAGGTCAATGTTGATTGGGAAACCGGTTTCGTTCATGGAGGCAGTCAGTGGAACTGCGGTACTTGGATGGACAAGATGGGAGAGAGCCAGAAAGCCGGTAACAAGGGATATCCTGGTACACCAAGAGACGGAGCCAATGTTGAGTTGCAAGGTCTCTTGAAGAGTACGTTGAGATTTGTCAACCAGTTGAACAAGAAGGGTGCCTTCAAGTACACAGAGGTTGAGAAAGATGACGGCAGCATCATCACATTGCGCGAGTGGGAGGAGTTGATCCAGAACAACTTCGAAAGATGCTTCTATGTTCCTGAGGACCCCAGCCAGGATCACGAATACGCAATCGATTCCAGCTTGGTCAACCGGAGAGGTATCTACAAGGATATCTTTGGCACCGGCAAGCCATTCGAGGACTACCAATTGAGAGCCAACTTCCCGATCGCCATGTGTGTTGCACCGGAGCTTTTCACTCCAGAGAAGGCCTTAACCGCAATCAACAATGCAGACGAGATTATTCGTGGACCAGTGGGTATCAGAACGTTGGATCCATCCGACTGGAACTACCGTCCAAACTACAACAACTCCGAGGACAGCGACGATTTTGCCACCTCGAAGGGCCGCAACTACCACCAGGGACCCGAGTGGGTGTGGTGTTTCGGCTACTTCATTCGTGCGTTCTTGCACTTCCACCATGTCTCTGAGACCAGAGGCAAGTCTGCCCACACGTCGATTGAGCTTTTGACTGCGTTGAACGAGAGAATCAGAGGCCACATCAAATGGATCCGTGACAGTCCTTGGGCAGGCATCACCGAGTTGACCAACAAGGATGGAGATCTTTGTCACGACTCCAGTCCTACGCAAGCATGGAGTACGTCGTGCTTGCTAGACTTGTACTACGACCTTTGGAACGCCAAAGAGTACGCCTAAACTGATTTTGCTAGAAATAGAACACTTGTTGATGGCTGCGAATTAAACTCCCACCACCAAGCCTTCACAGAAGGTTGCAACCTCGAGGAGAGAACCCGCACCTTTTCTCTTAACTATGGGCCCGGTATCGGGCCTGTCGAGCCACGTCTGTGTGCAAGGCATTTTTTGATTGTCCCCTCGCACTTTGGACCCAAGATCGCAATCGAGGCCCCGATTGGGAAGGCGGTGCCGTCTTTTCGCTCCAGCAATTCCGTTTCGGTGTAGACAATCCGACGAGACGAGATTGAAGAATTCGAGGAGTTTGGCCTCTCTACGAATTTCCATATTTTTCTGCTCCAGCTTGGTGGCCAGTCTCCACGAAAGATAAAAAAAAGAAAAAATTTGAGGGGAAATGCCCTTTAGCCACGGAAGGCCACCATTTTGCCCCGGTGAAAACTAACCCAGAGTATGGAGGGCCTTCACATGGGCGCGAAATTCGGAGTGCAACTGCCGGCATCCTCGCTCCACCTACATATATATATGGAGCGAGGCTGCACAGGCCAATTCGAGAGATAGAGCTTGGAATCGTCCGTCTTGACTGAATAAAAAAAAAAAAAAACAGTTCGGGCGCCATGTTGAGAAACTTGACCAGATCCGTGCGTGCTGCTCGCATCCGCACCGTGAGACCACTCACCACCATCAGTCTCAACTCCAGTGTGGAGTCGTACCCCACAAAACATGTGGAGCAGGGAACTGAGCCCTACTTGACTCCATCGTTCTACAACAACCAGTTGGTGAAGTCGGAGGCCACCACGTGGTTCGATATCCACGACCCAGCCACCAACCAGGTGATCGCCAAGGTTCCACAGTCCACGGCCCAGGAGTTGGAGGATGCGGTGACTGCTGCTGACGAAGCCTTCCACACCTGGAAGAACTACTCCATCATCAAGAGACAGGGCATTGCCTTCAAGTTCGTCGAGTTGTTGAAGAAAAACCACGACAGAATCGCCGCCATGATCGTGTTGGAGCAAGGCAAGACCTTCGCCGATGCCAAGGGTGACGTTTTGCGTGGTTTGCAAGTGGCTGAGGCCGCCTGTAACGCTCCCAACGACTTGATGGCCTCGTCGTTGGAGGTTTCCACCGACATGGAGACCAAGATGGTGCGCGAGCCGCTCGGAGTGGTGGGATCGATCTGTCCTTTCAACTTCCCGGCCATGGTGCCATTGTGGAGTTTGCCACTTATCTTGGTGACTGGTAACACCGCCGTGATCAAGCCTTCGGAGCGGGTCCCCGGTGCTGCCATGATCATCGCTGAGTTGGCTGCCGAGGCTGGTGTTCCACCTGGAGTGTTGAACATCGTGCACGGTAAGCACGACACCGTGAACAAGATCCTCGAGGATCCTCGTGTCAAGGCCATCACATTTGTCGGTGGAGACAAGGCCGGTAAGTACATCCACGAGAAGGCTTCTTCCTTGGGCAAGAGAGTGCAGGCCAACCTTGGTGCTAAGAACCACTTGATTGTGTTGCCAGATGCCGACAAGAACCACTTCATCAACGCCGTCAACGGTGCCGCCTTTGGTGCCGCTGGCCAGCGTTGTATGGCCATCTCTGTGCTTGTGACCGTTGGTCCCCAGACCCAGCAGTGGGTGGAGGAAGTTGCCAAGGACGCAGCCCAATTGAACGTGGGATCTGGATTCGACGCCTCGTCGGACTTGGGACCATTGATCAACCCTGAATCGTTGACCAAGGCCAGAGAGATCATTGACGACTCCGAGAAGGCTGGTGCTACTGTTTTGCTCGATGGCAGAAACTACACTCCATCCGACGCCAAGTTTGCCAAGGGTAACTTCTTGGGCCCTACCATCTTGACCGGAGTCAAGCCTGGCATGAGAGCATACGACGAGGAGATTTTCGCCCCAGTGTTGGCCGTTGTCAACGTGGACACCTTTGACGAGGCCATTGAGTTGGTCAACTCCAACAGATACGGTAACGGAGTTGCCTTGTTCACGCAGTCGGGAGCCGCAGCCCAGAAGTTCACCAAGCAGATTGCCTGCGGACAGGTTGGTGTGAATGTTCCTATTCCTGTGCCATTGCCAATGTTCTCCTTTACCGGAAACAAGGGCTCGTTCTTGGGAGACTTGAACTTCTACGGAAAGGCCGGTGTGACGTTCTTGACCCAGCCAAAGACCATCACCTCTTACTGGAGAACCAGCAACGTGGATGAGATCTTGAAGCCATCCACCTCGATGCCCGTGCAGAACTAAAAAAATTGGAGTAATAGAAATGAACACGAGGAAGAGTGAAATCGGGTCCAATGACCGAAAGCAAGAGTAGGCGAGAGTGTAGGGATCACAGTGATGAGAATAGAAGTTAGATAAGAGATGAGAGGAAGCGAGAGAAACAGAAAATAGAGGAACAAGGAACTGAGACACTGAGGAAGAAGTGGAGACGAGGGAACGGAGAAAATCAGAGGAAAGATGGAAATTAGAAGAGAAGAGAAATTAGAAGAGAAGAGAAATTAGAAGAGAAGAGAAATTGGAATCGGAAGATGAATTAGGCGAAGAAAAATTAGAAGAGGAAATAGAGTAAGAATTAAGAGTGGTTAAAAAATTCAAGCGAGAAAAAAGCGAAAGCTGGCCCAGGCAAAAGTTCGACCAAACTCAACTATGACCAAAACGAATGTCATGAAACGAGACTTGACGTGAAGTGAGAGTCATGAGAGTCATACAAAAGCAACACCGAGACAAAAGCAACAATGACAGAAAAGATAACGCAACGTGTCTCACAAGTCAGCTAAAATTAGTCTGCACGTTAATCGAACCATAAACCAATTTCACCACTAATATCGCCACTGATCAAGTCCACTTCTGATCAAGTCATCCACCAATTTCACCCGCCTGCTGATCCCACCACTTTAGAAAAAAAACAAGACAATAGCCACCTCTAGTGCAGTCCGACACCTGGCGCCGGTGGTTGACCTCCGGGTTTTGCACCGCTGTCACAGGATGCAGTGAATAGCCACGGAAAACATCCACCCAATCTTCCACCCCGGATTCCGTATATGCAGGAGGGCCCGTGGATATCCCACAAAGCCCGCCGCCATTTCGTGGGGGCCGAACCGTCCATGCGTCCATACGTATCACGCCCATGTTAAAATTCAAACTGGGGTGCGCTATTGGGCCCAGGTGTCGCGTCTTAAACCCGGTTGCCCCGGTCACCATGGGGGTGTGTTTGTGCCCCACGGAACTCCCACTACGCACCGGCCGGTATGCAGGCGGCGGCTAGGAGGTGTTTTTTTCTCTAGGTTGTTTGTTCTTTCTCTGGGGCCGTGGGTGGTGGCGCCAATTGCGGCGGGTGCTGCCACAAAAACCGCAACCCTCGAGAAATTGGCAACCTGAAACCACCGGAACCCCCCGATCGTCCGCCCCCCACAAATGGGATTTCCCCAGAATCCCCGGCGGTGGAGAGATCTCGCACCATTTTTCTCGACCCGGCCACAAATCCAGACCCGCGCACGTGACCCGGCGGTGGTGGGAAGCGGCCCAATGGTGCGCCTGGCGATCGGGGTTTAGCAAGCGAAAAAAGAGGCTACCCGAGTGGCCGGGCCCGGGTGATAAAGCCGACACCACCACCAACCCCAGGTTGTGAGACAGAGGAAATCACAGGCTGAACCCTGGTTAAGGTTGCGGCGGCAAACTCACCACCCGGCGCCTCTCCTAAAGCAACCTCACCCTCAAACTGTAACCACCTCGCAGCCACCGATGGCTCCGGAGAGGTTCGCGGCGTGGACCGTGCCCACCCGTGATTATCCGGCGGCACCTCACGACAAGCATGCATAGAAAAATTTTTGTCCCTAATTTTTATATATATTGCATGGGTTCGTATTGCTCGCCAATCCATGGGACCGATTGCTCATCGCTAGTGTTGGTAGACTCCGTGGTTTCATATCTCAAATTTCCCTTTTGCAATTCCTCATCGATTTCCCCTCGGGCTCTTCCCTTATTTATTCCATAGCATGTCCATATAACAGCCATGTCTCCACTCAATGCTGTTGTTCTGGATCGCCCCCACCAGCCAATCTTGACCATCACCACCCTGAAAAACTGGGTGCTTCCCCCCAGGCCGAAAAACGCCCGCAAGGCCAAATGTCCCGATAAGAAGAAAAAAAAGCTGCTGGAGCCAATTGGCCCAGTTTCCAGGCTGCTGGCGCACCTGTCCAAATCGCCAGCCTCATCCACCCCAACAACAACACCATCCTCCACAACCCCCGGACCAGCGGCGCCACTGCGGGCTCTGCTGCAGCCACTGCATCAACTCCCTCCCAAATCGGCCGCTATCCACTCATCCACGACCCCTCACACCCCCACGGTGGACGATTTGCACTCCAGCATCCGAGTGATCGACAGAGAAAACTACCAGCTCAAAACGGAATTGCTCTCGCTCATCCACGACTACAAGTCGTTGCGGGCGCTGGTCCTCCACTCGGCCACCTCGGTCGACTCGCCCACGCCGGCTCTCTACGACTCGGCCACCACCGCCAGAAAAAGACTCTACACTGAGTTGGGCGACCACGGCGCCGACTCCATGACGGAGCTCATTCTGAACATGAACGAGCTCTCGTACAAGAGCCCGCACCCGGAGCTCGAGCTGGTGGCTGACCCCGAGCCGCTGGCGTTCGAAAACGAGTTGTTTGACTTTGTCAATCTCGACAGCGACTTGGAGACTCCCGACGACATCGACGACGACCTCCTCGACTCGCAACTGTTGTCGCGGCTGATCTCGCCGTCGGCATCCGAGACCGACGAGCACCTGCTCATGACGTCGCTCACTCGCTCCACCACCGTTTCCACCAACAATTCCACATTTGACAAGAAACCAGTGCTGTTCATGAAATTCTACGACTTGCCCACCTACTCGGAGGACGACTATGCGTTTACGTTTGAGAAGATCGATCCTCACGACAAGATGATGGCGGTGATCGAGGAGGACCACTACAACCAGGTGGCGGACTTCCTTGAAGAGAAACTCATGAGCAACGACGTCAAGTACTACGTGGAAAAAAACACACCCTGCTAGAGTCTGCGCAAGAGAAAAAAAAAAAACCAATTGCGATTCCCGTGCGCACCACGAACGACAATGACTATTCTATTATTATTATTATATTTCAGCGGAAAAATTCGAGAGTTGGCCGGTGACACTCTCCCCTATTTATTACGTTTATGAGACTAATGCCCACTATTCTGCCTGTAGCCTGCGTAACGTTTCCGCCTGCGGCCGGATTCCGGTTCGAGAAATCCGCGAACAGCGAACAAATCGCTTTCTAGTGGGCCCGCTTGCTTATGTCGTGCACTGCCCAATTGTCCGTTGCGCTAGGTTTCCCAAACTCATACGGCTCTATATAAGCGGATCCGATTCGCTACCACCAACCCAAATTTTCCTGATGGACAACATTGCCAATCAAATCAATTCTCTCATAGAATTTCCCATCGACTTCGAAGGCCAGAAAAAAGTCGACAGAATCGTAAAACTCGGAGTGTTCCTGGCTGTCCCAATTAGTGTGTTGGCAGGTTTGGTCACGGACAACATAACTAACGTGATTATTGCATTTGTTGCCTGTCTTGTATTGACGCTTGTCGCTGTCTTGCCTTCGTGGCCCGCATATAACAAAAATCCATTGCAGTGGCTCCAAGTGAAGTATGACTTTTGAGCATTCCACTGACTTGTTTTTGGGGTTCGACTTGTCGACCCAGCAGTTGAAGATTATCGTCACGGACGAGAAGCTCGAGGCGTTGAACACCTACCACGTGGAGTTCGACAAGGCCTACAAGGAGAAGTTTGGCATCAAGAAGGGCGTTTTGGCCAACGATGAAACTGGAGAGATCTTGTCCCCCGTGCACATGTGGCTTGAGGCCATTGACTATGTGTTTGGCTTGATGAAGAAGGATAAGTTCCCGTTCGAGAAGGTGCGTGGAATGAGCGGTTCAGGAATGCAGCATGGCTCGGTGTTTTGGAACAAGCAGTCCGAGGAGAAGTTGGCAAACTTGAACAAGCATTCCAGCTTGACCGAGGCTCTAGACGGAGCGTTTGCCATCGACACCTCGCCCAACTGGCAGGACCACTCGACCGGCAAGGAGATTGACGATTTCGAAAAGGTCTCTGGAGGTCCAGACCAGCTTGCCCAGAGAACCGGATCCAGAGCTCACTACAGATTCACGGGATTGCAGATCAGAAAGTTGGCTGTGAGAACCGCTCCTGAAGTGTACAAGGCCACCGAGAAAATCTCGTTGGTGTCGAGTTTCTTGGCCACGGTTTTGCTTGGCAAGTTCACTCCGGTTGAAGAGGCCGACGCCTGTGGAATGAACATCTATGACATTGCGCACCTGAAGTTTGACGACGAATTGTTGGCTGTGGCTGCAGGCGTTCATCCCAAGCTTGACGGTGCCTCTGAGACCGAGACCAAAGCTGGTGTCGAGGAGTTGAAGAGAAAGCTCGGCGACATTGCCCCAGTGACATACGAGTCTTTGGGCCCTGTTTCGCCATATTTTGTCGAGAAATACGGATTCTCCTCCAACGCTCAGATTTACTCGTTTACCGGTGACAACCTTGCTACCATCATCTCCTTACCCTTGCAGCAGAACGATATCTTGATCTCATTGGGAACTTCCACCACAGTTCTTTTGGTCACGGAGCAATACAACCCTTCGTCGCAGTACCATTTGTTTAAGCATCCTACGTTGAAGGATACTTATATGGGTATGATCTGCTACTGTAATGGAGCTTTGGCCAGAGAGAACGTGCGTGATGATCTCAATGAAAAGCACAACATTGAAAAGGATTCTTGGGACAAGTTCAATGAGCTTTTGGATGAGTCTCAGCAGTTTGACCAACGTCTTGGTATTTACTTCCCCTTGGGAGAGATTGTGCCCAACGCACCAGCCCAGTTCAAGAGATCAATTCTTGAAAAGGACGGAAACATCAAGGATGTCACAGAATGGGACGTGGAGAACGACGTGACTTCAATCGTGGAGTCGCAGACAATCAGCTGCAGATTGAGAGCTGGTCCGATGTTGAGCAATTCCGGTGGTTCCAACAATGCCACCCCACAAGCTGAGGACAAGGAGTTGCTGGAGTTATACCACAATTTGCACTCTCAGTTCGGAGACCTCTACACAGATGGCAAGAAACAGAACTTCCACCTGTTGACTTCGAAGCCCCACAAGATTTTCTATGTGGGTGGAGCATCCAGAAACACCAGCATCATCCGGAAAATGGGCTCGATAATGGGTGCCACCGACGGTAACTTCCAGGTTGAAATCCCCAATGCCTGTGCCTTGGGCGGAGCCTACAAAGCCAGTTGGAGCCATGTCTGCGAGCAGCGTAAGGAATGGATTAACTTCAACGATTATCTCGAGAATAACTTCGACTTCAATGAGGTGAAGCAGATTGATGTCCATGACGAATGGGCCGACTACTTCCCCGCCATGGGGCTTTTGGCTACCATGGAGGCCAATCTTAAACATTAGACTGATATTTCATTAGTTTTTAGAGTCTCTTTATACATGGCATCAGAAGTAAGTCATTTCTATTTTTTATGTATCGTCCCCCGCAAATCTCGGTCCGTGAAAAATGTGCATACAGTGGATGATTCATAATTCTAACTCCAACCTTCTCTTGCATTTTCACAGGTAATTCATGCAGAGATTCACACTCAGAAAAGCAGGCTTGCTTGCTCAGAATGTCCAAGTCCGGAAGTCATCTACTGCTGCGCTTCTTGACACTCTACAACGAGACTCGGTCAAACCACAAGAAGTGGAAAACCTACTTAAGGACCGAAACTTCTCAGCCTCGGACCTCGAACAGCTCCATTCCTCATTGAAATCCAAGGTGTCAAATGATATTGCCAATGAGATTTTGCGCTTCGGCTTGGCCCAGGATTTCTCTCTCTACCACACTCTCAGCAAGCTCGACACTAGCCACAAGTGGAACGACAGTGCACTTCTTTCGCTCATCGAGAATAACCCAGGCAGAGTTCAGTCGCTGATGGATTTGATGAAGAAGCACTCAGGAGAGTCTGTTAGCACCGCTGTACGTCATGCGGTGTTGAAGAAGTTGCTTCATGGTGAGAAAGTTGAGGTGAGAGATGGGGAGTTTGAGCTCACAGAGGATGGCATCAGAAGGGCCATTGCAATTTTCAATCAGCTTGAATCCATTGAAAGTGCACAGGATCACTTGGAAACCATCTTTGAATACTTGTTGGACAACAATGCTGTGGCTGGTGCGGGACTCATTGAAGTGGAAGGATTCCCCAAATGGTTGACCGAGACAAAGCTTTCTCTGGTCAAGGAAAAGAGAGCATTCTTGCAAATCGCAAAACTCATCTTTGACGCTGATCCTCTGCTTCTAAGCAAAGAAGTCTTGAGCAAAGTGTTGGCACACAGTGCAACTGTTGAGACGTTCGAGCACGATGCCAAAGCGTCGAAAGTTCTTGCCAACTTGGGAATTGAGGAATCGAAAATCGCCGCCGATGTCAAGCAGTTGGAGCAGTTTGGCGATGATGTGTTGGCCTACGTCGAGGAGAATCACCTTGACCTCGATAAGAGAGATGCCGAGGCATTGCTCTTGAGAATGCAGCTTATCCAGACATACGGTATCGACAGAAACCAGATCCAGACCGCCCTCGAAAAGTTCCACCACTACCAGACCCACGAGAAGTTTGGGGTTGAGCTCGTGCAGAGCAAACTCGTTCAAGCCTTCTGCTACCAGTCATTCAAGCATTTCGACGAGATGTCGTACAAGATCGCAGAGACGCTTGTGGCTCCTGAAGATATCCCTGTCACCACCATTTGCCACCTCATTCTTGCCAGCAGTCAGTTTGACGAGGAGAAAGCTCTCGCAATCTACAACGACTACATTGGCCAACTCACCAACAAGACCAACGCCGTGACCGGTCGCTCGCCTGCCGGAATACTTACCGAGTCGATGATGATCGCCAGCTTATTTAACAACGACAGAGAGTTTGCCCAGCTTCTCTTTGAGAAGGCCATTTCAGCAAATGTGGTTGCTGAGAGTGACATTCCCCACTTGAAGAAGGTGTTCAAGGTCTACGGAGAAGCCTTTGACGAGGATTCGTGGGAGAAAGCCAAGCCGCTTCTTCTGGAGTATGTTCTCAACACCATCAGAAGGCTCTAGAGGCCGAGGATGGGGAAAGTTGCATTTTGTGGGGAATGGGTGCAAATTAGGACAGTATGGAGTAGTTGTCCGCCATTGAATAGACGCAATAAACTAATCTGAGAAGAGCATTTGAAACGGTCACTCTGTACTCTCGATTCACATTTTCCAATTTTTTTCTTGCTATTTTTTTTTTTACATTTTTTTTTTGCTTCGTCGACCTTCCCCAGGATTACTCATAGTGGGTGATGCCACTAACCACACTACTGATAACCAGGTATCTCCTGCAGACAGCCGTGATTGAGTCACCCACAGCGAAAATGCCCTTCCAATCGCCGCTGCATGCAGGCGGCAGTCTGGGTATATAGGTGGAATTTCCCACAAGTTTCAATTCCCACAAACTACACCTACAATGTCCCAGCCAGTTATTTTGCATCTTAGAGCAGAGACCAAGCCCTTGGAGGCCAGAGCCGCATTGACTCCAACCACCACCAAGCAGTTGTTGGACGCCGGATTCCAGGTTTTCGTGGAGGAAAGTGAACAGTCCATTTTCAACGCCGACGAATACGCCGCTGTTGGCGCCACCATCGTGCCTGCTGGCTCGTGGAAGTCTGCTCCATCGAACAGAATTATTCTCGGCTTGAAGGAGTTGCCTGAGAACGAGGACTTCCCTCTTATCCACGAACACATCCAGTTTGCTCACTGTTACAAGGACCAAGGTGGATGGAAGGATGTGTTGAAGAGATTCCCTGCTGGAAAGGGAACTTTGTACGACTTGGAGTTCTTGGAGAACGACCAGGGCAGAAGAGTGGCCGCTTTCGGATTCTACGCCGGTTTTGCCGGTGCTGCCATCGGTGTGTTGGACTGGGCCTTCAAGCAGACTCACTCCGACTCGGAGAACTTGCCAGGCGTCACCCCATACCCTAACGAGACCGAGTTGGTCAACCACGTCAAGAAGGAGTTGGACGCTGCCTTGAAGGTTACTGGCGGAAAGTACCCACAGTGTCTCACCATTGGAGCTTTGGGTAGATGTGGCTCTGGAGCCCTCGATCTTTTCAGAAAGGTTGGAATCCCAGAGGAGCAATTGTTGAAGTGGGACATGGCTGAGACCGCCAAGGGTGGCCCATTCCAGGAGATCGCCGACTCGGACATCTTCATCAACTGTATCTACTTGTCCAAGCCTATTCCTCCATTCATCAACTACGAGTTGTTGAACAGCTCTACCAGAAAGTTGAGATCCATTGTGGACGTTTCTGCTGACACCACCAACCCTCACAACCCAATCCCTGTCTACACCATTGCCACGGTCTTCAACGACCCAACGGTGCCAGTGGAGACCACTGCCGGTCCAAAGTTGTCGGTGTGCTCTATTGACCACTTGCCTTCCTTGTTGCCCAGAGAGGCCTCCGAGTTCTTCTCCAAGGACTTGATGCCATCCTTGTTGCAGTTGCCAGACAGAGCCACCTCTCCAGTGTGGGTGAGAGCAAAGAAGTTGTTTGACCACCACGTTGCCAGATTGGACTAAATTATTGATACGTTAAGTATGGAGCGACCATTTCATAGACGTCGATGTGCGATTGATTTTTGATGTTATGTAATCTGAGTGTACTTACTCCAAGGTCACAGACACTTTACTCTTCTGCTTCTTACCCTTCTTGCCCTTCTTCTTCTTGTTCCCACTGTCCAACATGATCTTTCTGACCTCCTCACCATCAGTCTCATACTCGGACTCACTTGGCTCGTTACCTTCGATGTCATTATATCTTCTCTTCATGGTGTCAGCCTTCTCCACCGACTCGCCACATACAGCAATGCAGTTCAATCTCTCTCCACTGTCGTAGACTGCAACCTGGTCACGGACGTTCTCGCTGACATCCCAAACCACAATCTTTCCATCGGACGACACGGAAGTCAAGTATGGAATGTCTGAAGTTTCAGAGTTGCAGAAGTATGCCATGCCCTTAACACGGTTAGAGTGGCCACGCAACACAAACTCTGGCTCGGGATCTTCCTCCTCCAACACCTTCTCGAATTTGACAAACTGGATGGTACCATCACTGTGGCCCGTAACCAAGTATTCGGTGTTTTCTATCTGCAAAATCTCCAAGCACATCAAGGTCGTCTTGAACTGGAGCTTCTTCTCCAACTCAACCTCCTCGCCAAGCTTGTAGACGAAGAGTTTGGTCATCAAGCCCACCACGAAGTGCTTTCCGGAAGTGGACCAGCGCACAATTTCACCAGACTGGCCCAAGTGGTCACGGCCCTTGATCTTCAACACCGCAGCTTTTTTGGCGGTCATCAAGTTCCACAATCTCACCGTCTTGTCTGTGGAGACCGAGATTGCAACTCTTCCTGATGGATGGATGTCCAAGTCGTTGACACGGCCCTGGTGGCCCTTCAAGGTGCCGAACATCTCCCAGTCTTTCGTACGCCAGATGATGATGTTTCCGTCTTCGGATCCCGACAAAAGCCACTTTCCTGACTTCTGAGCTTCTTCTCCAGTAGCCTCTGAAGAAAAACGCAAAGTTGTGACGGTTCCCTGGTGACTCAACAAAGTTCCAAGCTCTTTTCTCTTTTGTAAGTCGTAAATACGGATATGCTCGTCGTTCGATCCGGTCACCATGTATCTTTTGGCGATATCGATGGACTTGATCGATAGAGCATGGGCCTGGAAGTGGAAAATTGGGGTGAACACTGGCTCGTTCTTTCCCTTGAAGGTGAGCGACAAACACAACAAGTTGTGCTCGTACGAGCCCACCATAATTCTGAACTGGGTGAATGGCCTAGATTTCTCCGACATTGTATGGTAAGTTTGTGGAAAAACGTCTAGGATGCTCATCTCAACTACGCAGACTGTATGGAAATTTGGAGGTGGAGGAACTGGGAGAGACAGAATAGAGATTGGTGGATTGGAAATGGGAAATTAGTGTGAATATAGCTTTTAGACAATGACATATTTGCTATTATTGAATCCGAACATCGAAATTGATTTTTGGCACGAAATTCCTGTTACTCATTATTGGTGGTGGTCCTGGCAGAAACTAATAATAGTCAGATACAGCGTAGAACTTGTCGAAACCCAGCAAATCCAAAATGAGAAAACGAAAATAAAACCATTCAGCTTGATCAAAAGCATTGGCATCATCCTCAAGATCGGGAATTTCTTTTATTCTCACCTAATAAAACTTGCATCTTCCCTTGTTCCACATTCAAGTGCGTTCCTCTACTACTCCATTTTTCGCACCCACACAAACTTTACAATCATAGCAAACCCATGGTCCAGAACCAGAAAACCCCGCTGCAGCACAACTCCACGTTGTTCATCTCGCCGCAGATAATGGACCGGCGCTCCAACATCTTCATCACGCCGCCCAATCCGCAGAGCAAACTTTTCGACACTCCCGGGTCGCTGCTGTCTCTGTTCTACAATGTTGACAACGCCAGCGAAAACTTGAGGAATTCCAGGGCTCCTGCGGCGGAGGCACACGGCGAAGAGCCGCTTTCTCGAGCAGAGAAGCTCCGGTTGTGGCGCCACGACGCCTTGTTGCAGCATCAGTACGGCACGGCCGAGTTCATTGGTGATAAGGTGCTTTCGCTCACTGGCGACCCCAACGACGCATTCTGGCTCGCCCAGGTGTATTTCAACCGAGAAAACTACGTGAGGGCCCACCAACTTCTCACCAGTCGGCCCGAGTTTGAGCAGTCTCTCAGCTGTCGTTACTTGTGTGCGTATTCGTTGATCAAGTTGGAACGATGGGACGATGCGCTCGATTTGCTTGGAGAGACCAATCCATTCAAGTCTAGCAGCTACAAGGAACGTAATACAGATGGTGGAATCCGCCTAGAGGCTTCCATGTGCTATCTTCGAGGCCTTATCTTTGCCAGCCAGAACAACTACGAGCTGGCCAAGGAAGCATACAAAGAGGCAGTCTCGGTGGATGTCAAGTGCTACGAAGCATTCGACGAGCTTGTCAGCAACGATTTGATTTCTCCCAGCGAGCAGTGGGACTTTGTTAACCTGCTTAACTATGCAGATGCCGACGACAATGACGAGCTCATCAAACTTCTCTACACCTCACGCTTGAGCAAGTACATGAACGTCAATAAGTTCACAGAGGCAGAGGCAATTCTTCGAGACGAGTACCGCCTAGGTGCAAATACTGATTTGCTACTGAGTCGAGCCGACTACTTGTATGTCCAGTGCAACTTCGACGAGTGTTTGAGTGTTTGTGAGCTGGTTTTGGACAAGGATCCCTACAATTTTGCGTTGCTACCCAATTACTTGAGCTGCTTGTACGAGCTAGGAGGTAGAAACAAGTTGTTTCTCAAGGCTCACCAGCTCGCAGAGACCCACCCAACCAATCCCCTCAGTTGGCTGGCCATTGGTATTTATTATCTTTCCATCAACAAGGTGACTGAAGCAAGAAAGTACTTCAGCAAAGCGACGATGCTCAATCCCAACAATGGCCAGGCCTGGATCGGGTTTGCCCACACATTCGCTATGGAGGGTGAGCACGAACAGGCAATCAGTGCCTATGCATTCGCAGCCAGACTCTTCCCTGGAACTCACGTTCCAAATCTATTTTTGGGGATGCAGCACCTTCTGATGAACAATATCAGTCTAGCGGAAGAATACTTGTTGGCATCATACCAAATCTGCAACACAGATCCTCTCTTGCTCAATGAGATGGGTGTCATTAATTACCACAAAAACTCTTTGCAGACCGCAGAGGCATATTTCCAAGAGGCCCTTGGAGCAGCCAAGTATCTCAATTCAGACTCAAAGACTTGGATATCCTTGCACTTGAATCTTGGCCACGTCTATCGTCGAGCCAACCAAGCATACAAAGCTTTGGATTGTTTCAACCAGGCTTTGAAATTGAGCCACCGCAAAGACAGCAATATTCTTTCGTCGATCGGTCTCATCCACTTGAAGCTCGGGAAAGAACACCAAGCGATCAACGCATTGCATGAGGCATTGGCGATCTCTCCGTCAGACCCAATTGCTTCTGATTTGCTAAAACGTGCACTTGAGCTTAACAAGAGCAACTCATTCATACTGGATATGGACTCCAAGATATCTGAGGTGCTGATCTCTACTGCCAGGACCAAGCTCAGAGACTTGGACATGATGAAATCGCTGCACCTTATGGATATAACTACTGCGAACAACAAGTTTGGCACCCCACTTGGCAACAAAACCAAGGATATTTTGGACCGGTCTACAAAGAATCACCCAGCAGATACACAAGAGCTCGAAGTTGAGGCGTTGGCAGAGGAATTGAAGAGAGGAGAGGTTTCCAGTGATGAAGAGGTAATGGATATAGAGAGTGACTGAGTATGTCAATCGTGCGCATAGTACGGCGATGACTCTTTTCCCACTGTTGCATAGGGTACAAATGGAGCAGACATGCACAGATCGTATCTGGGAGATATTTTGGAGTTCCGTGCCTTTAATCACAAGACCATTCTCCTTCCATAGGTTGCATATTAACCTGGGTGCAACGGTTTCCTGAGCCACACGGTTCCATCCTGCGCACTAAGCCGCCTCATTTAGTGAAGACCAAAACATAGGTGTCACCAAGGAAATTAGCCGAGCCATTTATTGTTGATAACGTCGCAACTAACTACCATTGTCTGGTGTGGCAGAAGTCAGCAACACGCGAGTAGCCGAGTGAGGAGTCTCCACGCTCAGGTCCTATTACGTCTTTGCCACTCCTTATCGATCCTGCAATTTTCCGGGGCACTTTACAATCCTGATAATCCAAAATTCCATACTGGGAAACTTAAATCGCCATGAACACCCATGACGCATTGAATGTCTCTTCCAACAAGGAGTTGCATATCTTGGATGTGGGGTTTAACCAGGACCAAGGGTGTTTCTCAATTGCTCACGAACGGGGTTTCTTGGTGTTTAACACTAATCCTATTGACCTTCGGGTCAAACGGCAATTCAATGCATCCAACGGATCCGGAACCGGAATAGGCAAAATATGCATGCTTCACCGTACGAACTATTTGGCGTTGGTGGGTGGCGGAAAGAACCCCAAGTACCCCAACAACAAGGTTATCATCTGGGATGACTTGAAGAGGAAAACAAGTTTGAGCTTGAGCTTCATGAGTCCGGTACTCAATGTGCTTATGTCTCGAGTCAGAATCGTTGTTGTTTTGCTCAACCAAGTTCTTGTCTATGAGTTTTCTGCTCCTCCAAAGAAGTTTGCAAGTTACGAGACAAGTGACAATGAGCATGGCCTCGGTGATCTCTCGGTGCACTCAACTTCGCTCAGCTTTTCTTCGGGGAACTCATTCCTTCTGAATTCTGGCACAGATTCCAATCCCGGATCCATGCATGAGTCCACAAAGTATCAGATTCTTGCCTTTCCAGGTCGCACAGTTGGTCAGATACAACTAGTTGACGTATCTCCAGAGGGCCAAGAAAAGAACTCGGTGAGTATAGTCAAGGCACACAAAACGAAGATTAGATGCATTTCCTTGAACCGTACCGGGACGTTGGTTGCCTCTGCCAGTGAACTTGGCACCATAATTCGCATTCATTCTACTCAAACAACTGCACTCTTGTACGAGTTCAGACGGGGATTGGACCGTGCAGTGATCACATCGATGGAGTTTTCCCCGGACGACTCCAAACTTGCTGTGTTATCCGATAAAACAACTTTACATGTGTTCAACATCAGTGCTTCTGTTGCTCCCACCATATCAGACGGGTTCAAGAATGGCGAGCATCAGAACGATGTGCCCATCAACCGCCAGCATATCTTAAAGAGGATTCTGCTTCCAATCCCAATTCCCAACTATTTCAAGTCGACTTGGTCGTTCTGCTCCGTCAACACTAACAAATACCACACTGATATTGACGGCACGCCAGAGAGCGGTCATGACGTCGGGGTGATCGGATGGCCTAGTAATGATAGTGTGGTGATCATTTGGAAGCAAAAGAGAATCTGGGAGAAATATGTGATTGTAAATACGGGCTCATCGAAAGAACAAAGTGGGTCCACATCTCACTTTGAGATTGTCAGGTACAGTTGGAAGAGCTTGGAGAGCTTGCTGGACTAAAGCTTGCATGGAATATATAATGAATAAGATGCAAATTGGTCAATTAACAATTTCACATAGAAGTGGTTCGTAGAGCGCTTTCTCTTTCCGACTCGACATCTTCTCCCATCTGCGACCATGAAAGTTACGGACAAAACGGGTGGCATCAATGGGGTCACTGAATTTTATGAGTGTTTTCGATGACTGTGTCACTGGGTCGACTTCCATTCTAGTGATTGAGCTTTGTGGGTCATCCTGATTGTCAAGTTCATAGTCCCAGAGCAAATTCTCCAAAGCGGGCTCGGAAATGCCAAATGGAAGGTTCTTCACCAATACCAGACGATTCCGTATGTTAGAGTCAACGAAAAATGTAAGTAGCTCATACAATGGATCAGCCGTTTGACCTACAAACCGGCTTCTGTCTTCTTCGAGCTGTCGGAGTTGCGATATGATCCGTAGCTTGAAATCAGAACATGCAAATATCTTTTCGATTGGGGCCGTTCCAACCTTGTCGCTCGGCACTTCGAGCTTGTTGTGGGCCAAGATGCTGTTGATGTCTCTTTGTAGAAATGGAGATGCCATTTTCTTCAAGTGCTGGTCAATGGGGCGCACGAACTCTAAGTTCAAGTCCATTCCATTGATGACCTTGGCCTTTGTCTCCATGTAGTAGACACAAGCCTGGGAGACATTGGGGAAAATCAAGTAGTATGCACCAGTAAACTGCAAGCTGATGGGGTTTCTTGACTTCACCACCGAAAATTGAATGCCTTTCCGCAAGTCCAGCTCCAAAAAGTACTTTCGTTCTCTGTTGATGGGAAATATGTTTTGCATGTCGTCACCTCCGACATATGCATTTTTGCAAGAGAATCGAAGGAGACTGGTGGGCTGGATAGTTGCAAGCTCCTGTTGCACGTCTTGAACCGCTGTCTCCATTGGTTTTTGTCTCCATTGGTTCTCCACCAATTCGTCGAGCACAGACTTGCTGCTTTCCTCGCTCAAGTCCAGATCGTACAAGATTCTTTTCACCATTGGCACCTTGGTATTGAGTTCCGGTGCCGCTTTTTTATAGAGGAGCCCGAGGAGCCTTTTGTAGGCACCATCAGGAAGACGAGGCATCTTGAGGCTAAATTTCTACTTCGCAGATTAGTGTAGGAAAGTGAGAGCAGTAGGACCAGAATTAGAGAAGCAAAGCACTCAAGGAAACTAATGGTACACCAACAAAAAAAGACAAAAAAAAAAAAAAGAAAAGGTCTTCCCTAGAACCAAATTTAAGGTAATTAGTCACTTTCTTCTGTTACAGGCATAATCCCCGATTTTACATATTCCAGGCATATGGATCTTATTGTTACGTGGTGACAGGCCAGTACCTCGAGCACCAGCCACAACCCTGAAGCCAAAGTACCAGAACAAGAAAAAACAGGAAAACAGGAAAACAACAAAATAGCAACCGACTGACTCCACAAACCACAAAAGTCGCCACTACCGTATACTCTGCCATATCCCATTCTTGGCTCGTTTCATTGGCTTATCTCCACATGTCAAACTCTGGAGGATCCCGCCATACTGCATACGTGTACAACCGCTCCACCATACCGGTTTTTTTTTCTTGTTAAATTAGGGACCAACCCCAATCACGCCTCCACAACATCCGAAATACAATAAAGCTTTCCCTACAGTCAACACCTCCACTGTCTCCAAGGGCAAACCTATTTATTTTCGCCTTAACCGTGCCATTTGTGTGTGAATCTCCCCAGCTTTCTTGTACATAGATGCCCTCCGAAACCATTTGGTCCAACACGTCGGGCCCCAGCAGTCCTCATCTCTCGTCGAATTATCGCTCGGTTCTAGAGCTGGTCGACACAGATGTGGCCAAAATTTTGGGGTCTGACGCCCACTCTGAGAGCGGCCGTTTCTCGTTCAAAGACAGCGGCGAAATCGAGTCCAATCTTTTTGATTTCAAGGCCAGTTTGGCCCAGGTGTCGTACGCGGCTAGTACCGGTGGCCCTCATGCGCCTCGCGGCATTGGAAACCCCAACTCGCCTCCTTTTCAGCTCGGCACCGCCTCCATCAGCGGTGGCATTGCTAGCAGACACCCACCGCAGGATAGCTTTCTCCACAAGTTCTCGTCGGTGGCGGATGCAACCAGAGACATCGAGTTGAGCAACACCCTTGGCTCGCTCACCTTGGACAACAACCCGCGCCGCTCGAGCTTCAACAGTGAGCAGAACATGAAGCCATTCAACGTTTCTCCACATGGATCCATGAACGAGAACTTGAACATGCCTGCGCCCCGCAACTCCCGCCACCAGTCCATCAGCGAGAAAATCGACAACTACAACAACCACTCGCCCATCCAGGCCAGTGCTGCCTTGTCCATCTCGTCTGACTTGAACTCGAACCCCGGAAATGCTGGTGCACCAGACCATGCCAAAATCGGTGCTGGCCACAGCCACCCTCACGGGTTTTGGAACCCAGCAACTGCAACTTCGTTCACTCCAACGCAGACGTTCAACTACTTCCTTGAGAACCCTGCATTCCCCACCGGTGGAAACCCCATGCCACCAAATCCATATGCGAGACAGCCTCCTGCTATGCCTCCTATTAGTCCTCCACCATTTATGATGGGAAATCCTCATTTCGTGGAGGGTGGTATGTACGGATTCATGGGCTATCCTGCTCCAGTCGAACAGCCTGCTGCTGCTGAGGAAACCCCACAAGATGAATCTGGTGAAAAACCAACTGGCGATGGCGACAAGGCTGGACGCACTCTGCCTCCCAAATCCGGCCCGCTTCCTGGAATTGGTCTCATGAATAGACAAATGGCTCCTTCGCCAGCATTCATGTTCCATCCTTTCAACCCATACGGTGCCTACCCCCAGAATGCACCTCCGGCATCTCCACCAGTGCCCGTGGATGCCTCTAGTGGAGATGCACACAATGTTCCTCCGCCAATGCAACCAGGTGCTTTCGAGGCCCCAATGATGCCTCCTGCTCATCCAGCTGCACGGCCTTCTTCCCAGCCTCCTCAAAACAATGCAGGCCACGGTAAGAAGTCCAAGGCAGCTAGAGGCACCGGCAATGGCAAGGGTGGTCACCATATTTACAGATCTCCTTTGTTGGAAGAGGTCCGCTCAAACTCCAAGGGGAAAGAATACTTCTTGAAGGACATTTACGGACATGTGGTGGAGTTTACGAAGGACCAACACGGCTCTAGATTTATTCAGCAGAAATTGCCATCAGCATCGGATGAAGAAAAGGAGGTTGTGTTTAACGAAATCCGTGACATCTCTTACGAGTTGATGACTGATGTGTTTGGCAATTATGTGATTCAAAAATTCTTTGAGCATGGTACGCCAACCCAAAAGGAGGTTCTACTCGATTGCATGCAAAATAGCATTTATGACTTGTCGTTGCAAATGTATGGATGCAGAGTCGTGCAGCGTGCTTTGGAATCTCTTCCTTTAGAAGGCCAGCTTCGGGTGGTCGAAGAATTGAGAGACCACGTCTTGGTTGCAGCCAAGGACCAGAACGGTAACCATGTCATCCAAAAGTCCATCGAAAGAATTCCGTTCGAGAGAATCAGATTTATCTTGGACAGTTTGAGCAACCACATCTACCACTTGTCGACTCACCCATATGGATGCCGTGTCATTCAACGTTTGTTGGAGTACTCTGAAATCGAGGACCAGCAAGAGATTATGAATGAATTGAACCGATTCATTTTCTACTTGATCCAGGACCAGTACGGCAACTACGTGATCCAGCACATTTTGGAACGTGGAAACCCAGAAGACAGAGAAGAGGTTCTCAAGATTGCTCTTGGCTCCGTAGTGAACTTTTCGAAGCACAAGTTTGCTTCCAATGTGATTGAAAAGTGTATCAAGTTTGGAAATACTGAGCAGAGAAGAAGAATCTTGCAAGAGGTCATGCTTGGCAACGAGGATCTCGAGAAGGAGACGGTTGACGATGACTCGCCATTGGCATTGATGATGAAAGATCAATATGCTAACTATGTCATCCAAAAATTGGTTGAGGGTTTTGATGCAAAGAGTGTTGAAAAGAAAAGCTTGGTCGTCAAGTTGAGACAGTACTTGAAGCAACTTTCCATGAAGAATAACTATGGGAAGCATTTGGCTTCTGTCGAGAAGATGATTGTGGTTGCAGAAACTGCATTGGTTGATGCTGATCGTGTTTGAAAGGTCTGAAACGAGATTGATGTACATACGTGAGCGGTGACTCCATCCTGTAAAAAGCCCGTTGCAATTAAGGCAACGACTCTCGGAGGCCAATGTCAGCAAGAGATCAATGTAGTATAAGTCTTTAGTTTGTGTATATAATTGTTCAATTTATAATTTAATTTGCAAAATTGCATCTAAGTTGTCCAATTAGTTTTGAGAACGGAGTTCTCTTCTTTCATTTACTTCTGAAAGATGTTCCCAGCACATCCCAATTACCTAAATAACCTGTGATTATTGAAATCTAACAAATTGATATCGTCTTTAATTTTTACCCATTTTTTTTCAGTCTTGGTGCCCCGTACCTATCCATGCAAATTGTTAGTCAGTAACTACTACAGTTGCTCAAAGATCAACATAGCGAAATGCTTTGAACGCCTCGGACATTCCTGGCCACTCACCTTCGCCAGTGGATTTCTGTAGCTTGTACCAAGACCGAAGCTTAGAGCTTTCTGCTGCAAAGCTTTTGGCGGAGTCATTGTAAACGACAAAGTCGTAAAGCGCAATTGCCTGAAGCAACTCCATTTCCTTCCAAGAAGTCAACACTTCCTTCGATATCTCACAAAGCTGCCCCAGTTTAGCACAGCGAATCTTGCTGGACAATCTTGCGTCTGGCTTTGGGAAGAGAGCGTCTTCGTTGTCAGAATTCAGAAGCGAGGAAGCATTTGACCCAGTTTCTCCGTCGGAATTAGAACGAAGGCTGTTTCTCAACTGGTTCAATGACAAAAGAGACGAGTAGCTATCACGACTTGAGACGTTAATATCCGACTTAACACTCAGCAGGAGATCCATTCTCACCATATTGTCGTTCAAGTGACTCAAATCAGATCCAATAGAACCACCAGGGTGTTTCATGGAGAACATTTTTTTCCGCTTCATGGTGTCACTTGTGATCATTTCCGCCAAAGCAAGAGACACTGCATCTGCCAAAGCAAGAGACAATGTGGTGGATATGGTTGGAGCTGGGATTCCATGCACATTGGTCTCGCTCAAATGGTCAGGCAAATCAGCGTAAAGAATGCATTTGACCTGATTCTGCTCAGAAAGCTTTGAATTCCTGTTGCACGTAAGGAGAACAATAGGAATCGTTGGTGAAAGATGTGGGAGGAGCTGAAGAAGCTCTGGAGTGTTTCCACTGGCCGTGAAGAATAAGAGAGCGTCCCTGTCATTAAGAAGGCCAAGGTCACCGTGTAACGCCTCGGAGGGGTGGAGAATATCCGAATTGATGGAGAGCGACTTCAACGTGGCCACGGTTTTAGTGGCGATTTTGTAGGACTTTCCAATTCCACATGCAACGATCTTACCTCCACGCAAGTTTGTCTCGTAGAAGATCCGGAACGCCTGGACCAAGTCAACCTGGGAGTCCACATCTTCCTGGTACTGGGAAGCAAGGTTTTGCACCGCCTCGCTTTCATTCTCCAACGTGGCTCGGACCGACTCGATGGCAGACAAGGTTAGCTTTTGGAAATCAAGCAGCGACATTTTTTGGAGGCCCACGGCGATAGTTTAGCGAGTTGAAACCAAAGTTTCCTAAGAAAAGGCGACAGTCCGTCGAGAAGAAAAACACCAGAGTGAGAAGCGTCTGTAGTTTTGCACCTTCGGATTCGAGGTATATAACTAGTCAAGAAAAAACGGCCCGCACCGTTTAATTCCGTACACAGTCCAGATGGTGAACAATATCCGCAGCGTATTAGCTCCGCCTTTGGGGCAAGTGAAAACCCATGTGTGATGTTCAAGGTGGCGATTCCGGAACTATCTCCGCATAGTAAGACCCCAACGAACCCGTAATTTCTCACGTATCTTCATTGCTGGTGACGACGAAAGCAACTGTAGAGGCGGGTTCCGGAGTCGGCAATATGGCATCGTCTGTGCACGCCATGGTTACGCTATCACCGCCACACCCAGCAATATTAATGCTGACAAATGACGTCTAGCGGGTAAGACCAAGCACTTCTCCGAAATTTACGGCTGGGTCTAACAGTTTGACATTCGGGGTAGCGACCACTTGTTCCGTTATCTCCGCATTGCTCTCTCGCGATAAGATTGGTGACAGGGTTTCTTTCTTTTTTTGAGCCTCGCTCACTAAATCAGCCTGCCTCTTGTCTCTGGCCTCTTATCCCATGTCCGCACTAGGCATAGGAATTAAACTCTAACAACGAGTAGAGTTCGTTGTCACTTGACGACACGTAGTCGTACTTGGATGCGCCTAGAGCAACTGTAGTCGGCGTAGTGGCACTGGGGGCCTGCAATTGCTGCAAAAACGATTGTGTCATATCGGCACCCTCACTGGCTCCAGGCACTGAAGATCGAGATGACTCCAGCCGTTCCTGCTCACTTTGAAGATTTCTATGAGCCTCCTGGGCCTTTTGCTTCAAAGTGGAAATGTGCTTAACTCTGAGAGCCCAGTTGGTGGTGTAGTTCCCGTCGATGGTGTAGTGCCATACATGGGCAAATCTGTCTGCCATGAGCACTATATTGCGCACATAGTCCAGAAGTTGGTCCAACGAGATCAACTTGAAGTGCGTGGACGAGAAAATACCGGGCACTCCGGATCTTCTGTATGCTTTGACCTTGTAGAATTCCGCAGGAGAAGAGTTGGTGGCGGAGCCATTGAAACTGTGCGGGGAGATCACAATATTGATGAAGTTGAATTGCGATTTGATAACGTTGAAGTTGAACGGTAGCCCGGACTCGTCGAAAAACACATTGATGTGATTGTTTCCAATATGGCGTTTCTTCATTGCAAAAACTTTGTCGTTGACCATATTCGGCATGAGAGTAGTTGTATGATAAACCAACAGCGACGCCTGGTCGTTCCAGACGTAGGCATATTGTCCATCGGTGCCATTCTCCTTATCGAGGCCACCGACATAGAGCGATTGGCAGTCCCTCAATCTCACAAGCTGTCCAATACCATCAAGGAATCTATGATATGCAACCGAGCCAACAGTGTTGCTCAAAATCTCTGCCTCGGTTTTCTGATGAGGGCCAATGTAGAGTATTCCCGCCTTGTGGTGAGACACAACGGGGATCCGGTCAAAAGTGCTTATAGCCCTTTCTGTGGCCGTATCTTCGAACAATGCAATTGGCTTCGTTCTATTGTCTTCATCCAATGGCTTTAAAAGTTGGAGCAAGAAGTAACTGCTGAGCACTTGTGGCAGAGACGTGTCAGTCTCCATGTTCATTGGAAGCATCACTGGATCAAGGCTGACTTGGAAAACGGAAGTGCCAGTCGGTCTGCGGAGACAGACGGTAGATTTCCCACTGAGAGTATCGGTGTCGATCGATACAATCGACTGGCCAATCACCCACTTGTTACTCATAATGTTTGGACTTTGACTGCTTGGCTTGACCATGGTGGTGATTTTGAGTGGTATATCACAATACGTGAACCTAGCAACAAAGTCCAAGAAGGCAATAGCCCTGTCATCTAACGGTTTTCCTTCACTAGAGCGACTGCAAAGCACGGTATTCTTAATGAGAAATCCACTGACTTGACGACGATCAGTCACGTTGATCTTTAAAAACCACCTGGAAATCACCAAGAAGGACACCGAAAGAAGATACTCGTTCACGATTGGCGTGAGCTCTGTGGCCTGAGTCGACGCTTGATGGTCCACTTGAGCATCAACTCCGTGATCCAACACCACGCTCGGTATGTCTGACGGATTTGTGCTTGTCTTCCGGAACTTGATATCTGATGCATATTGGATATACTTGAAGGAAATGGCAAAAACTCTTTTGAACTCGTCTTTCGTGAAGTTGGAAGTGAGAACAGGAGTTTGAACCAACGACATCAAGAGCTCCAATGTTGGCGAGCTAGCAAATGCACTAGTGACACCCGCTTGAATTCTGGTGAGGATGGCCGTAAGGTATTTTTTAAGTGACATGGGAATCTCGTAACAGCAAACATTCAACATGTGAATACATGGAATAGCCGTTTTCTCCCAGGAGTCCAAAGCAAAAAGCAAAGAGCTAACCAACTGGTCCTCCTCTGACTTGGAAAATTCCTCATGATACCCAATTAAAGAAGACATTGTCCGAATGTTGGCCACTTGAATATCGGCCTTAGTGACAGGTATTATTTTTGCGCTGGATAATTGGCGAGGAAAATTCAAAGTTAGTTGATCACAAACAATCTTTTGTAGTCTCCTTATGAGAGTGGAATGTCCCTTGAAGAGTCTCATATTAGCCAACTGAGAGCAGAAATACGTCCATGTATATGAAAACACCTCCCAATGATGAAATTCTTCGAAGATTGTCATGACAATTTCGAGCCACGGTCCGATGTGAAGACTGCTGTTGCCGTTTGTCGGTAATCTGGACTTCTCAGAATCGAACAAGGTCCATTTTCTATTTGGGGTGTCAAAATACTCGCTCGGGAGATATTCGAGTTCTTCAGGGAAGGTCCACCATGCATTTTTTGATTCGTAGTCTTTACCCTCTTGATTCCTTCTGAATGTAGTAGCAAGTCCCTCGACCTCCTTCGGATCAGTGAAAAAGACAGACCCCTCAGACGTTGACCTAATCCTTATCAATAATCTCACAAGAATCAAGGCGGTCAGATACTGCTCCAGCTTAAAACAATACTGAAGTACCTCAATGACAAAATTGTAAACCTCGTTTGCTTTTGGCCCATCATTAGAATGAACAGCCAATAATGCTAGACAAAGTGCTTTTGACAAGGCTGCCATATAGGGTCCATTCAATTTCGGGATCGCGTCATGAATATCACTCAGACTGGCCACGGAAGCTAGCCTGGGCAATTGAGGGCCTGATCCGAATGATCCAATGGAAACAATGCTTTTGATTCGTTCTTTCCTCTGTTTGATTTGCAAGAATGGAGTCAAGGTTGACAATATGGCTCTTGAAAAGATGAGCGAAGAGTTTTGAAGGAACAGGAGAATGTAATTCCTCGTGATATACTCAATAATCACCGGATCAGTTTCTGAGATGGAGCGCAGAATGATTTCCAAAATTACTTCCTTGCCAACGTTGTAGTCATCGTTTATGGACATTGACACCATGAATCCGTCTTTGATGGTCTGCAAGCATTGTATACGCATGTCACTGGAGATGTTAGCACCCTCTCTAACGTAGTAGAAACTCTTGAGTAGCATGTAGCAATTCTCTCTCCAGAGAGGATCCAATACAGTACACGAGTGTTCCTCAGTGTAGTACTTAAGGACAAACTCAACAATCTCATTTGAAATGTGATTTGGATGCTTCATGAAGATTTGGACGAGACGATCCCTTGGTGCAACAAGCTCATGATTCTTATACTGCTTGTAGAGAGACAAACAGAGAGACATCCAATAACTCTCATCTTGAGTTGAGCTTATTTTCAACATTGATAGTAACAGGAACATAGAAGTTGAAGATGAATACCAATATTCTATCGGAAACAATTCCGCAAACTTATACTGCGATAGCAGGGGATTCTCAAGATCTTGATTGCGAAAAAGGTTGTCGAACATGCGAAGGAAGCCGCTATTGAGGATTGGAACTCCCAGGTCGAGGCAACCGGATAATGATTCGAGAATATTTTCATAGTTTGCCTCCTCGCAGTGTTTCTCCAATCTGATACACACAAACACCTTTTCTAGCATTGTGATTGCACCGATGACAGTAGCAAGATGTGAGTCATAAGCACCGTTATTCGAGGCTGTTTCCTCGAGGATAGTTGATCCACGGCTGCTATGTTGGTGAAATGCCGGATCTTGAAGAACATTGCAAGTAGCAGTGAGTACCGACGAAGGGTATTCGAGGCACATAGTCTTTAAAGCATCCCATGTTATCTCCTGCAATTTGCTAGAACGAGTGCTTGCTTGACACAAGAATTGCACAATGTCCTTGAGGAAATCTCCGGGAATATACCCGTATAAAACGCACACTTTGAAGAATTCAACGCAGTGAGTGATAATTTCAACGTTCTCGCTTTGTGACGCCACCTTCAATACAAGGAGAATTGTGGAATTCAACACCTTCTCCTCCATTAAACCGAAGTTGAACTTGAAGCTGTTGGACAAGTATTGCAAGAGTTTGACAAGATTGAGGAAATTCTTGTCCTCAGATTTCTCATCATCAACGTAGTCTCGAGCGTGCCTCGAAACCACATTGAAACACCGAAGAACGAAAAGAGGCCAGCTCTCGTTCTGGTTATATATGTACAAGTCGTGAATGTCTCTACCATCGTTGGTGAGAGTGCGGAGGGCCTTCAAAAATAGATCAAACTCAGGGTCTAGGCGGGATTCGGTAACATGGCAAAAGGTTAGAATGTCTCTGAAGAACATTAATTTGTTGCTGATAGCATCTTCATCCTGCTTGATGCATTGTATCATAAGTTTGAGCACCACTCGACGGATTGAAGATTGCACCTTGTAGTCACAGAGATCTCGAGCCAAGTACCACACTTCAGGGATAGATGAGATGGAGTATTTCTCAAGTTGATCAGTCACTTCTTGAGCGGCCGAGGCTCTGGAAGGCAATGGACCATGTTGAAGTTGTAATAGAAGTCTTTGCATGTCGTTTCCTCCACCAACCACTTTAACATTGATGGAAACGGGAACATTGCCGGATGCTGGTTTCAAAGATTTGGTCAAGGACTTGAACACACTGCCCAAGCCCGAGCTCCGCAGGGCGGGGCCGGCTTTACTAGCCATATTGGAAACTGGTGGTTTAGTTGACCTTTAAAAAAGATCTAGCTCTGTATAGTATACATGCAAGAGAGTTAGTGGGGAGAGAAAGTCAAGCGGTCAGTAAAAAAATTATTACGAGTCACTTTATGGGAATTCTATTGTAAATTTAAATATCTTAATGCTAAAGTTTATGTGGATATCCACTCGAGAATGAAAGATTGTGCTCAGCACCAAAGGCGATAGAAACGGTAGTACCATGGGCGAGATCTCAATAAGTCTTTCTCGCGACGGATCTGCTCTCTCAAGAGATCGAGGTCGGCCTCTCTGCGGCCAGTATCAAGATCGAGATCTTTAGAGCGAATCTGGAAGATCCAGTTTCTCTTCCATACCTTGTGGCCAATGTAAAACACGACCAAAATCACACCTCCCAAATAAGATAAGAAGAAGTCGTAGGCATTGGGCAGTCCTCCGATTGGGAACAAGGCGATCCAGAACTGAGCAATCAAAACAAGCACAAAGATAAATCCACCAATGTAAGATCCAATGACACCGGTTTGGGCCACAAACGTCAATTCGTCAGTTCCTCTACCCTGACTCTTCAATCCTCTTCTGAATCTGATGTGAGCCCAATTGATACTGATCCACAGGGCAATGGAACTCAAGGCAGAGATACTCATAAGCCATGAAAAGACATCGCCCTCCTTTCCACTGGCAGCAATAAATGCCAACAAGGCGAAGACGTTGGAAATTCCGATAGCCACCAATGGTCTACCGGCTCTGTCAACGTAAGCACAAATCTTTGGAGCCAACCCTTGCTCTGCCAAAGAAGTCAAAGTTCTGGAAGAAGCATAAACCGAAGTGGAAGCGACAGAGATGACAGAAATCAAAATCACGGCGTTCATGACGTGAGGAAGACCCTTGATTCCGCCCAGCTCAATGGCAATAACAAATGGAGATGCAGTGACATCAACAGAGGAAGCACCAAGCAATCTGTCCGAGTTGTATGGCACCAAGAAACAGATCAAGGTAAGGGAGACCAAGTAGAACATCAAGATTCTCCAAAACACCTGCTTAATTGCTCTTGGCAACGCTCTACGTGGGTTCTCAGACTCGGCAGCAGCAAGTCCAACAAGTTCAACTCCAGCGTAAGCGAAAGCTGCGGTGACAAACACAGAGACAACACCTTTGAATCCGTTGGCAAATGCACCAGGGTTGTGCCAGTACTCTGTACCATGGTACTCGCCGTTGGGGCCACCACCAGCCACCAAGACGAGACTGACAATGATAAATCCGATCACAGCAATCACCTTGATGACAGAAAACACAAATTCGGCCTCTCCATAAGCACGGACGCCGAACATGTTGATGGAACACACCACAACGTAGAAGATCAACACCCAAATGTCTGGGTTGATGTTGCTATTCCAGAATTGCATGGTGATGGAGCTACTCACAAGCTCAAGAGGAAGTAAAACCAAGAATTGAATGAAGTAGTTCCATGCCACGGCGAACCCAACCGATGGGTCGATGAAACGACTGGCGTAGAGATTGAAGCCTCCGCTAACGGGAAAAGCCACCGAAAGCTCACCCAAACTCTGCATGGTGGTGAAGATGGCGAATCCAGTGATTGACCAAGCAATCAAGATACCAGCTGGTCCACCGGTGTTCAAGGCAGAACCAGAACCAACGAACAATGCACTTCCAATCGAGGAGCCAATGGCGATCATCGAGATGTTTCTGGACTTCAATTTTCTTTGAAGGGGAGACTTGGAGGTCAACAAGTTGGCACGCTCAATGTCGGCCATGCTGCTGAGTTCGCTGTCTTCTTCGTCGATGGAGACTCGTTTAAACGAGTCCTTGAAGTTCTGCCATCTCAGGTTATCAACTTGGGTCTCACGAGTTTGTGACTCGGAGTATTTTTCCCTATACGATCCAGAGAGACTTTCGTCCATTTTGCTTAAATTAGAAGGTCTGATGGATAAGAGCTGAAAGAACGAGAGTATTTAGAAAATGGTGGAGAGACACTTGGGTGCAAACGCCGCAAGATTTTCCGAGCGAAAAAAGCAATAGGGCGCTCAAACTTCCGTGACGCCGTACTCTACAGCGGAGAGTCTAATTGCATGAATAAAATATCGGAAAACAAAAGTTGTGATTACAAGGTTACAGATTTCTCCAGGGTATGGATTCATGCTAGAAATATACGGATTTGCGTGGATCCCGAATGTTCACTTGCGATGCATGAATGTGAGAGGTTGGTTGTCAAATCCTGCACGCGAATTGACTCGGAGCGATGAGTCAATACATATAATGGCGTTCATTATATATACTGTATACGAGCTGTCGTCAAAGCGTACTCTAGACATTAGAGACGACAGCAGCTTAGTCTAACCATAAATTAAATCCACCACAAAGCAAAACCACCCGCCCCACGTAACCTTCTGCATCAGCTTGCGGAGCCACCGGGGCTTGACATGCACGAACATGTTGCCGCAGTTGTAACCTTCGCTCTCCACACCAATGCCCCATTTAATGTTCTCTCTGACATTGCACCCATTCCAGAAGTTCCACCACTTGTGGCGCTCGCACGGAATGATCCGCAACAAGTTCTTTTTCAATGGACCCCGCGGACCCGCAATGTACTTGTACCCTCCAATGAGCGAATGTTTCTGGCGAGGGTCGTCGTCCTTCAATTGCTTGTCTCCCCAGTGTCCAGGGAAGAGAAGCCAGTCGCCATACTCCGCTTCTCTGCCGGTATGCTTGGGGTTTGAGTTCTTCTCTGTAGGGTACACGAACTTGCCGTCGTAGCTGTATCCGAGGTAGTTTCTGGAAGGGTCCCATAAGGGACCTCTGTCGGTGAAGTCACAGAGAATCTCGTATGGCAAGTCGTGTGGATGTGTCCCCACAGACACGTAGTTTGCGTGGGTTCCTCTAGCCGAGAAAATGATAGGATGCTTGGGGTCGAGCTCGTGCTTCTCCAAGTTGTGGTAGTGGTAGGCACCGCCTCCTCCGTGGGCCGACATCCACACAATCACGGGCGAGCCCTTGTAAAATCTCACGAGCGAGTGTTCCCAGTCGCCCACATGGTTGCCGTAGGGTCCCGAACCCATGACAAAGGGGCCCAAATTGAACGAGTAGAAGTAGAACCAGAATGCATCAACCCAGCCGTTACCCTTATCCACTACAATGAGGGTTGCTGGGGCGTCCTTGATCTCGCCACTGACGAGGGACGGCTTGTTTTTGTATCCGGTGATCCAGTCGGGATCCTTATCAAAGTCCTCGTTTGCTGTCATGTAGATGTCCCGGTGCTTGGGCAATTTCGAGAGCGTGGAAATATTGAGGCCATGCTCGGTACCCGGAATGATGGTGCCGTTGGAGTGGGCAGCATGGAAGTTTGTCACGAACTTCGCCACATCGTAGGGCCAGTATCTCTCCTCGGAGTAGAGATGGACAAACGGAGCGTAATCAAGGGCATACTGAGGAATCTCGCCGTTTTGCAAAGTTCTCTCGTGCGACTTGGGCTGCCGGAGCACCGGAGGGTATTTTTTGGAGTCGATGGGCGACTTGAGGATGTTTTCAATCTCGATCTTGTCGTTAGAGATAGCGTCCAAGATGTAACTGTCCGCCAGTTCCCATTTGGGAATGGCCGATGCAGCAGACGTAGCCGCAACCACTAGCAATGCGATTATCGGTGGCACCATAGCGATACCGATCGTGTTATTTGGATTATTGAGTCAATGTTGTCAAGAGAAAGAGGATAGGAGTATAGGAGAATGGTATTAGGTAATGGCACCGGAAGTTCGGTACTTAACCCGTGTACAGGCAATCAGTGGGTCATGCGCACTCCATGTAGGTTGATTGACTTCTATGCGCTATAGGACCCTTCAAGCTAGACGGGAAAAAAACCTAGATTATGAGGTATGTAGGGGCGGAATTTGGAGAGGCAGAGTGGGCGCTAAAAAGGCAGCAAATGGCAAATTTCGATTTGAAAACCTGCCCATATCGCCTAGCCTCCAGCAACAATGCCTCCGGCACGTGCCCCCACCAGCCACCGCATGTGAGTGACATCTAGAACACGAACACAGCGTCGCCCAACTTGGACACAGGCTTGGCCTTAGGGTAGCCCAAGGTCTGGGCAGCCTTTTTGATGGCGGAAACCATCAATGGAGGACCACAGATCAACAAGTTGGTCTCGTCCGAGTAAGAAGGCAAGTGGGTGTCCATGATCTCTGGGGTGACGAAGCCAACCGAGCCTTCCCAGCCCTCTGGTGGGTTGTTCAACACGTAGTGGATGAAAAACTGGTCGGGGTTCTTCTTTCTCAACTCCTCCAACTCGGCCCTCAACAAAATGTCGTTGTCGGACACGTTGGCGTACACCAAGTGGATCTTGGTCTTGTCCTCTGGGTTGTCCAAAATGGCAGTTAACACCTGGTACATTGGTGCAATACCGGTACCGCCAGCCACCATTCCAAGGCTCTTCTTCATGTTTGGGGTGTAGGTGAAGAAACCCTTGGGGCCTCTCACCTCAATGTGCTCGCCAATCTTCTTGGACTCCACGTGGCGGGAGATGTTACCTTCGGCGTAGGTCTTGATCAACAAGTCGAAGGAGCCCAACTGGTCGTCGTTGGAGATTGGAGTGTATGATCTGACAACCTCCTTGCCGTTGATGTTGGCGCTGATGGAGATGTGCTGGCCAATTGGCAAGCCCAAGCGGTCGGTGGACTTGGGCAACCCAAACTTGTACACGCACGAGTTGTGAGACACTCTGGTCTTCTCGATCAAGGGGAATTTTCTGTAGTCGGTAGGGTGCAACACCGGCTGGTCCTTCTTGTTTTTCTGGACAAAGTACAAGGTCACGAACGTGATGATCACGGTGGCCACGGTGGCCAAGATCACCAACGGATTGGGTTCGGAGTCCGCCATTTCGTCTAAGTTTTGTAGGTGAGGATCTGGTACGACTAAGATGCCAGTGTGGTATTTAAAACCAGTCGCGGACAAAAATTGGGCTCGCACTTCTTACCCGGCACACGGTCACTAGCACCCAATAGGGTATTGATTTCCATGTGGAAATCCAGGTGGGGGGAATCGGGGCCGAATCCAGGATAAGATGGCCGGCACTTTTCAAGGTGGGGCCCCACATTTGCATTTCAGTTGGTTGCTAACTGCGACTTGTGGTGTTGGTGGTTACTGGCTGGGTTGGGGCCGTTTAAGAGCATGTGCCGGACCAGAAAATGATGGGTACTTGTAGCCGTATACTGTGAGGAAGTGGTGAGACAGGCATGGGACCAAATTCTCAGATGGGCAAGTACTCAATTCTCAGAACGTTGGCAAGTACTTTTATTTTCATTTTGATTTTCCTTTTCATTATCGTTTTCATTTTTATTTTTATTATTTTTTCGCCAATTTTCTACACTGCGGTTGCTGTTTCGGTATTCAAGTTGCGTCTATTCGTGCCAGGTCATGGCTCGAAATCGCTCCAGATCTCCGACATCTTCATGTGCGTTTTCGCAGTCTAGACATGCTTATAGACTTCAGCCTCAAGTGCACCAAAGTTCGCCACAGACTTCTCCAAGAATGGGAAGATCTGGCTGGCGTAGAATCCGCCAATGCGGTTGGTGGTGTCGATCCAGTAGAACAAGTTGGCAATACCGCACCAGTAGAACGATCCCTTTGGTCTACCCGTAGGCACGTCGGTGGCATTGACGGCGAACGCAAGACTCCAGCCGTCCGGCTGGTCTGCATTGTGGGGCACATCGACGGAGAATTCGCTCTCGAAACTGAAGATGGGCTCCACGCCGTCGACGTGCTTCTGCAAGGCGTGTTCCACCGATTCCGCAGATAAGATCTGGTTGCCGTTGTCGGCCTTTCCGTCGTTTAGCCAGATGCGGATGAACTTCAAGTAGTCCTCCACCTTGCCGAATATTCCGGACCCTCCGAGGTGGTGCACCGGACTGGTGTCGGCCTGGAAGTTGTTGAGGACAACGTCATCACCCGAGCGGATATGTAAGGTCACAGGCTGGGACTCGGGCTTCTCAAACGTAAACGAGGTCAATTCGGCAGGTTCGAAGATGTTCTGCTTACAGTAGTCACCCAACGACTGACCGGTGATGGCCTCGACAATCTTGCCAGCAAAATCAATGTTGAGTCCGTAGTGCCACTTCAGCCCTGGTTCGTTGATCAAGAACGCCTCGTCAAAGAGATTCTCCCGGATGTCAAAGATGCAGAGGTCGCCAGTGGCTGCTCTCACGTCGGCGTACTCTTGACTGAAGAATGTGTAACTGAAACCTGCGGTGTGGGTAAGAAGCGATCTGGTGGTGATTTCTGTCTTTGGGGTGTCCCAGATGGGCTTTTTGTTCTCGTCGTAGCCCTTGAGCAACTTGACCCGGCCCAAAAGCGGCAAGTACTTGCTAGCCGGAGCATCGAGGTCAATCAAGTTCTTCTCCACCAACTGGAGCACTGCCACCGCAGTGATGGCCTTGGAGCACGAGAAGAACGAGAAGATGGCATCCTTGCCTAGCGGCTCCTTGGTGTCGATGCTCTTCACGCCGGAAGACTCGAGAAACACCGTTTCCTTGTCGTTGGTCACTCCAAACACAACTCCAGGTGCGAACGCTGGGTTCGAGGGACTGGTGGTGTTTGGAAGCTGCGAAAGAAGCAGCGAGCGCAATTGTTCCTTTTGCTCGGCAGTGTGGAAAGCCATTGTTAGAGAGAAAGTTAAGTTTAGGGGTGCAAATCAAACTGCGGAATTGTTGTCCATTTATATATTTTTCAACTGTGGGGTCGATATTCCCCAGAAACTTTTGAAATGGTGGGGGCTCCATTCCCGTTGGGCCTGAAGTCGGACATAAATACACCCCCGCTTTTCTCGCATTTACGAGGAAGATCATAGCGAGTTCCAACCGTTAAGGCGCATATTCTGTTATGGGGCTCCTGCACTATTTGCTAACTAGCTGTTCAATTGGTCTAATAACGGTTCCCCACAATTCCCAGATTCGCGACTTGCAGTGGACGAACTGTGGCAGTGAAAAACTCGGAGGCATCAGCCACATTCCAGTTTATTTTTCTTCCTCCTCCTCCTCTTCTTCTTCCTCGAGACTCTTGACGTTCCACTGTGCACTAATGTCCCACCGAGAGCCCTTGGCGTTGATACTGACGTACTTGACAAACTTCAACACCGATGGATCGCGCAACATTAGACAAAGCGAGTTCCATTTGCACTGGCTGGTGAAAAGCACAGAGTCGTCGTTGGGGTCGCTGGCCTTGTAGATCGCAGGATCGTCGTCCTCAAACTCTTCGTCGGAGTCGCCCAGGTTGAGCGACATGCACAACTCGTAGCCACCAAACTCACCCAGCTCCCAGTTCTTGGGGTTGGTGGCAGTAGGGGTGATGCCGAGCGTAGCTTCGAGGAGGACGTTGAGCTCGTTTAAGTGTTCGCGTGCCAAGTGCTTGTCGGTGGTGGTGGCCAAGATGAAGTCTTGTCCCGGTCTGAACTTCCGGGCCAAGATCTGGTCGCTGGTGGGAATGAGCCCGGTGATGAGCACCAACCACTTTCTGAACGCAATGGACTTCATGAACGCCATCACCTCCAAGATCTTTTTCTCGGTCTCATGTGGTGCCAACTCGCGGGTCAAACCGAAGTTGGGTGCTTCCTGAGGACCAACGTGATTGACAAACTCGGTCTCTTTCTCGGAGAGACCAAAAGAGGACTTGCCATCTATGTACATGTATCTTTGCTTGTGAGGAGGAACAGCACACTTCCAGGGGCTCTGGATCTCGGCAGCAGTGGCCGGAGTCTTGTTCTCCAACTCGGTTTTCCGGATGGTTGCTTGCAACGCAGCGGCGTACTCTTCGTTCAAGAACTCGGTGATCTCAACAACAGACTCTTCTAGGAAGGTGCTGTTCAATTGCTCGAGGTTAGGCTTCCGGAGATACGAGGGGTTGACAAACTTGGCCAAATACTTTGCTTCAGCCTCGGTAAATGACGTCTGGCTGATGTCCAAATCCTCGTACAACTTGAGTTCGCTTGGAGCAATGTCCACTCTCACAGGTTTAGGGAAATCGTATTCCTGAAGCTCTTTGCTCTGCAATTGCTGCAAAGTACTCTTGGCCTCAGTCTCCTCCTGCTCTCCAGGAATGAATCCGTCTTCACCTGGCTGTGGGATGTGGAACCAGCCCTGGATGGACAATCTCTGCTTGTCGACTCTCACTTCCTCCACGTCGTGGAACGACAATCCTGGCTGCACCGTGAAGAATGCAATCTGGTTGAACTGAGGAACCAATTTGGCACTGAAGTCGGTCTGTGGAACATTGGGCACCACAGCTGGGAAAAGCCTCAAGCCTCCTCCGTAGTGAGGCTTCCAGGTGAACTCTGGGTCGGGCAAGTAGAGGATGAAACTGACCCTTCTTGACCCAATCACGTCGTCGTGGGTCAAGAGATGGCATCCTTTGGTGTAGGTGTTGATGGACATGTCAGTTTTCACTCCACTCAACTTACCGCATCCGGTGACTCGCGAGATGAAGTCACGGAACTCCTCCGAGTAGATTGCTGCCCGCAACTTGAACAACGAGGGCAATCTCGAGAGATCGTCCCAGTCGAGACCTGACAAGTTGGCCAAGTCTCCAGACTGGTACACCTTGTAGATATCGGTTTCCTTTTTGGTGAAGGCAATCTCCGAGAGAACCTCCTTCCTCACGTTTCGCAAGAGAGTGTCGTCCATGAGTTCCTTCACGGTTCCCCATCTGTATGGCTCGCTGGCCAGGATCTCGGACTCCAAGTTGGCTTGGAAATCCGATTTGAAGATCTTCGGGTTAAGGAAACTGGTGATCTCTTCGTGGGTGAAATTTGTGTCCAATTTCTTGGCATCTGAGCCGTCGCCGGCCGCTTCACTACTTCTTTTCGACATGTTGGTTAATGATCACTCGAGTCCATCCATCTCATCTGCCCACTCCACCTTCCGATTATGTGCACTACAATCATATGATGTCAGGTGGGAAACGATGATTGACACAAATGGAGGGATATCGGGCAATTTGGCGCCGAGGTTTCAGTTTCAAAGGAAAGAAGAAGCTCACATTCAGTGAAGCCAACCGTGTTTTGGGTGCAAAAGTCGGAGTTTGTCCGTGCAACTCCCCACCACCGTTACCGGCGACCCCACGTGACTCACGGTGATCGTTTATGTCGGACTAAGTGCAGGAGGGCGATTCAGGCCCTTGACTCATTCTATGAAATTTTCCACACAGGGATACCGAACTACGAACTTTCCGAACGCTTCGAAAAAAAAATTCTTGTGGTGACACTTTCCACTTAAAACGGCAACTTTTTCCTTTTCACCGCTTCAAAAGGTTTTCCTGTCTTTCAAAATTCAATCCTCTGCATCATGTCTACTCCGTCTCCGGCATTGTCTGCAGCTTCTTATAACTCCGTTCTTGATTTCAAAACACTTTCCTCCCAGGGATGGATAGTCCAGAAATTCGGCGGAACTTCCGTTGGTAAGTTTCCTGAGAACATTGTTGACAACATCGTCAAAGAGTTCAGCAGACTGAACAGAGTGGCCGTTGTGTGCTCAGCCAGATCTTCAAACACGAAAAGTGAAGGAACCACCTCCAGATTGCTTAGAGCAGCTGACATCGCTTCAGAAAATGGCGACTTTACACAACTATTGCAAGTCATTGAGGACGACCACGTGCAAAATGCCCAGCAGAGAATCAGCAATACCGACATTCAGAACAAGTTGATTGCCCAGTCCAAGGAGGAATTACTGAGAGCTCACGAGTTGTTGCACGCTTCCAAGGTGATTGGTGAAATCAGCCCCAGAACATTGGACAGCATCATGTCCATTGGAGAGAAGTTGTCATGTCTTTTCATGTCCGCATTGATGAACGACCGTGGCTTGAAGTCCGTCTACGTGGACTTATCGGAAATCATCCCATTGGACTACGATTTCACCAAGGGTTTCGATGACAGCTTCTACCAGTTCTTGAGCAGCGAGTTGGGAAAGAAGGCCATCTCGTTGTCCTCTGACGTCATTCCAGTTTTCACTGGTTACTTCGGTACGGTTCCAGGTGGTTTGCTTAATGGTGTGGGCCGTGGTTACACTGATCTTTGTGCAGCTTTGATAGCTGTTGGAGTTCAGGCCGAGGAATTGCAGATCTGGAAGGAAGTTGACGGTATCTTCACTGCCGACCCAAGAAAGGTGCCAAATGCTCGTTTGTTGGACTCCGTCACCCCAGACGAAGCTGCTGAATTGACCTACTACGGTTCCGAAGTGATTCATCCATTCACCATGGAGCAAGTGATCAAGGCCAAGATCCCAATCCGCATCAAGAACGTCGACAACCCATCCGGAAAGGGTACCATCATCTACCCAGACAACATCGGAAGAAGGGGCGAAGCCACTCCTCCACACCCACCAGCAGCTTACGAGACCTTGCCCAACAGCTATATCCAAACCCACAAGAAGAGATCTGCTACTGCCATCACCGCTAAACAGGATATCGTTGTCATCAACGTTCACTCCAACAGAAAGACGTTATCGCACGGTTTCTTGGCCCACTTGTTTGCAACTTTGGATAAGTTTAGACTTGTGGTGGACTTGATCTCCACATCTGAGGTTCACGTTTCCATGGCCATGCAAATCCTGTCGGACCAAGAGGGATCTCTCAAAAACGCTTTGAAGGAGTTGCGTAAAATGGGTACTGTTGACGTGACCAGAGAGATGACCATTATCTCGTTGGTTGGTAAGCAGATGGTGAACTTCATCGGTATTGCTGGTAACATGTTCAAGATCTTGGCCGATGAAAGAATCAACATCGAGATGATCAGTCAGGGTGCTAACGAGATCAACATCTCCGCCGTCATCAACGCCAAGGACACTTTGAGAGCATTGCAATCAATCCACGCTGAATTGTTGGAGGGTAACTTCGGCTTTGCTCCAGAGCAGTCAGCCACTGATATCCGTCTTCAGGCATTGAAGTTCAGCAATTAAGGGACAATATCGGATGTAACATAAATTAACAAATAGACTAAATATCAAAGTCGCCCAGCTCCGAAGTAGCACCTTGTCCCGACTTGGAAGCATCCAAGCTCGAGTTCTCATCAATGAGACTCTCGAATTCACCCACCATATTGGCCAACAACTCGCTGGCCAACTTGTGGTAGGCCAATTGGGCCTTAATCAACTCCAAGAACTCGTTGAGTGGCTTGGCTTGTTGCAACACATTCTGCATCACCGAAAGGGCATCCTCCACCGAGTTGGCAAATTCATCCTCTGCATTCTCCATGGCAACACGCAACTGAGGCTCCTTCGATGGGTTGGTGCATGTGGTCAATGCCTGTCTAGCCAAATCGTAATCTATTCTCTTTTGCTCCACCTTCTTCTGGATGCTAGTGCTTTGAGAGAGTAAAGACCGAAGAGTGGTCAACAATGGCTGGTTGAATTTGGTCTTGATCAACTGATCCTGGCCCAATCTGGCGTTGGCGATCTTGTTCAAGTTGGACGAGTACAAGTCCAATGCTTTCACCAAGGGATCCTGGTTCTTGTCGGCTGAGGAGGTCAACACTGATCCGTCAGTAGCTCTAGCAAGTGCATGGTACAAAGTCTTGGGAGGCTTGAACTCTCCGGTGGTTGGGTTAATCAACGCAGCCTGAGCCTCGGCAGGCGAGGTGGCCTTGGACAAGTTCTGAACTCTGTTGGAGATGTTCTTGCCGAAATCAGTGAACGACTCTTGCAAGTTGGTGGGGTAGTCGTAGGACTCGTTATCGTAATTCTGGGTCACTTTCAAGACGTTTTTGTACAACTTCTCCACGTTGTTGCATCTGTCGGCCAATTCGGTATATTCAGAGGGCAATTGACTGATTTCATCCACATTGACCTTGCCGATTCTCTCCTGGACCATTCTGGTGGTACGTTGAGCAAACGGCAAAACTTCATTGTTGAATTCCGTAGTGACACGATCACCGATATTTTTCAAGTTATCGGTGAATTTGGCAAAGTTGAACGACATTGGCTGAGTGGGTTTGGGTTTTTGAACTGAATAAATTGGGACTTCAACCTTCAACAATGTCAAAATGGGGACCCCCTACACTGGTGCTGGCGCGCGACATCAAATCATGTGACTAGGTGGCCAATTGATAGGACACATTGGACTAATAACCATTGATAGCAATTGGTTTATTTTTTTTTTTTTCTTAAATTGATTTCTTTCGGTTTTCGTAGACTTTGAATTTGCATTGGCGGATTTTCTACCTAAATATTTTGTAGCACGTCTAGTATTGTAAGCCCTTTTCGAAAAACTCATACACAGCCTCGGTAAGACGAGTGGCTCCCTCAGCCAACTCTTGGTCATTATTAGCTGGTGCATAGGTCAATCTGAAGAAATTGCCACGTTCTGTGCTCAATTCCTTGTCGATGGCCATGTTTATGCCTGCAACAACACGAACTCCGTATGAACGGAACTTCCACTGTAACAAGTCGACCGTCTTTGGAATATCAGTTCCTTCAGGGAAGTTGATCACCACACTCACAAACATACCAGCACGAGGATCGATCACATCGAAATAGCCCGCTTTGTACGCCTTCAGCTCGAACAATCCATGAAGCAAAATGTTTCTACGGTTGGTGTATGTCAAGCGCATCTTCAAGATCCAGTTCAACCAGCCATCGAGTCCCCCAAAGCTTTGCTCAATCACATTGTTGACAAGCAATTGCGAGGTTCCAGAAACATTCCGGCTCAAATTGGAATAGGTTGCAATGGCGGCGATGACATCCTTATGCCCGACAAGGAAGCCCAATCTCAAACCAGGAGCGAAAAGCTTCGAGAAGGTCTCGATACGGAGAACACGTCCACTGGTGTCCAAAGTAAGGTAGGATCGAACCAAGTGGTTCTGGAGATAGTCATCAATAGTCAAGAAGTCATTCAACTTATGAAGACCCTCTGGCTTGCTGTAAGGAGGAAGTGTCAAGTATCCATATGGATCATCTTCAATAATGGCAAAGTCGTATTTCTCGGCCAACGCATAGATCTTACTTCTGAAGTCCAAGCTTTGTGTGAAACCTGTTGGGTTCTGTCCCGAGGCAATTGTGTACAATGCCTTGGGTTTCTTGCCCTTAAGCTCTGGCTTCAATTCGTCCCAATTCTCCAACAAATTGGTCAAGTATTCCAAGTCAATACCATTACTCTTATCTGGCGTTGCGTCAAAGTCCAACTTGATTGGAACAGCAATACCTTTGTATTCGTCGATACTTTGAATGAATGGGGTGAAAGTGAACTCTTCGATCAACACCACATCTCCTTCATTGACAAGTGCATCCACTGCCATGTGAAGACCATCACCAGCACCTCCAGAGAGCACGGTAGACCAGTCATCGAAGCCTGGTGGGTGTGTCTTTTTGACCAACTCCCTAGTGAAGTTGAGCAACTGTGGAATACCTTCAGTGTAGGCATATTGCAAGCCTGTAGCCAAATCAATGAGCTTGGGGTTGTCCAGTCTCTTCTTGATCACGACCTTGTTCTTCGACGAGTTGGACGATGCGGCTTTTGCCAATTGATCATCAACTAAAGTGCCACTTGATCCGTTCAAAGTGAGGTTCTCCAAGGACGCGTTGCCCAACGGAATGTGAGACGATTCTTGGAATGGATAGTCGACGACGTTGACCTGAATAGACTCCACTGGGAAAAACCCTGCGTTTGGCATTCCTCCGTCCAAAACCAATGGCTTTGGGTGGGGAACAAACCCTTTTGGAGCATCTTTCAAGTCGACAAACGCAAACAGGGTTCTAATTCTGGACTTTGCTCTTTCCGAGAGTAAATGGGCCATGTTGAAGGATCAGATTGAGGAGAATATACTTCGAAAAAACGATGAGATCGGGCCCACTTCCCATTTTAGGTGTTTTTATATCTCCGTTGATAAGATAGACAGCCGACTGCAGAATAGGCAATGCGACTACTGTGGGCACTGAGCCACACCGCGCTGACTAAGCTCGGGTCCGGAAACGCACCTATAACTATTGTGGGGAAGAGGCGATTGAAAAACAAGTCACAATGATGTTGTGGCGTGGATCTCGTCATTTTCGGTTGGATCTGATTTGTGACTGGAAGGAAGCTTCGGGTGTCACTTGAACCGAGTATTCAGATATGGACAATCTGGATGTAGGAAATGTGCGTGGAATCTCCGCCTCGAAACCCCAATATTCCGTGCATAGATGTCAAATCTGGCGGACTTCACAAGCCACGCTTCCGTCCCACCTAACAATATGGAGCACAAACTCTGATCTGGCGATTGTGAATGAATATTCTGATCGCGATAGATAACGATTGATCTGGAGGCCAGTTGGTAAAATTCCGCCTCGAGATACGGTCTTATCAGTAGATATCTAATCTTTCAGGTGAAATTTCTCGATCTTCGAGTTTCATACCGCCAAATTAAGTCATCATGTCCTCGTCAAGGAAGTCGTCTTCCAAGTAGCTCATTGATGTGGATGCTTTGTACTCGTCAACAACACCGAGCACACTCTCCTTGCATTCGTTGAATGCATCGAGTACTTGTGCTCTCTCCGCGTGGTCATTTGACTCAGTGTAGAAATTGATGTACGCTGATCTCTTCGCGAGAAGGTCATATTGCTTCACGATCTTGGAAAACATCTGAACAATTGATGTATTATTCGAGACTTGGAATCCGCTCAAACCTTTGTGTGGAACGAATGTCAGCTGACGGCCATTCACAACATGGATACTGGAGGAAGCCCAAGGAACAAACTGCAATCTTTGCTGAGCACGAATCACACCTTTTCTGATTTCTTGCTGGTTCAATTCTTTGCCAACGACGTAGTCCAACACAGAGATGTAGCTTGGGGTTTCACGGACATAATTCATCTTGTATTTGTCGTTGAGCAACTCCAAGATTATGTCGTACTCATTCAAGCTCACAAAGTTGGACCTTGGTGACTGCCCAGGAATGTAAGAGTAAGGTGCAATTGACGATGAGAGGAACTTGAGCGTCGGTGTTGGTACTAAACTCGAGATGATCGACTCATATGAGCTGTACATGTAGCTTGGGAACCGCACAGGATTGGTGACACCAGCAGCTATCGAAGAGATCAACTTGTTTGTGTTTTCAAACGCTGTAGTTGGAGAGAGTAGGCGGTCTGAAGCCGAACCTAGCACTAAAGACTCAAGAGAGTTGAGCGAATCATTGTCAAAGACAAAAGTTGCGTCGCTGAAGTCTATTAGTCTTTGCAATGTCAACACTGTATTGTATGGCTGCACCACCACGTCGGAAGTTTTCTCGTTGGATGGGAAGATCAGAAATGTGCTGATCACTTTCTTGCTGCCATATCGATCATTTAAAAGCTGCAACAATAAACTTCCCACACCGGAGCCTGTACCTCCAGCGACACTGTGGAAAAGCTGAAAAGCAGAGAGATTGTCACATTTGTCGACTTCTCGATCAATTAAATTCAAGAGCTCTTCTTCATGTTGACGTCCATAAGTGTACCCATGCTGCCAATTGTTAGCAGCACCTGTACCATTTTCACTGAGGTGCACATTTCGTGGGTTGAACATGGGCAATGCATTGGTCGCCTTTTGGATCACTGATGGCTCCAAGTCTATGAGAATGGATCTTGGTGTATACTTTCCCTGTTCACTGGAGCTGAAAAAGGCATTAGGGTAGTCGGTACGGTTATGCTTTAGCGACTCATCAGACCCGTACCGCGAGCTGTTTGTTTGGAATGATAATCCTGTGTTTTCATATTGTTGTGGTGTTCCATCTGGTGAAAGACCATGCTCTGATGCAAGTTGGGACCAATACTGGAGACCCACCTGGTTTCCGCACTGTCCGGATTGGAGAGTGATTACTTCTCTGGTTCAGTTAGTAAGGGGTTTGATTGAAGATTCGCTTTGGAGGTCAGCCGATACATACCCAGGCATAGTAGTTGGGGGTGTAAGTCGATGTTTGTTATGGTTAAGTAGGTAAGAGTGGTTGTCTGCAGTACGCGAAACTCACGGTATAGAATAGTTGGAGTTTTTGGTGTTGGCGGATTGCTTTCGCGAAGAAAAAAAGATGATTGTACGTTCGGAATGAGCAAAAACAAAAAAGAATGGACGAGACAGGAATCGAACCAGTGACCTTCTGCTTGCAAGGCAGACGCGCTACCAACTACGCCACACGCCCTTGTGTTGTAAACATCAACACACATGTACTAGGGATCGGCTTAATCCGAGAACTTTTCTCGTCTGTAACTTGCTGAATATTTGGCTCATTTCCTTCAGATTTAGCCAGTGACCTTCTATTGGCATTGCCATGAGATTAAAATCATTTTTGACTCCCAATTACAAAAACGTTGTTGCCCCGAAAAAAAGAAATTTTCTGAACGGCTGATCCAGTGATCTTCCAAGTCGACCACACTCAATCCTCACTGCTTAGCTCGATAAACATTTTTTTGTTGTCAGACCAATTCTCAAAATTCGAGACTGCAATGGGGAATTCGGCCTCGGGCCACTCACTCGTCGTTTGATGCGAATTTGTTGATCAGTTGGATTCACGTTTATGGGCACCAATTCCATTAGTGCGACTATCTGAATCGTTGATGTTGTAACACTCAACCTACTCAATCTTCAACATATCCATCACTTGAACCAAAAGTGTTTACAACTATTTATCTCTCACATCAAGCTGTTTAATCAAGCTGTTTAATGGAAAACTATAGTCTACTCTGTCTGCGGAAAATTGTAAAAAAAACATCACCAGAAAGCGTTCAAAAACTCTGAATTGACAGTGATCGCTCATGAAATTAACGACGTCAAGTGCCTGGGTGCGTTCAAAATTGGCTCGTGGACCAATTGGGCTACTGGAATTTGTTGCATATGATGATATTTATTGAGTTAAGCAATTTTTTTTGACCAATAAGTCAGAGCACCCCCGCGGATGAAAGCCAAGAATGGTAGTTTACAAAGAAATTGGGCCAAGGTCCAGGAAAGAAAAGGTAAAAGAGAAAAAAATCACTCACAGAGTGTGGTATATGCTGAAGATCATTTCACCAGCAGCAGTTCATGGCGCGGAGTTGCCCTCACTAATTAGCAAAGCATAAGAAACAAGTGACGGACGTGAGAAAAGAGGACATTACCAGTGAGACATCTAGTAGTTGTAAGATCTCTTTCTTCTTCTCTTCTTACAGCTTCCACTTGGCACGGCCGTACCTGTTGCTGTGAAACTAGGAACAGAAGTAGTAGTGGTTTTCTGGGTGGTGAGACCGGTTGGGGTACCGCTGATGGTGGAACCACCACAGTTGTCGAAGGCGGCAGCCAAGGCGTTGAAGATGACAGTTTTCAAGGTGGCAACGTTGAAGAACTCCTTGAACAAAGTGGTCACCAATCCAGAGTCCTTGATGGCGGAGATCAAACCAGACCAGTTGATAAGGTTTTGCTCAAACAATTGCTTAAGCAAGGAAGCACCATAGGACAAGAATTGTGGGTCGACAATCAAGGTTCTGACCACAGAAGAAGCCAAACCAGAGTTAGCCAAAGACTCCAACAAGTTGTTGACAACTCCATCGGGGTCGTATCTCTTGGATGGGTTTGGAATCCACTCATCGTCCTCCTCGAGGAATCTCTTGACGGAGACACTGTTACCCGCAAGCTTCTCCTTGATCTTCTCGGTCAAGTTAGAAATCTCCTGCAAGGCCAACTTGAAGATGTCTCTGTAGAAAGTACAGTCATTAATCAAGTCCTTGATGACCTTAGTGGCCAAACCAGAGTCGTTCAAGGCGGTGAACAAGGTGTCCAACGAGATGAGACCACTCTTGATGATGGCAATGGCAGCCTGAGTGACATATGGCTGCAAGTTTTTGTTGTCAACCAAACCCTGGATAATCTTTGGGGCCAAGTTGGTGGAGTTGATGGCAGCCAAGATCTGAGTGACAATGGCGTACTCTCTAGCCTGGATCTCGACTGGGTCGGTGATCAAGGCTCTCTTGACAGCATGCTGGTCCAAGGCAACGATAAGATCGGCGATTTGGTCTTGCTCTCTCTTGGAAAGAGAAGTCAGAGTAACGACGTTGGCAGGGGCAGCATAAACGTTGGTGGCCAAGGCCAAAGCGAGAGTGGCAGAAACTGTGGAAACCTTCATGGTCACTAATAAGGTGGCTTGGATGAGGCTTTAGGAAGATGCAGAAATAGCCACAAAATTAAGACTAAGTCAGGACCCACATTGAGGTTTCTTCAGCTAATATATATAAGACCCCAGAGGAGGGTTATCCCAAGATGGAAGTGGGCCATTTCTGCTTTCAGGAATAATTCCCAATTGGGAGATTGCAATTTCAAGACAAGTACCTGGGTGGGAATTTTTCCATCTTCCCATCACCGCCTGTTCACTACCCAGTTCAGTTAAAACAGTTGCAGTCAGTGTTCCCCGGCTGCAACAAATTTCCCAATTAGGAAGTGTGCTAAAGGTTCCATATACAAGGCGCGGGCTTCGAATGGCGGAGCCACCATCTATTCCCAACTAGGAGATAATTAAGGTCAAAATCGTCAGGTGTCTTTAATCAGAATCTGGTGAAACAGGTTCTCTCACGGTTGTTCGCCAGTGGAATGCACCTGATTGGGGCATCTGGCTTGTGGTTGTTGTTCTAGATTTGCGGTGAGGACTGGTTGCCTATTGAGGAAGTGGTGTGGAATTGCAAAACAGTGCTTGTTTCATAAGTCTGGAGAGATTACCTCGTGAGGGATTCGAACACGCGGCTTTGATATGGGGAGAGAACTTTCAATCTTGCGAGTTGGATATGAGGAGAAGTGGTGGCTTCGTCAACATCACCAAATATCCGCGATGGATAGAGCTTAAATTAGTAGGTCAGAATAATGAAAGAGAAAACTCCAAAAAAAAAAAAATAGGATTCCCTAGAACATGTCACCTTGATGTTTGCTTTGTTCTTTTCTATCTTGTATTTTTTTTTGTCTTTTCGGCCAGATCTGCGCTCATCGCCATTTCTCCTTTTATGTTGGGTTCTACTCTAATTGACGTGAATTGCGAACTAATGTAGCCGCACCTTGGGCCTCACCCCATCACTCACAAAATCCTACAAACTCGAGTAAAAATTCAGAAAACCGTATTCTGGCGAACGAACGAAACTTCCCCAACTTCTCAACTACTCTCTTCAACCTAATATACGACTCGGACATCTATCCAACGTGGCTTCCTCGACCTTCATACACTCTGTCCCCTCATGGGTGGTCTGACCCACTACAGTAGCATGCGGATACAAGGCTGGCTCCCAGTTACGCCAAACACCAAACGCAAAAATCGAGCTAGTGGTCCAAACCACAAAATCTACAAAAAATCTCGAAACTCTCTCGCTGAATCTAGCATACACCTACAGTTGCCAGCTCTTCGGCCACTAACCAGGCACCGCCGTTTGGCTCAACACCCGTACCCCTCAAGCGGCGCCTCACGTCGCGCCATGTATCGTATATTCGTACTGGCGAAAAAAAACCTCTTGATACTCTATACCGCCGGTTCTTTGAGTATTGAGCCGTGAGTGTTTAGCGGTTTTGGGATCTTGACCATCTTTCTTTCCCCAGCTTTCCTGATTCCACCACACGTGTGCTTTTGCAGACCTCACCATGCTCCAGCGCATCACAAACTTCTCGGCTGCCGTCGCCAAAGTTTCCGCCCATAAACCCATCCACTTCGCCATTGTCACGGCGTTGTTGGCATCGGTGGCGTACTTGGCGGTGGTGGAAGAGTATATTCCCCAAACCTTCGACAATTCCGCCGAGGTCGCTTACTACCACCCTCCAGGGTCGTCCAGTTACAATGGATGGGTGCAAATCGACGAACCGCAATTGTATCCCGACGCCAACCAGCTCACGCTCGTGCCATTGGTGTTCAGCCGCAAGCATCACAACGTCGTTCCCGAGGTCGCAAACTCCTTCGCCGGCGCCAGCAACGAGAGAATCTTGATTGTGCCCTCTGGTGAAGTGGAGTCCAAGTTGTCCGACTTGAACAAAATCACCTACGATGGTGTCACCTGGAAGGCCAGATCCAACAATGTGGTGGGCCAGTACTACGGATACGCCAAGCACGCCTTCAACAAGCTCCGCTCGTTGGCCAAGGGCGCAGAGAACTTCGACATTGCCTTGATGTCCATCGCATACTTCGCCATGATCTACACCATCGCCAAGGTCTTCATCGACATGAGAGACGGCGGCTCCAACTTCTGGCTCGCCTTCTGCACCATCGTGTCGTCTGCCTTCGCCTTCATTTTCGCCTTGGCTACCACCACCAAAGTGTTGGGAGTGAAGGTCTCCTTGCTCGCCATGACCGAGGGTATTCCATTCTTGACCGCCATTATCGGCTTCAAGCACAAGATCTCTGTTGCCAAGGTCATCATGAGAGCTAGAAGCACTCACCAGGATGTGCGTTCGATCGTGTCTTCTGCCATTGGAAACCATTCTGTCAGCTTGTTGAGAGACTACCTTCTTGTCATTGGTGCTTTGCTCGCTGCCATCGTTTACACCGGCGAGATGTCGGGTTTGAGAAACTTCTGTATTTTGAGCAGTGTTCTCCTCGCCTACGACTTGTTGCTTGTGTACACCTTCTACGCTGCAGTGTTGGCATTGAAGGTTGAGATCAACAGAGCCCGCAGAACTCATGAATTGAAGTCTGCCTTGGAGGAAGAAGGTATCTCTTCCCTCGTCGCTCAAGACGTGGCCGTTCGTGCTTCAGAAGATGACTACCCCGAGGAGCCAAGTTTCAGTTCCTCTACCTCTTCATTCAAGGTTGCCATGGTCGGATTGTTCGTCGGAGTTCACGCATTCTACATTGGTAGCTCATGGTTGTATGGATCTTCCGCCATCGACATTTCTATTGACCCACGCTCTTTGTCCATTAGTGCTGCTGATCACATCACCATCGGCGCCCATGGTACCGTGGTGACACTCCTCGCTCCAAAGGCCTACGCCCCACTCGGACTTCTCGTGACTGTTGAAGATTTTGTCGTCGCCCTTCTCCTGAAAATTTCCGAGGCTATCCAGGACAACATTGTGTCCAAATTCTTGTTGTTCGGATTTGCCATCTCCGTCTTCAGTAACGTTTACTTCCTTAACGCCACCAGAGTTCAACGCACGACTACTCACAGATTGATCGAGGAGGAAATTTCAAGACCTAAGAAGGAAAAGGTTTCCAAGTCCATCAAGCCAAGTGAATCCTATGAGAGTGACACCGAGGAGTCTTCCTCCACTGAGGGTACCATCAATATCGCCCCATCCGTAAAGGATCGTCCTCTTGACGAGTGTGTTTCTCGCATGAAGGACGGAAAGGTGAGAGAGTTGAACAACAACGAGATTTCTTCCTTGGTCGTTGCCGGAAAGTTGCCATTATATGCTTTGGAGAAGCAATTGCAGAACAACCTAAGGGCTGTGATTGTTCGTCGTAAGGCCATTGCCAAGTTGGCCAATGCTCCTATTCTCAACACTGACAAGTTGCCATATGCTCATTATGATTACGACCGTGTCTTTGGTGCTTGTTGCGAGAATGTTATCGGATTCATGCCTTTGCCTGTTGGAGTTGCCGGACCTTTGATTATTGATGGAAAGCCAATTCACATCCCAATGGCCACCACTGAGGGTTGTTTGGTTGCTTCCGCTATGCGTGGTTGTAAGGCCATTAACGCTGGTGGAGGTGTTCAAACGATTTTAACTCAAGATGGTATGACCAGAGGACCATGTGTTTCCTTCCCAAGTTTGGCCAGAGCTGGTGCTTGTAAGATTTGGTTGGACTCTGAAGAGGGACAAAAGACCATCAAGAAAGCATTTAACTCCACCTCCAGATTCGCTAGATTGCAACATGTCAAAACCGCTTTGGCAGGTACTTTGTTGTTTATCAGATTTAAGACTACAACTGGTGATGCCATGGGTATGAACATGATTTCCAAAGGTGTCGAACACTCTATGAAGTACATGACTGAGGAATGTGGATGGAGTGACATGTCTGTGATTGCTGTTTCTGGAAACTACTGTACCGACAAGAAGCCAGCTGCTATTAATTGGATTGAAGGAAGAGGAAAGTCTGTTGTTGCTGAGGCTAGAATCCCAGCTGAGGTTGTCAAGCTGGTTTTGAAGTCTGATGTCGATGCATTGGTTGAATTGAACGTCAGTAAGAACTTGGTTGGTTCTGCTATGGCTGGATCCGTTGGTGGTTTCAATGCCCATGCTGCCAACTTGGTCACTGCCGTCTATTTGGCCTGTGGCCAAGATCCTGCTCAGAATGTTGAATCTTCTAACTGTATCACCCTCATGAATAAGGTTGATGGCGGTGACTTGCAGATTTCTGTTTCTATGCCCTCTATTGAAGTTGGAACTATTGGTGGAGGTACCATCTTGGAGCCTCAGGGAGCCATGTTGGATTTGTTAGGAGTTCGTGGTCCACATCCAACCAGTCCTGGTGAGAACTCTCGTCGTCTTGCTTGCATTATCGCCTCGGCAGTGTTGGCAGGTGAGCTTTCCCTTTGCTCTGCTTTGGCGGCCGGTCACTTGGTTCAATCTCATATGCAACACAACCGTAAGGGTGCCGCCCCAGCTCCAGCAGCAGCAGCAGCACCCGCTAAGGCTGACAAGAAAGAGGTTGAGCGTCTCACTGAGGGTTCTGTCACTTGCATCAAGTCCTAAATGACCAAGGAAAACCCCCGAAAAAAAAAAAAAAAAAAAGCAAAAACAACAGCAACGTTTGTTGCTAAGCCATTTCCATCGGACACGGCAACAACCTATTCCAGGTCCCGAGCAGACCGTTCTGCTATGAAATTATTGTAACTTTACCTGACCTAATTGCATTCAATACATAGATTTTTTCGCAATCGGCTACAGTGCAGTATTTTTCCGTTGACTCACTGATTTCATACCGGTCAAGATTGAGAATCGTAAAAAGATCACGTATTGTCTAACTTCACAAACCAAGATGCCACAACTGGGACCTTCTCAAACTGTTGGTGCTCCCATCCCTGATAATACTGCTCATGCAATTTCTGTGACTTTGCCCACGTGGGAAGCTACGGTGGGATATGAAGAAGGTGAAGATTGGGTGGTGCAGAAAATGAAGTCTGGATATCCAAGATTTTTCATTCACGGCATTATCAGAGAGTTGGAGAAGAATGTCCAGGATAAATATGCAAGAAATGGTGAACGCTGTATGGTTTTCCCATCTTACAACGCAGCTAAAAGATGCAGAGAGTTCATCAAATTGAAATCCGATGATCCACAACTTCCCAGAAGAGTGTTGCAGTTGAGTACTCCACCTCCTGCTACAGAGTTTGAGAAGTCTTCTACCATCGAGCTGACTATCGGAATTGTGTTTTTCCCTGCAAACGAGGCCGGTTTGGCCAAGCAATACTGGCAGCATTCCGGTGAGGGTATCTCTTCCAGAATGGCAGAGTACGTTTTGAAAGAATTATTTGAGTCACAAAAGAAGGACCAGAGCCGCTTGTTGACCAGGAATAAGCAAGAGCTCCAGGCGCAGTCTATCCAGAGAAAGTCCCCATCAATCTCGGCCCAAATGCGGGCCAACTCACAGTCTCAAAACGAGGAAGTGGACAGAGAGTTCAACACATTCATTGAGCAAAAATACGGTAGAGTTTTGGATTTGAAGTTTGCAGAGGAGGCCAAAATCGCTTTGCGTAGACGTATTAGCGGAGAGGCCGAGAAGTCTCTGGGTAATGAAAAGACTGAAGGTAAGAGAGGAATTGCTCTTGGTGAAGATGACGTTTATTTATACCCTACAGGCATGACATCCATCTTCCATGCTCACCAGGCATTGCTTATTTCGTCAGAAACTCCAAAGAAATCGGTGTGTTTCGGTTTCCCTTATGTCGACACATTGAACATTCTCAGAAAGTTTGGACCCGGATGCATTTTCCTCGGGATGGGTGACGATGATTCCCTTGACACTATGGAGAAACAACTTGAAAGCGGAGAAATAGAAATCATGGGTTTGTTCTGTGAATGCCCATCCAATCCTTTGTTGAAGACTCCTAACTTGAGAAGAATCAGAGCACTTGCAGACAAGTTCAAGTTTGCAGTGGTTGTTGACGAGACTGTGGGCAACCTCTTAAATATTTCCGTGTTGCCATATGCCGACATGGTTGTTTCCTCATTGACCAAGGTGTTCTCTGGTGACTCCAACGTCATGGGGGGCTCATTGATCTTGAACCCATTGTCACCCATGTATGGCCAATTGAAGGCCTACTTCCAGGAATATTACGAGGACACCTACTGGGCTGAGGATGCTTTGTACCTCGAAAGAAACTCCAGAGATTTTGTTGACCGGTCCAAGAGAATCAATGTGAATGCGCTGAAAGTTGTTGACTTGTTGGTATCAAGTCCGCTCATTACACATGTCTACTACCCAAGTCTCTTGGAAAGCAAGAAATACTACGACGAGTTGAAGACTCCTGATGGGGGTTACGGTGGCTTGATCTCATTCTTGTTTGAGAAGCCGGCCAATGCTGTCACCTTCTTCAATGCCATTCACTTGCACAAGGGACCATCTTTGGGCACAAACTTCACCTTGGCATGTCCCTACACCATACTTGCTCATTACCAAGAGTTGGACGAGGTGGAGATCTGGGGAGTTGACAGAAACTTGATTAGAATCAGCGTGGGTCTTGAGGACCTGAACGAATTACTCGGTGTCTTGCAAAGCAGTCTCGACGCATGCACTGAGTGATCTACTCGCATTAGAAGCTATAGCAGTATTCAACATACATTTTTTATGAACCACTCTATAAAAATTGCCTAGCCAGATCAATCCATGACCTATAGCACTCGCTTCTGTCCCTAGTGACTTGGATATTTGACATGCTTGCAGGGTGGTGGTGGAGGACCAGTGAGTTCTTCATGGTGCACGATTCCAGTGTACCAATAACGATCACTTTTCTCGAAATAGTGCTGCCAGCTCTTGATGTCCTGTTCAGCCTCGGCAGGATCAAGTTCCCGGAGATCGTATGTGAACTCTTGCGGGTTCTGAAAGCATCCAGTAACAAATGCTCGGGCCGAGTCTCGTCCACTGAAAAACCGATAAGGTCCTTTAGGCCCATATATGTCCGGTGCACTGGTCACATCATAAACAGAGCCATTGATAGCAACATATATGGGAAGCAGACTGTCAGTTCCGTTGTAGAGTGCCAACTCATCAAGAGTTAAATCAACATTCTGTCCGTAGACACGATATTGCAAGTATCTTGGGTTGATCCATCGACCTTTGTAGCCCCAAGTGGAGGTTGATGTGAACCACCACGATGCGAATGCGTTGAATAAGAGGAGACCGGATACAAGCCGTAGGATATCTAGGAGATTAAACGAGTCTCGCGACTGGGTTGGGTGTCTCATTATAATGGGTGATAAGTTTTGATCACCATAGATTATGCGCACAAAATATATACAGAGTACGAGATGATGGAGATCAGGAGATCCAATACACTTTCCCACTGTAAGCAAAACCATTAATAAATTTATTAGGGGCCGCGAAGTGCAGCCGTTCACTAGTTCATAAATAACATACTTTCAGTATGGGCTGGCTCGTTCTGAGCAAAATGGAACTTGTTGGAGTCAGCACTTAAGAGGTTACTCCAGAATTCATCGTCAATCTCAAAAACCGAACTGTCCCTGTTTGCAAACTCCATATTTGGCAAGGGACTAGTTCCTGTTTGTGAGGTGAAAGGAGGTGCAAATGTTGCATATGTTTCTTGACTCGCTGGGGTTGCACCATGTCCGAAACTATTAAGTGGAGCAATTGATGGTCTCGGGAAGTTATAAAACTTCAGCGCCGAAACATTGTGGCTGATGTTGTCACCCATTAAATATGCCCCATCTGGCCCTTGCTGACCACCCATGGAAGGTGGAGGTGGAAGAAGCGATAAGTTCAGAAGCCTCCGGAATGTTTGCAGAGGAATATTAAGATGCTTGGGATCATCCAGAGCTTCTTGAGACGATTCCTTCAGTACCTCCTTCGAATCATCATCTTTCTCCTCTTCCTTACCGACACCATTTTGACGGAACGCTGCAGCTGCGAACGATAGAAGATCAAGATGGAGAGCTGGTGGATACAGCAGGCCGCTTCCAGTGATGATGCTTCCAGTATCACTCTGTTTGCAAAGCGTCGACGCAACTTGGGCCAAGTCTTTCCTCGAAGTGTTGGAAAGCGGCATCGGCTTGAAGTTGTGAGGTGTCGAGTCGTCTTTCTTCTTGAGCAAGTCCATCACTTGTGTGACATAGGTCTGGATGAACAAGAGCAAGATGAGCCTCATCTTTTTCAAAAAGTTATTACCAGGAAACTGCTTGGAGGCAACTTGTACCTGCTTGTTAACTTTCAGAATGGCAGTGATGGCATACCTTGGCACCAATTCCTTCTCGATATGCGACGGAAGCGACATGATAAGATAACGAAGTCGCATTAGAATACCGGCAGTGTAAATAATCCGGGAGCTATACATCAAAGGAAGCCCCGCAATTTCATTTATCAGGAGTTGGTTGAATTCATCCAATGCAAACAAGCACGAGGCGGTACAGTGGGCAATGCCGCTCAAAGTCTCCGAGTCAAGTTTTTGAACACAGCCATCCGGGCTGGATTGAGCCATCTGAATACTGTTGATAATCGGCTGATGCAAGTAAGCTTCCACAGAGTAATAGAACGCTCTGTGTTGGTGATCCTCAGGCTTCAAGTTGCTCTTGATAATTGACAAATTGGTCTGAAACTCCGCAAGCGCATATTTTGTTAATTTTGGAGGGGTTTCATCTGCCTCCGGCGTGTGAACAATGTGGTGGATTCGGTCCAACTCATGGGTGAGTCTCAGAAACACTGCAAGTAGTTTGTATCTTTCAACGCCAGATTTTTCAAGCATGTCACAACTTTCATTGACATAAGGCGTCCATTTCACAAAAATGTTTCGCCTAAGGATCAAACAGATACTGACAGTGCTGAAATAAAGAATCAAGATAAGAGACCGGTACTCGAGACTCTTGCATTCTTCTTCAGACTTCTCTATTAGTTTTGTCTCGCTGCTGTAGTTGAATAGTGGCTTATTGCCAATTCCCAAGTCATGCAACAAAGTCACAGCCACATTATTAAGGATATGGTAACGTCTCAGTTTGAAGAACTCAGGACTATTATACCAAATTGATAGAAGAATGAGTGATTTCAACAATTCCACGTTCTTTGTACCTGCTACCATCACCTCTTTCACAACCTTATCGACGGCGTGGTTCTCGAGAGCAAAATTAGTGTCTCGGTTATATGGACCCTCGAGGACCATCGACGAAATGGACATGATGGTATTAAAAAGAAAAGGCTGCTCCTTTAACAACTGCTCTGTCAGCACATTGTCGGGGATTTCAATTAGTGGATGTGCGGCATAAAGCTTTTCACGGTACAACTTGAGTCTGTGTCTCGCCTCTGTTATCGTAATGACGCCTAGAGACACAACATCATTGGCCTCGGCTTGAAGAAGCTCTCTTCTACGATCTGCGCAAGAGCGAATATCGGCTAAAATGTCGCCCAACTCGATGTTGTCCTCGCATAGGTAGGACATTTCTCTTTCGAGATCGATTTTCGAAATGAACGGCGGCGAGCCGGCTTCTCCCAAATGCGAGTAGGTGGAATCAAACGGAGTGTTTGTCGAAGAGTTTGGGCCGTCTCTGTGGCTGCCATCTCGTGCCGACTGGAGCTGCCGTTGGAGATCGGCTATTTGGTCTTGCAATTCGCCGATGGACTCCGACTCCCTCTTGCTCATTTTTTTGCGGCGTTTTCTTGGCTGGTCGATATCGATCTCGCATTTCTTGTTCGAATTAGTGCAACGGACACACGGAGAGTTGGGATCGTTGATGTCGACGGGAGTACATCTCACTTTTAGACTGTGGCATTGCTTGCAAGCTTTCATCCGACGCACCCGTGTGGATTTTGGAGGCGAGGGATCCTCTTCCGGGGTTTGCTCGAGCGAATCTCTCTCGTTTTCTGACACGGCCATGCTTTGAAGTGTCTGAAATGGGAGTAGTTCGGAAGACTTTTAAAAGGCTAAACCCATCGGTTCGGTACTATTGCTGGGTCGCGAGTTCGGCATGTGGGGTCGATTTACCGATGAAGCCTGTCAAAAACCATGCTGGGTGCCGGAACGAATCCTCACAAGCCCCGGGCCTACTCCAGATTTCTGATGCAAGTGGCTTTAGTAGTCAGTTTCTTCTCTCTAACGTCACCTGTCCCGTGTGAAACACAACGTCACTGGATTTCTCGACCATCCAACGGACACACTTGCCCCCATTTGCCCGGCCCTGGGGCGTTGATCACCACTCCCCGTATCATAATACTACGCAACTATGGGATTTATACAGGGCAGGCGTCATTCAACCGAACCCCACGACACAGGTGGGAGCCGCTCGCAACTGGCGAGAAACACACGTACCTCTTATTTGCGAGAATCACCAGATCCATTACGACTGCGATCATAGTATTAACTGGTTATATCCCCCCGCTTTGCGTTAGTGCTTTTGTGAGTATGTAGCTGCAAAACTTGTGCTTCTAGACGTTCACAAATAGAAACGCCAATTCCATTTAGGCAGCATACAAGCGGAGCAACCTTGACTCGCCAGTTTCCACACAAAACTCGAGAAGAAATAGAGTTTGGCTTCGGCTGAATCGGGTGCGGCGAACTATGATCAGCCGCCCGAATCAACACTCTCACCATCTAGACCCTCGAGGGCTACCTGTGTCACATGACGTTCCGTCACGTGGATGGAGCCTGCCATGAATTCGCGATCGTGGAGTTGGCCAGATCTCTCCTACTACACTCAATTGTTAGTGACGGATCCACTCGACTCATGTCATTCAACAACGAAAAACCTGGTTTTGTAGGAAAGTGGTCGTCCAATAATCAGTCTTTGCCTCTATATAAGGACAAACCTTCCTCCATCTCCACATTCACCCCAGTTCGCGGCGGAAGATCCTCCAAGAAAGTCATGTTAATCAGGGCGTTTTTTCTGACATTGGTTCTCTACGCCGTCTACTACTTGGCGTTCAGAACCTCCTCGGTACCCTCATTCCATTCGCTGTCCAGCGTGAGCTGGCCCAAGGCCAAGCAAGAAGTCAAGGATGTGTTCCTCGAATCGTGGGCCTCGTACGAGAACGACGCGTGGGGACTGGACGAGTATAAGCCTGTGAGCTCAAAGGGCAAGAACATGGGCCCTAAGCCTTTGGGATGGATGATTGTGGACTCATTGGACACCTTGTTGATCATGGACTGCAAGGAGGAGTTCAACAGAGCCAAGAAATGGGTCAAGGACGACTTAACCTATCACTTTGACTACAATGTCAATGTGTTTGAAACCACCATCAGAATGTTGGGTGGTCTTTTGTCTGCATTCCACTTGTCCGGGGAAGATGTTTTGTTGGATAAGGCCGCAGACTTGGCCAATGGATTGATTGGCGGATTCAAGTCAAAGACTGGAATTCCTTACTCATCGGTGAACTTGTTAAATGGCGAGGGAATCAAGAACCACGTTGATAACGGTGCCTCTTCCACCGCCGAGGTAGCCACTCTTCAGCTTGAACTCAAGTACTTGGCTAAGTTGACTGGTGAGGACTTGTATTGGAAGGCAGCCGAGAAGGTGATGCTGGAATTGGACAAAAACCAGCCAGAAGATGGATTGGTCCCAATCTACGTTCAGCCAGACACAGGTAAATACCAAGGCTCCTTGATTCGTCTTGGCTCCAGAGGCGATTCTTACTACGAGTACTTGTTGAAGCAATACTTGCAGACCAACAACGAGGAGCCTATCTATTGGAAGATGTACAAAGAGTCTGTGGCTGGTGTCAAGAAGCATATGGTCGGCAAGTCTAAGCCTAATGGCTTGACATTCATTGGTGAGCTCGAAAAGGGTGTTAACGGACCCTTGTCCCCTAAGATGGACCACTTGGTTTGTTTCTACGGTGGTCTTCTTGCTCTTGGAGCAACTAATGGTAAGACCTTGGCCGAGGCTAGAAAACTGCCATACTGGACCGAGGATCAGGAGAGCGACTTCAAGCTCGGAGAAGAATTGACCTACTCTTGCTACAAGATGTATGAGGACGTGGCCACCGGCTTGTCCCCCGAGATTGTTGTTTTCAACACTGATGCTCTGAAGGATGAAGACTTCCACATCAAGCCATTGGACAGACACAACTTGCAACGTCCAGAGACTGTTGAATCGTTGTACTACTTGTACAAGATGACCGGCGACGAGAAGTACAGGAAATGGGGTTACAACATCTTCCAGAGCTTTGTCAAGTACTCTAAGGTTGAGACCAAATCGGGCATGGTGTCATACTCTTCGTTGAACGATGTCACGAGCACTGCGCCATCGTTCAGAGACAACATGGAATCATTCTGGCTCGCGGAGACATTGAAGTACTTGTACCTTTTGTTTGACGATGACAACATCATCCCATTGGATCAGTACGTTTTCAACACCGAGGCACATCCATTCCCTAGGTTCGAGATGGGCCCAACTTTCTCCACTGGATGGAAGAGACCTCTTGACGATCCTAGAAACAGTGATGCATATGCCGACTCGGTTGGAACGCCCGGAGAACCCGTCAAGAAAGAGGCTCCGAAGATCGACAAGAAAAATCCACCCAAGGCGGTCCCAGTTGCAAAGAAGGTGGACCAGGAGCTTGAAGAAGAAGTGAAGAAAGACCCGCTGCTCAAGATCGACGAGGAGAAGAAGCAAAGAGAAGGAATCAAAGAGGCGCTCAAGGAGTTGAACAAAGAGGAAGATTAGGCCGACCTAAGCGAAATCTTAATTGATGTCGACAGGCTGCGGCGTGGGCGGAAAGTAAGACATGCAGTTTATTGAAACGGCGTTTTGGAATTCAGAGATGGTGGCAGTATAGTTCCATCATTAGGGGCAACAAAAGTGTTACGCTACGGCCACGAGAGAATTTTCTATGAAATATTACGTATACGAGGTTTCCGGGCCGGGATGAGCATTTGACGTGCTTGTCCTTGCAGACTGGAAGTTCGACCTAAAATTGGGAAATTGAAAGTTTGACCAAGCACCAGCATCACACTCGCCCCGCGAAGTAGTTTTCTGGTAACACTAATGACTCCAGCAATGATGAAACAACCCAAGTATTCAAGACATGATTTGTGGCGAGTGCAGGAAGCAGGAACGCTAATTTAGAGATCGACCAGGTTTGGTGGCTTATGCCTCAAGCGGATGCACAACCCTCATACCCGATTTTCATTGCTATTCTGCGATACTCAATTGGTCAGTCCCCGTCTATTATTCGGCTTGCCAACTCCGTAAAGCAGCAGTTACAGAAGAAAAAAAACCCCGGACAGTTCAAGTTCTCATGGTTCCAATAGACGGCGGGTCTCAGATTTAGCCATTTCGCCTGATGTATTCGGCAACCTTCACCATTTCTTATTTCGCCCAAGTCTACCTAAATGTGGGACATGGGCGGGCCACGCTTCCTGCATGGTCTCGGGTGACAACCCTATCGTGCCGAGCCTAATATTCCGCCACCTGGGTTTAAAAACCCACCCGCTTGCACACAGTCCATGACGTAAGTGTGGACATATCCAACTCCAGTGTCTGGATATTGCTTGTTACCTGAGACATCAAATTTACCGTCGAACTACCACCGCAGACTTGCCATGTCAAGTGAGGTATGTATAACCGAATACACCGCGAGAAAATGCGCTAACTTTGGCCCGAAATCCCGGGGCCCATCCCGCAAACTCCTGCCAGTTTTCCGAGTTACGTCACTAACCCAGCCCAGCTGAAAACATCGTTCGACCTCGAGTTGAACCCGTTCGAGAACTCGTTCGCCACAAAGGATCTCTTGCCTAAACAGCAAAATGGATACCCTGAGTCGGCACCCGGTTCTTCCTCGGGCCCGTCGTCTGGATCAACCCACGCAAACTCCGAGACCCTGACTTCCACCTCGGCAGAGAAATCATCATCAACTACAACCGCTCCACAGTCCAACATCGAGAAGGCGCTGCCGGCCCCTGGTGCTGTTCCTCACATCGATACAAACGGCGGATCGGCCGTGCCCCCGGCAATAGGGTCAGCCTCCGATGCTTCATCCTCGAGTGGAAACAACAAACACAACCTCCGGATCCTGAACTTCCAGAGCTTAGACTCCGACCGGCTTCCGGGACTCACGCCACCGCTCTTCACACCCGGGGGCCGCCGATTACCACCTATCCAGTTCTCTCCGAACGGTGCTCTCGGTAGCCCGGGCACTCCGGGCCACATGTGGAGCAGTTTGCTCAACGCTACCGGTTCCAGCTTGCCTGGCGGCCAGGAGGCGTTGCCTCAGTTCATCAACATGATGCGCAAGCTGGGCCTTACACCCAACGAGTCCAACCTTCGATCGGGGCTCACTCCCAGCATCATGGCCCAACAGGGCTTCAACTTCAATCTCAACACACCGGGAGGGTTCCTGAACGGACAAATGACGCCAGGCTTGCTGAACTTGCTCGGACTTACCGCAAGTGTTCCAGCGCAACCTGAGGCTGCCCCAAACCCAGGACAAGAGTTCCAGCCGCCACAAGTTCCACAGACAAATGTGCCACCACCAGCCCGGGCCGCACCCAAACAGCCCGAGATCAAACCCGACGATTCTATTGAAGAAGAGAGTGACTTATCGGAAGACGAGGCCGTTGTCAAGAAGGAACAAGACGATACTGGCAAGCGAGTGGCTACCGACAGTGGACCTAACTCGAAGCGGGCCAAGAATGGCGTGAAGACAAAGGCAACGAAGAAAAAGAAAGAAACGAAGAAGTCACCCCCACCAAGCACCGAAGATGAGAAGAGAAAGCAGTTCTTGGAGAGAAACAGGGTGGCGGCCTCCAAGTGTCGTCAGCGGAAGAAGCAACTCTTCAGTAAGATGGAGAGCGAGTTGTCCTTCTATTCTAATGGATACCGAGAATTGTCGGTCCAGGTGACGCAACTCAGAGATCAGCTCTTGCAGTTGAGGGGAGTTCTTATCAATCACCAAGACTGTAACGGACTTGTTAACTCGGTGGGAGGATACAGACAGATGCAGACTCTTCTTGGGCAGACGGATTACATCGCACAGGCGGCAGCAAACTCTCACCCCAACTACACGTCGATTCCAAGCACCATCCCCACGACTCTCAATGCCCAACTTCCGGTGAAGAATGAGTCTCCGATTGATGGACAAGTGGACGTTGTGCCTCAGATGGGTGCGAATTTGAACCACGTAGACGGCCAAGCAAGTCAAGGAAGTCCAGTTGGACAAGGCAGACACATTGGACAAGTCGGCGGTCATGTGGGCCCGGTTGGTGGTCATGTGGGTCCAATGGGAGCCATCGGACAAGTTGGCCAAATGGGCAGTAACGCGAGCCCTGTGAACCAGGTGCCGCATATCAATGGCAGCCAGCCTCCTCCACAGGTTGGCCAGCCTAACGGAGACATGAATATGCGGATGCAATATCACCAGGACGTCAATGGAGGGAACTACCAGGCGGATCTCACGCAAACTGGGATGAACGATCTTCTGAACCAAGGAGGCAATCTTCGTCCCATCAACAGCACATCTAATTTGCAAAGTGAGAAGCTTGCAGCCAGCGACTCGTACGGACTTCGATCGGTATCGAGCATGGCAGACTTACAGCATGGAGCACACCCACCAGCAGTGAAGCATTTCAATCTCTAATTTTTTTTTATAGAGCGTCACGGTGTAGGGAGCAGTGACGGGGTTTAAAATTGTATAATAGGAAGAATATCATTGAACAGAAGTACCAGTTGATACAACTTTTAATATAAGCATTAATGCACCGGCTAGAATGTCAAGAGTATGAGAGTCCTTTTGTCTTTATGCAACATCGGCGCAACAAGTGCCACTAACATCTACGCTTTGAGCAATATCTTGATATCACCCCACCTGGCAAAATCCAAAATTATATGGGAATCCACCGAAAGTATGAGAGTGCATGTCCATACAACATTGAGCCCTCTTCTCGCACTGACGACATCTGAACTCTAGGATTTAGGCGATAGAAATCCATGAGAAAAACGCATCAAAAATGCACCCAAAATTGGTAACCCGTAGGATACTTTTACGGCCTTCTTCTTGATGTACAGTTTTGACAATTCTTCTTTTGAATATGTTCAAATCGAAGTGCCAAGGGTTGCGTAGTGCAGAAAAGTCAGTCCCAGGTTCCAGAAAAGTGCTGTGGTCAATAAATAGCTTCATCTTCAACCCAGTAGACTAGCTTTAAGCCCAGGCCATTTTTCAATTTACGAGTGGAAAGTGGCTAAACAGAAACAAACCACACGCCTTGTTTCTATAATACACGAGGCCGGATTTTTCATTGGCTGTTTCTCTCGAGATTTCTCTTCCCAAATTCCAAGTCTCGTGAATACAATCGATCATTCAAATGCGCGCCTTGTTTCCTTTGCGAAAATGATGCATACACTCGAGTTTCCTCCGATATTCAGCCACGAATCGCCAACAATAAAACCACTTCACATATATAGTTACAAGTCGGACCCACAAGACAGGAAATATAACCCATCTTAATTATCACCGAAAACTCAGAAAACCTTAATTTGCCCTACTGGTGCACCCATTGTTTCCCGAAACCGAAATCTGGGGTGCGATCACCGCGGTGCAGAAAAAAAATGTACACCAACTTCGCCTTGTTCTGTAAATAAACCTTCACAACAACTACCACGGCTGATATTGGGGTGGTGCCAAATTGCAAATTCGCCGTCATATCTTGCTTATACTGCTGTCGCCATGGCCCCGGACAAGTTTTCGCTCCCCACGCTTCCGGCCAAAGGTAGAAAACCCCAAACTTGCGGCATTGCTCCAGATCAGCTCTCTCGCAAGAAGCTTCAAGCATTACTCCACCTCATCACCGCCGACTTAAAGGCCAGAGGCACGAAAACGCCGCATGTGTTTCTCCCGTTCCGATCCAGGGTGGATGATGCCAAGCTTGACCAGTTCTTGCTGGCGGTGTTCCCTGGTGGCATCATGGTGGATACGTCCAGACCGTCGCTGGTGAAGTTGTTGTTGAAGTCGTTTGACGAGTTCACCCTCATCTGTGCGCTCAAGTACTTGTGGTGCCGTCTTCCCAACCACGAGATCATCGGGTGGAACGTCTATCTCGAGTTCAAACGACGAGAACACGATGCTGGGTACCCTAAAGATGCCTTCCTCACCATCATGCCCAAATGTCTTTCGTCGTCGTCGCATGCGTCCATTGTGTACGACTTTCTCGATCTCTTGATCGGCATCGCGTCCAACTCCCAGTTCAATCACTTGAGTGGTCGCAAGATTGCAAAGATGGCCAGTATGTGGGCGTTCAATAGCACCCCGAGCTCATCGTCAGCGTTCTACGACGCCACCGCTACTCGCGAAAATAGCTTCAACGAGGGCCTAGAAACCTGGGAGCTGACCTCGAACGGCTTGTTCCATCTCCTTCTTGCATTCTTGAGAGCCATGCTCCCAGACACCGAGGCTGAAACGCTAAACTTACCCAAGACGCTCCAGTCGCTTCTCATCACGAACACATATCCTCCTCCGGATAAACCACCCTCCATGAAGTCGGTCATCACGATTCCCTGTGTGCACATTCGTTCCACCAAGAGAAGTGAAGACCCTTACGAGCTCATCAGCAAGGTCCGCCACAATCTCCGATTCGAATCAAAGGATAAGTTTCTTTCGATAGAAAACTTCACCATTCTCAAGAACATCTTCCAGAAAGAATCCACCAACGAGATTGTGTCCACATTAACCGAGGAGTCCAGGCGAGTACTTTCTCGTTTGAGTGCTACTCCAGTCAATTCGGAATACGACTTGTATCCGGGATGGTGCAAAGACACGGCACCAGAGGATCCAAACATTCCTATGTACACCGAGATCTCCATCTCGAACGTGTCTTTGCAAGATTACTACATCTGGACTTGGCTATCCTCCTTGGGGTCGGACCAGAGCACAACCCTCAAATCGCTATTTGGACGTTCGATAGTTGTTGAAGCTGGCTTGCGTGGTTTTCAAAAGTGGCTCGTCCTCTCTGAAACCACTATGAACCCTGATGACTACATCAACAACTTCAAACCTATGGATTCTCAGTATCAGCGCCCTGGCCGCTCGCCAATTCCTCAAGAGAAGTCATTGCCTTTACCTCCACCAACCGCAGAGAAAGCTGGAATGCCACCTCCTCCAATTGCCAAAGATTCTCTCCTACCTGATGTGTCTTTCGAGAACGAGCAATTCATTGTTGATGGTTTGTCACATAAAGCACAATCCAGCTACCAGCAGTTTATGACGGGCCTTTCTGACGATGAGAATCACTTGTCTTCAGAAGTGCAACAAAAGTTGTACATCCAGAAACCAAAGTCAGCGAACAGACCTCGCCCACCTCCACTTGAATTTGACCAGCCCGCCAGGAAACCTGTTGAAAAGCAGCAAGAACCGAGAAGAGCTCCTGAACCTCATGTGGATGTGGTTGAAAGACATCAGGAGCTTCAGGATTACCAGACGTATATCCAGCATGAGCCTCAATTTCACCAGGAGCAACCGAATGATCACTACCAGACAAACGAACCTTACGAGACTTATCGGACTCCGTTTGATGAACCAGTCCATAATGCTGCTGCTGAGCCGTACGACAACTACCCAGTGCCTGAGAGAAATCCTAACCATGCGCTCAGCCAGGAGCACATTCATTCGCAGCCAACGCATGCATATCCAGAAGAGAAGCCTAACGCTTTCAACAATAATGGCTACGAAATGGAGCGGAACTACCAGCCGAATGATTATGACAAGCAGAATGATCCTTACCAGAATCATGACAATCGTCCACCACCTAATGGCAATTACACTGAGAGTAACACATATGGAGAGGTTTATGATCAGCAGCCTTATCATGATCAAAGTGGGCCTTCAGCTCAAGTTCATCAAGATGGCGGATCAATCCAGCCAAACGGTTATCCTTCTTACCCCGATCAGGGCTATTCGATGAGAGACGATGAGCAGTTGGCATCTTCTCCCGTGAGGGACCCAATGGTCGTGACTGAAAAGAAGAAGAAAAAGAAGAAAAAGAAGGTTCGGAACCACGATGACAACTTTCCAATGGACCATTTACCAGACGGCCCTCCACCACCATTACCACCTTCTATGATGAATCACTCTGCACATCCCACGGACAATAATGGTTTTGGTGATGAGCAATACCAGTACCAGGATCAGATCCCTCAACCGCAGGAAACCCATAAGCATCTGCACCGTCATCACGAGTATGAAAATGCTACTGGGCATGGAAATGAGCCTTACTACGAGGATCAGCGAAATGCTCATCCTACTTACCAGGAAGAGTTTCAGCTGCAACCTCCAGTCCCCGAGAAACAGAAACGAAGTCGTCATCGTCATGCTGAACCCCAAACTTCCAATGGCTCTTCACAGCACCTCGCGCCTCTGGACAATTATCACAAAGGCGTAACGGCCGAGAAGGCATATTCTCCGGTGTCAAACAAATCGCATTTACATCCTGACTATCGTGCTGAGCAATCACATTCTAACAATCTTGCACCATCGTCGAATTACCAACACTCTGATGATTCGCAATCTCCAGCACTTTCTGAATTTTATTCGCCTGCTGGCCAATCGCAGTTCATGACATCGAAACCCATAGCAGGCGATTCTGGACGGCTCAAAGCATCAACTCGACCATCACTAGGTCCACAGTATGGGCCAGGGCAATCACAGAGTCCAACTCCCCGGATGCAAAATCCTTCACTGGAGAACTTGGGCCATCACCACCATCCAGTCAAGCAATCTCAACAATTGCCTCCACAGCAAATGGCGCCTCCAGCTCAACAGCTGATGCCTCGTCAGCATGCTGCACCTCAACAACCAATGATGCCTCAACCACAAATGATGCATCCACAACAAACGGTGCCACCACAGCAAATGCATCCACAACAAACTATGCCTCAACAGCAAATGGTGCCTCAACAGCAGATGATGCCCCAACAACAGATGATGCCTCCACCGCAGATGATGCCTCCACAGCAAATGGCACCTCAAGGAGGACCTCAAGGGCAACGACAGAACATGGCACCTGCCCCGGTACCCCAATACTACTATCCACCCCCACAGCAGCAGGCATACTATCCACCACCACAAGGTTATGGATACCCTCCTCCTCAGCCAATGTATTACCCACCGCCTCAGGGTTATGGGTATGCACCACAGCCGAAGCCAAAAGCGAAGCCAACTACCAGTGAACTCACTATGATGGGCATGCCTCCAAGTAATAAGTTCAACAAGAATACCAAAAACAATAAGGCTAGCATGCGTGCTGCTTTGCAAGGTGGAGAGTTTGGCATTTAACATGCGAGTATGGGAAGTTAAACAATTACATGGGTAGGACTCTGATAAATAAGGATAATAAATAAGTTATGAATAAATAGATTGATAGATTCTTAATACTCTGATAATCTCAACTTTCTCTCAATATCTCTGAGCGAGAAGCTGCTGTCCATTCTAGGCATGAATGGAGGCTCTGGAGATTGTCCTCTGGATTTGATATCATCATCTCCCATGTCAAAGTAGCCGTAGCCTCCCAACAAGGTACTCAATGAGTCGTACTTCACTGGAACTGGCGCTTTGGCGATAGATGCTTGAGGCTTCACATTCACATACCCATCCTCTCTGATCTTGGTATCAATTGGAGCATGTGGCTCACGAACGTCGTTGACCTCCTTAAAGATTCTGTAGACTTCATTGAGGTATGAATCCAATGTGACAAGGAATCTGCTCGTTTGTCTGTGCTTAGAAGATGCACAAATGGAGATCGAGTCATCCTTGATGATGTAACCGATACCAAACCCGTTAGCACTGGTTGGACCAAAACCAAAGAGTCTCAACGAAGGATTACCACAGTTCGATGTTGACATGATTGTGTTGTTCAACTTGTCCCAACCAGCATCAGCGAAAATCTCCGGCAAGTGGTTCAATTCGATCAGCAAGTTCTGCTGGTCGTTTCCACCCAAAGTATGATCAGATGAGCTGCTGGAGATCTCATTGGTGGTGATAGTGTCATCTGGCTTCATTCCAGTGGCTGCGAAATCAGCTTCTGCTTCTGCAACATAACGCTTCCAGATGCTGAACAATGCATACAAATGTCTGTCAACACCCTTACCAGCAGAGCATCTTCTGGTTTGGTCAGAGTGGGCCACACAAGCATCAGAGAGGTACTTCAACTTGTCAGCGTTAGGCATGGCTGGGTCGAAAAACTTACGAACAAAGAGGTTCGATTCTTGACTCACAGTACGAATTGCTTCGGTACGACCATGAAAGAATGCCTTTGTCATGGCTGGCTCGTAAGTACATTCGACCTTGCCGTAGAGCGCATAGTAAGTAGCCTGGAAGGCCATTTGAACAAATGCATCTGGACTGTACTTCATCTTCTTGATAGTCGAAGAGCCATAGCTCTTGAATTCCAAGTACTTGAATTCGTTCTGGTTGATCAAATCCGACAATCTGGTCTCACCAAATCTCAAAGCAAGCGACAAGTCTGGAGTCAAGTCCCACTCCAACTTTCTGGGAATGGTGACGAGATCGCTCTGGGCGTCAGAAATTCCCTTTGGTGAGCCATTGGTCCACAATGCTGGTGCATTCGAGTTGATGGTTTGAGCAAAGGAAAGGATGGAATCGGTGTAAATGTCACTGACATATCTCAAGACAGTGTGGCCATCCACACCAGTGTGCTCGAAATTAATACCAGCCTTACCGTTTTGAGTAACAATAATTTGCAACTTATCGTACCATCTGTTGGTACAAGTACCAACTTGAACACCTTTGTCGAGAATGGACAAACCACACAACATGTTCTTGGAAAGCTCACTCAAATCGTTCAAAACAATGTCATCCAAGCAAATGACGAAAAGAGCAGAGTCAATAATCGACAAGATCTCGCTGTTGTTTGGATTGTCGACGATCGTTGGGGAGCTTCTCAATTTTGCCCAGATTCTTCTGTTTTCAGTGGTCAACACTCCAAACGACGATTTTGCAATCTCGTTTCTGGGCGTTTTGAGCGAGTCCTGGATGATGGAGGTGAAGTTCACAATCAAATCCTGTTCCAGCATGATCAAATTGTTATCCGTGTCCAACACATCAAACCAGTAGAATTGCGACTTGGACATGACGATAATGTGGTTGGATTTTGGGTCAGATTGCATGATACATCCGTCTTCACTGGGGATTCTGGAAGCTCCAAACAACTTGGAGTACTGGTACATGCAAAGAGGCTTACCGTTACGCTGGAAATCCACAGGCAAGGTTTCATTCTTCAACGCCCGGATAAACTTCAACGACGACACCGTCAAGGTGACGGCCCTCTTGACCTGAGGGTTCACGCTGTTGGCCTCATTGTTGAAGGGGTCATCTTCCAAAAGGAAAAAGGGGTTCAAGTTCAACACCACCGGGGAGTCGTAGTTCAAGTACGCATCGTACCAAAACTGCTCGATGTATGAGCTTCTGGTCTCGGCGTATTTTCTCAACTCCGAGTCCAAGTAGCGGCCGGATCCGTCCTTCAAGAACTTCTCGACAGCAGCCACGGTCTTCTCGTACTCTTTTTCGGTTTGGAGAGGCCGTAATGCCACCAAGTAATTCTTACATGTCTCCTCCAAATCGGGGATTGGGAGCTTCTGCAACTGGTCTTGGTAGGAAAAAGTAGACATAAATCTGGCGGGTTGGAATTGCAGGCGGGTGATAAATAGGTTTGTTGAAAGGCAGTTTGTTGAAGTAACAAAACAGGAAAAGTTTTCAACGACGCCAATGTGGGGGATCCACAATGTCTTTTATATTGCTGGAGCGAGATTACCACCGAAATCTGGGGAAAATGACCTCACAATCGGGATCCTTTATGGCGCATTTTTTCCTGCAGAGGGCCCCCCGAACAAACTGACTTCGGAGTTTGGCCCCACGCTAGTGGCTCCTCTGGCCCGGTCAACCAATACGCGAGATAGCAAATCTGTTGCATGTTTGCCATTCCGTGGATAACCACCGGAGCAGAATCCGCCTACCTTTTTCAAACTTTTGCTAAACCTAAACACATCACACGGCCCGCTAATGGTACCCCACAAATTAGGATCTGGCGACTCCGGCCATGTACAGGAATTACTATTAGCCCCACAAGTTTTTTTTCTTGTAGTGATTTCGGACACGGACCAATCACAAATCCCGGAGTAGGTGGTGGGCTGGAGTTGCGGCGATGCAAGCGGCACAGGACTGACCTGCTTGTTACCATGTCAACCGGATGTTACTGGGCGATCGGGCACGGAGACTTCTAGAGATAGTGGCTCTATTTTCTATTTGATGGGAACCGGAGTTTCCGGGGAATAGGCGAGTCGGTGTCAATTCGGCGATTGGGGCGGTATTTTGTGTCTTCTGTAAGTGTAAGTGTCTAGCCTGTAATATGCTCTCTAGTGGCAACACTTCAAAGTTTCCACCAAACGGAACCCGGAGTTCTCACCGATCCTCACCGATCCTCACCGATCCTCACACCGGCGACCTGCCACCACCGAAATGGGTTGGCCGTACTGTGGCAGGAAAGGCTTGCGAAATGTGTCGCATGGTAAATCCGCGAGTGGGATCCCTTTGGCGGACTTGCGGACTTGCGGAACGGACATCGGCTGCGAAATGAACACCGGACCATTTTTTTTTTCTGACATGATTTAGTAGCCGTCAGCCACACCTCGTTTCCGCCACCAGTCACTGACACCGTCCCATCCGCCGTCTGCTGCCCGCTTAATGCCGTTCATGGCAGTCAATGCTCCGGTCTCGATAAACGTGTGGTTTGTGGCGGCCTGGACGTCGCATTTCATGCACGCAGATATGTCTCGGTATTCGGAGTTGAACATGGTGAGGTTTTCAGCCATGGCCACCTCCGGAATGAGCTGGTGGTGAAGCCGAGGGTACGAAATCGTCTCCAAGATCGGCAAGTCCTCGTGGATGGTCCGCACAATTGCCTGCAACACCGCGGTCACAATACGAGATCCGCCGGCTGCACCTATAAGAAAGTGGAGCTCGCCGTTCTTGCGAATAATGGTGGGCGCAGTCAGCGAAAGCGGCCGCATGCGTGGCTTGATGAAGTTGAGCGCCGACGGAGTCAAGTTGAACGCATTGCTGTAGTCTGGCATCGAGAAGTCGTCCATCTCGTCGTTCAACACAACTCCGGTTTCCCGGTCGTAAACCAGCGACCCAAAGAGCAAGTTGACAGTCGTAGTCATGCCCACTGCTCCGCCGTGCTCGTCCACAATGGAGAAGTGCGATGTGCCGTGGGGCTCTGTCAACTCATACAATGGCCCGTAGTGTTGCCAGGGGAACGTGGTGTGGTCGGAGTACTTCCCTTCAGCCAACAACGTCTCAGCCCACTGTGGAGAGGTGTATTGGTCGACAATGCCGTCCCAGTAAGTCTGGTTGACGTCTCCCAAATGCGACCGTGCCAGTGCCGTCCACTTCATGGCCTCGATGAGTCTGTGGGTCTTCAAAATGACGTTGCTCTCGTCAATAGGACTCTTCTTTCTCAATGCGGTGTAGAAGTTGAGTCCCGCAATGAGTGCCAAACCTGACGACACTCCGCCGGTGGTGGTGAGCTCATACTCGTCACCATTGGCTGTGAAATTGAACTGAAGGGCATTGGTGACTTTAGCCTCGTAGCCAGCAAAATCCTCAGCGGTGATGATTCCACCAAGTTTCTGGGCCAGTTTGGCCAACACAGGGGCAATAGGGCCCGCTGGATCGTAGAAGATTTGCGCCGATCCGTTGTTGGCAATTTTCTCGAGTGTGTCTGCGTAGTTAGGTCTCTTGATGTGGTCGCCTTCTTCAATCACTTGGTAGTTGTCAGACTTGTAGATAAAGTCCCAGCTCTTGCGCAAAATCGGCACACGAGAGAGCAAGAGCTCGTCTAGCTTTTGGGCTGCACGGGCCCAAATCACTGACGCACGCCAGCCCTTTCGGTTGAGCTCGATCACGGGCTCGAAAAGCTCCAGCCAAGACAAGTTGCCGGAGCCGTGAAGCTGGTACAACCGGTAAAGACCTGCTAATTCGCCCGGAACGGCCACAGAAAGACCGCCAAACTGCGCCAAGAGCGGAGACCCATCGTACATGTGTTTATGGGCGAGAGCAGGTGCCATTTCTCTGGCGTCGATACTCAAAGTTTGGTTGTCTTTGGTAGTAACAATAAACCCACCTCCGCCAATGCCCGACGAGTGGGAGTTGACGCTTCCAATGCAGAGAGCCACTGTAACGGCTGCGTCTGCTGCGTTTCCGCCTCTTTGCAAGATTTGTTTGCCCATGGTGGAGCAAAGTGGCACATCTGAACTCACCATTGCTTTCAATCCATGGCGACGAAACTCAGCGAGCGGATGCAAGTCCGGGCGGCCGATACGGTCACCCACAGGATCTTCAGCGGTAACTATACGTTGGTAGCTGACATTTGCCAACAAATCCTGGAGAGATTCGTGGAAATGTGGAAGTGGGACAGTTTTAAGTGTGGCTGTCACGAGCAAAAAAAACACCAAAGTCGCCTTGAGAGCTCTTATAGAGGGTGAGGAGGGCCACCGTGTTGACGGCTCATGTTTTTCCTTGTGAATAGTACCCATTTTTCCAAAAGAGTGGCGGGTGGCCAAAATACTTTGTTTAGGTGTGACAGGAAGAATCACCAAAAGAACATCTGCGCAACCAGATAAGGCCGTGTCTTCGCGATACAGGAATCTGGAACTGTGGTGGGGCATCGATAAGAAAAGCCCGTTATTGGCCATCCACGCACGCCAGAGTTTGGAAATTGCAAAATAGTCGAAATTGCAAAACTGCTGAAATTGGAGATATGTGAACTCAATTGAAACCTTGGGACCTGGAAGTGGTGGAGGTGGAGGTTGAGTGTCTTTGGTGTCACACGAGATCCTGACCTGCAACCTGGAGTCACAAGCAATAACTCCGATTTAGGCAAGCGTGACGGTTTGGCAAGCTTTGATGTTTTGGAAGCGCCAAATTGAGTGTCCATTGGAACTATTTTGCAAATTTCTATTCATCCTCACGATACTGATATGGGTATGATTTGTGCCGCAAGGAGCTTATGACCAATGGTCATTGTTGGTCAAAGTGGAGCATTGTTGGTCGATGTAGACCATTTCATCGAAAATCGGATTCCCAGCTGAAAATTTGCAAATTGACTGTTCTCGTGCAATTGGCACCTCTTCAACGTGTCAAGCATCTTATTGTAATTTCTGGATAAGATGTTTCGACAAAAGTCGGCCACGTTCGCCAATTCTCAAATGTGAGATCTCAGTGAAGATGTGCGGCCTCAACAGCACACCAAATCCAGACACTTCTGTCTACTTTTCCTTAACAGCGGAAGAGTCCATTTCGGAAATCTGAATGTCCCAATTGTGCCTTCTAGAAAGAATAAAAAGTCTTTTCCCCCTGAATTAGGGTTTAGCTGTCAGTTGATGCACGCAACCGATATCCACTACTCGATGCGGTTTTGAGATTCTGGACCACCCACCATCAAACTGGCTAGAATCATGTAAAGAAAAACCCCACAGCAAAAACTTAGAAAGTGACCGCAAACTCTTGCCAAAAATAGCGAGTCTGGAACTTTTATTGTTGTCTTCTTTTTTACCCATCGTCCAACTTATTTCCCCACGCCATTTCTGCCACACCTCCATTGTTAGTCTTCATCGCTTCCAGTGCAGGAAGCATTTCTCTACTACTAAGACATGAACGAAGGGTCGTCCAATCTTCGGCCGGTGAGTTCGACCAGGAGTCTGGAGGATGAGCTCATCAACAACATCCTACCCTCGTACCACATGTTCCAATCCACCATCTCCAAGCGACTTGTGCCCAACGATGAGAACTTCAAAGAAGACCCTCCACGTTACGAGTTATCGCCCATGAACTCAGGGTATGTGACGCCGGTGGCGTCGGGAACAATGTCGCCACTGGCCATTCCGGAGCTCTCTGAGTTTCCGTTCCCGGGTGCTGACGGGGACGAGGATTTCACCCAGAATTCTGCTCAGTTGTTCGAGAAAACCATCTTGGCCAACGTGCACAAGCTAGACGATTTGCTGGAGAAGTCCAACCACTTGGCCAGCCAGCTCGACGTGAAAATTGTGTTCACAGACGACGTGTGCCAGAAGGGAGTCAAGCCCACCATCATCGATGTGGCCAACAGAGAATACCACCAGGATGACTACCTCCATGGCTATGTGACCATGACCAACAGACACTCAGAGGCCATCCCGTTCGACATGGTGTATGTGATTTTCGAGGGCTCGCTTGTGGTTGTCCAGAGCTCCAACGGTCTAAAAGACCACGACCATCCTCCCACAGTGTTCAAGTTCTTGAACATGCCCGATCTCTTTGCTTCGTGGACTTTTGCCAATATTGACCGTTTGGTAACCGATGAGGGCAACCCTCACGATTGGTGTGTTGGAGAGACGGATCCTTATGATAATACCACCCTTTCCATCGATGCAAAGAGACTATTCCAACCGAACGTTACCTACAAGAGATTCTTCTCTTTCCGGGTTCCAGACAGACTACTAGATGACACTTGCGATGTACACAATTTGGATGCTCACTGTGAGCTTATCCCAACACTAGGACATCCCGTTAGCTTCAGCTCTCCAAGGAGAATCCAGGAGTACTCTGAGAAGAGATTGAAGGACTTTTCTTTCATGGACACGTTCATCAGTTACTCCGTCTCAACAAAAATCATAGGAAAGGCCTCGCAATACGACTACAAAGTTCCGAAGGATAAATACGTCTTGACCAAGGAGGTGAGTGCACCAGTGCGAGTTGTCCCCCTTGCAACTCCACTAGAATATCCAGAGTATGAGGACAAGAAAGTCAATGCATGCTACAGGGCATTCAAGGATACCGTTGAGCGGAAACTTGAAGAGGGACTGTTGGTGCAGCTGAGTATAAGGTCTGGATCTGATGCATCACTTGCCAGCTTAACCAACCAGTTCAGTTCACTTAGTCCCCAAGCATCTCGGGGCTCTCAAACTGGAGAGAAGTTGCGTCACTTGTACAATGTCTCATCAACTAATCTCCGAAAATCTGAAAAGCAAGAGCAGCATGTGTACCAGAGCTTGCTCTCATACCGCAAGAAAACGTTGACGGGCTTCTCCAAAGTCCTTGGTGTGTTTTCGCTTACAACTCCAAAGACAACTTACACCTTTAATTACATTCCTCCACCAGCGTTCCGGACCCCTCAGCAGACATTCAACACTCAATTAGAGATTCCGTTGGAGATGTCATACATCTATGAACACAACGGACAGCTGCAGACGCCACCTGAACCTAAGAACATTTCTGTGGAGTTGATTTTGCTTACCGTGAGATCGAAGAAGCACTTGATCCCTATTGAGTTCAACCATGAAATGTGTTTCCAAGATCATCTCATCGGAGACATGAGCTCCAGAAAGCCCATAGAAGATGCGCCAAACTTCGACAGTATAGTCATCAAGCCGTTCTTGGACTACTTCCATCGGTTGGTTGCCATGATGAAGACAATTGGCTTCAACAATGATGCCTTCAGGGTGGAAACCCTGCTCTTCAAGGATATCAAGAGCATGGCCATGCTTCAAACAAAGTACATCAACTTGGCGGTTCCGGATGTCGAGGTGGCTACTGTGACTGAATCAGGGGGTGGAGTCAGCAAGAGTCTTGCAGCCATTCCTTGGGAAGAATCACAATCTGTGGCCAATCCAAACAGCAAGATCTTGACCAAGAACTTGAAATTGCGCATCAATCTCGACACATGCCACTTAAAAGGAACGGCAGCACCAGCTGGCAAATCTTCGTTTGACGTGCTAACCTTGGTTCCAAACTTCCAATCATGCCTTCTTGCCAGATTCTACTACTTTCGCATCATAGTCAAGCACAAGAATGGCCTCTCTCAAGTTGTGCACGTCCCCATGAACATAGACGCATACGAAAACTCAAAATAATACAAGACAGTTTACAATCCTAGAAAAAAAACAAAATCCATGAAGATAGAATTGCTTGATCTCTGGTTTGGTACCCTCGCCAAATCATATAGACTATGTTCTCGCTACGGCACATAGCTACACCTACTCATCTCTTCAACTGCAACCTTTTCCATGCTGAACAAAGCTATTGATGTTGAGGACGAGTTGATCTCGGCGTGGGAGAAGAAAAAGTATGTGCCTAAGCCCGGAGACCCGGCTTTGCCTCCCCAGCTTTCGGAGTTGGTGCTGAACACTCCGGATGAGGTGATGTCCCAACTTAACAGAATGCCCTTTTTCATGAGCCAGCTCGATGAGACTGACGGTGCAGGTGGCGAAAACGTCGAGCTTGAAGCATTGAAGAGTTTGGCATATGAGGGAGAACCCGATGAGGTGGCCACCAACTTCAAGAACCAGGGAAATGACTGTTTCAAGGCCAAGCAATACAAAGATGCAGCCCAATACTACACCAGGGCGCTAGACGTTGAGTGTGGAGTCGATGCCATCAATGTCGCTTTGTACATTAACAGAGCAGCCTGCAACTTGGAGTTGAAGAACTACCGTCGGTGTATCGAGGATTGCAAGAAAGCTCTTCTTCTTGATGAAAAGAACGCCAAGGCATGTTACAGAGCCGGTAGAGCATTCTTCGCTGTCGAAAGATACGAGGAAGCTAAGGAAATTTTGCAGTATGGACTTAACGTTGACTCCGAGAACAAGATAATTCAAGATACTCTCAAGAAGGTGGAGGAGAAGCAGAAGCAGATTGAGGAAAAGAGATTGAGAAAGGAGAGAGAAGAATACCAAAAGAAGTTGCAGCAAGAACTTCTCACTAACGCAATCAAGATCAGACACATCGAGATCGTGAAAACTCCTCGTCCTGCTGACTATCTTGAAGATGCTAAGCTTCGGTTGGAAGACCCAGCTGATTACGAGTCACAGCTCATTTTCCCGGCCGTGATTCTTTATCCAACAACCGACGAGTTTGACTTTGTGGCCGAAATCAGTGAGCTTACAACTCCAGCTGAGCTCTTGGCAATGATTCTTGATCGTCCACAGCTGTGGTTTGAAGATCCAAAGCACAAGAACTTCACAGCTAAATCTCTCGAGTGCTACATGGAGACTGTCACCGGAGGTTTGATCAAGGTTGGCAAGAAGTTGCCAATCAATAATCCATTGATGTCCGACAAGGCCAAGGCGCCATTGTTCGACAACGGTTTGAGACTCTACGTTGTTCCAAAACAAGACTCTCCAGAATGGATTTCCAAGTGGAACAAGGAGGTGGCCCTCTCCAAGCGTGTGGCTTGAATTTCATAGAAGCAAGAACCCTGTAATATACATATCATTAAGGACTAAGTTTAGGAGATGCTATGGCACGGTGCCTGGAGGCCGGTAAATCAAAGACATCATCCATCTTCAAAACTGGAACATCTCCAAACACTGCCACTGGATCTAATTCTTTGTTCTCCTTCATAACCCGGAGCAACTCTGGAGTCTCTGCCCAACTCTTCAAGTACTTCTTGTTCCTGAGCGCTTCGTCGTCCGATGGTATATCCGGCAAAGCATCTGGCCCAAACTCAGAGCTTCCAGAGAATCCAGGATCAATGGATGACTTCTTGACGAGTGACTTCGATGGTGTGACCAACGGCTTTGTAGACTTCTGTTTCTCCTTGCTGCGCTCGACTTTGAATTTGCCCCTAGCTGCATCTGGAAGAGGAACAGCGTTTCCAATGGCTCGTTTGCGGGGCGCAACATAGATATCTGGAGGATCGGGACCACGCTTTAAGCTTTTCCGTTGAAAGTCCAGCTTTCCGATTGTGAATCTTTCCTTCCTTTTCGGGCTGGTGACTAGCTTCTGCGTTGGTGACGATCCCGTCTTCTGGTGGTTTGAACGACGCTCCTGTGCGTGGTTGATTGAAAGATTAATTTTTTGTTTTGGACGGGAGGTGGACTCGTATTTCAAGGACACTGAACCAAGTTTTGAATCCTGACTAGTTTTGTCGTTATTGGAATTAGCAGTCCTTTTCACTGGAGAAGACTTTTTCAGTTGCGATCTTGCAGCAGCAAATTGTGGAGGACGATCTGGATTGAGAGTCGTGGTCAAGAATCGATTCTTTAGCAACGGATCCTTTGAAGACATCAGTTTGGATGATTTTGCTATACTGGCAGTAGTGGGAAGCGTCAACCGTTGAAGAAATTCTGGCTCCGTCTTGATTGGAGGCAATACATCCTTGTAATCAGTGGGAGAATCCTTGATGCTTCCTTCTGCAAGGTGACTGTACTTTGTTGGCGACCGTGAGCTATTCACACTTGAAGGGTCATCTGTCTCTAGAGAAAAGACATTCTTAGCTGCTGTTCCATTCTGACCTTGTGAAGGTGGAGGTATTTTGGCACTGACATAGCCTCTGTTGGGTGAGCCGGAATCTGTCGTCCGACTGGAATATCTTTTCATCATCGACAACTTGCTTCGCGTGCCATCTTTAGTTGGTGACCTCGATCTTGCAGGTATTCTGGTGATAGCACCTCGGGATACATTGGTGGAAGTTGACATCTTAGCAGGACGAGAGCTAATCTTGCTCTTGTTAGCTTGACTTGAAGAAGATTCCTCCCTCTGGTGCACTATCCTCAAATCTAAATTCCTTGCAATATTCGTCGTTGTTTTCGAGCGATCTTCTGTGTTCTTTGACACTCTTTGTTCGGGGACTTGTGAAGTATTAGCAGGCAATGCCAGATCGCCTTTGGTCTTCACCTTGTCATCCGAGTCTTCAGACTTAACTTTGATGGATTGCCTGGTGGAATTCAGGTAGGATATAGGCTCTCGATCCGGCAATGCAACGAAAACTGAGGACCTTTTGGCATATATAGATCTTTCCCTTGGTTGTGGTCTAGGTTTAACATCATGATCGGCTTGGTGCTCAGGAAATGGATCATGGGCTTCGAGCTTAGCCTCTGGCTCATCTCGAAACTCGGAATGTAGAGGTAGAGAGCCGGCAAATTGGCCCATCGATAATTTGCCAGCAAAACTCTTTCTGATTGCAGTGCTGATTGCCTGGAAAGACGTGTCGCTCTCCAGGGTCTCATCATGAGCATCCGAATTGCCAATCTTGTCGTATTTTTGGGGATTAATGGTATTAGCGATGGGAATGAACGACAAATCAACATTCGGCGATGTCAATGGAGCAGCTGCTCGTGGAATGTGGATGGGTGATAATGCAGTTGAGATGATTTCGTCGGTTTTGAGATTTCCTGTTGCAGATTCATGTTCATTGTTGTTGATCGACGATGGAGGTAGGAGCGGAGCTGAGGGAGCAATATTGACAGTTTTGTGCGCTAGTTGTTCAGGAAGAGTTGGCTCCGGTTCGACTGCTGGGAGTTTTGGGCTCTCAGCAGAAACTAGCGGTTTCACCTTGTCGACAATCTCGCTCTCAGCAAGCGATTGCTTGACAGAACTCCCCAGTAATAGGTTGGGCTCCGAGCGGATTCTCTCGTACAGCTCCAACTTCAATTCGAGCCGTGGAGCTTCGGCGGTGGACGACCGATCCGTGGTGAGAGCAGAGTAGCTCTGCGAGGTCAAGGACTCTTCCTCCTTCACGTGGTGTTCCTCCAACGACATCAAAGACACCTTTTCAAGGAGATCAGGCGTGGCCCCGGCATTGATATCGGCAATCACCTCGTTGAGCCTTCCCACACACGACTGGAGCTTCTGGTTGAAGGACAGAAGACCGTCCGTTGCAATCTCGAGGTTTGTTTTCATTTCTGCAGTGATGAAGCGGGACGTTCCCGGTATCACGCCAACAGATTTGTTTTTCTTGGCCGCCTTGACGGCCCATAATGTGGAGCTCATGGCAGGTGCCGTGGCTTTGGTTGAGTAGTTCGATCTTTAACGCGTACAGGAAGTTGCAGGTTGAGTAGGTGCGAAAGGCAGGTTTGGTGAGAATTTGGGACAGTAAGAACTGGGGACTAGATCCAAAGAAATGGTGAAAGGAAGATGAAAAGACGGAAGTTCTGAGCAACTAGGGAGATGGGGAGTTTTGACTTGGGGCCGAGAATTGACTCTGGATCATTTTGAATGTCCCCGTCATTGGTGAGTCCAGTATTGGTGTAATAGACAAATTTAGGTGGTGAAGTGCGAAATGGAGAACACGCTGACTTGGTGCCAATCTCGAATTCTAAGCATTTCGTGATTGAAATCAGAGCAAAGCTTGCTGATGAAATTCTAATCTCTTCTCCTAGCCAGATTTCACCACTTTTTTCTTCTTCTGGCTGAGCGGATATCATTGCCCAGTTGAGCTGTCTGGACCGATCTTTCGCACTATCGCATTATCTGATTTGACAGGCTGCGAATAGATAGCGAGTCTCCCTGTCAAGCACCAATGCCCTCCAAACAAGATAAGACGAGCCGAAATACGCAGCGATGCCCAGTGTTTGGGTCGCCCAACGCACTTCTTTTGACACATTCTTTGCCACTCTGCGTTTTTCTCAGACACCGGCCATGGCTCCGAATGCATCTGTACATGAATATTGCAACGAAACGGCAGCCACAGCAACCAAAAACAACAGACTGGAGCCATGCAAGCGGCCAACGTGGTCATCGTATCGCTCTCGGCCGATTTCTGACGTAATCGCCTAAAAATACGAATACGGAACCTCTGAAGCGTTGTCCCCAGCCTGACTAATCAGCGCCCTATACAGAACGACAGAACCAGTGACAGGCTAACCCCACCAACAGAAGCCAACAAGTTGCGGTTTGCCAGGCCAAAATTCGTGCAAAAAGACGCACAAACGTCCATTCCTCGCCGTTGACTCCCCTCTACGCCCTCAATACCCTCAATCTCCGTAGTCTCGACTCTCTTTCGCATTCCTTCTTCAGCCTCGCCAATCCTGGACATGCCCCATCTTGCAGAGCACCAGGGCCAATATCGCTGAGGCGGAATAGTCCACAGGTCCGAGGCGGAAACCAGACCCAACCAATCCACACTACAACTCCGGCCCCACGGTAGGCAGAATTTTGCTAGCCAATTCTCCGAGTCCAGCAAGACTCACGCTCCGCCTCGTCCGTTTTCTCTGCGGTGTCCGCAAGGTTTTTTCCTCGCTGTCTCCATCTTCCCCACTCGACCTTCCTGTGGCCAGCCGTTTGCTCAGTTTTCCCCAGCTCCACCTTCCAGTCTTCCTCGCCAACGCATGGGCCTAACCCGTCCGGGATCCAGAACGGGATTCCGCCTCAACATGCCGCAAGGCAGGCTGCCGGTGACCTCGTCCATCGACGATGACGACCCCAGATCGCTCCGTCCGTTGGCATCGCCAGCGTACGAAGAGGTGCCCATGTGGAACATCTTACCGTCGTACCAGCTCTACGAGTCGACGTTTTCCAAGAACATCGACCCGCTGTCTGAGGCGGTGTCCGGTGCTCCGCCGCTCTACGAGGCTGCCACCTCTCCGGCCACGCCCGAAGCCCAACGCTCCGACTACTTTGGAGCTGTCACCAGCGTGCCCAACCGGTGGGAAAACAGCATCTTGGGCAACACCCACCGCTTGAAGCAGTTGCTGAGCTTGGATCCGCAGTTGGCGGATCTGTTGAAGATCGACGTGTCGCTCACGTCCGGCCCAGGCAAACGTGGGGTGCGTCCCACCCTCTACGACGGTCAGGACTTTGAGTTTCTGCAAGGCGACCTGATCCACGGCTACGTGACGATCCAGAACCGCTCGCGGCTGCCGCTCCCGTTCGACATGTTCTCGGTTGTGTTCGAGGGCCGCATCACCGTCAATGGCGACGAGAACGATGCCTCCAAGAAACCCATTGTCTTTTACAAGTTCTTGAACATGTTCGACTACCAGGCGTCGTGGACCCCGGCATACCTAGCGGACAGCTTGTCCGAGAGCGACTGTATCGACCCCATCGATGGGACCCGCTTGATGTTCCCGTCAGAGAGGCTTCTTGCTCCCAACGTGGTGTACAAGAAGTTCTTCAACTTCACCATTCCAGACCACCTCTTGGATTGCTCCTGTGAAGTGCACGAGCTCCTGTGCCACTGCCAGATGTTGCCGTCCATTGGATTGGATAAGGAGCAGTTTCTTCAACGCTTGCGTAAGATGAGAGTCAAGCCTGCAAATCCACAGGCTGCTTCGTTCAGCATCGGTGGCCCGGCTGTTTCTGAAAAGAAGAGCCTTCCCATCCGCTCGAAGAGAACTCCTGTCCAGTCCTTCCGTGTCAGAGATTTCTGCTTTCCTGACACAGCCATCAGTTACTGTGTGGAGGCCCGAGTGGTTGGAAAACTCTCCGACTATGGAGGGTCGCCCAACGGCAGCAAGGATGAGTACATCATGGTGAAGGAGAGCAATGCGCCCGTACGGTTGATGCCGCAGACGTTTTCTGAGTCGGACGACGCGAGCATTGAAGCATTCTTCTCCAAATTCAGCCAGAGCATCCAACTGTGCATAGCCATGGGTCGTCAGCTCGAACTGGGCGAGACGACTCCTCTTGTGAGGCGGAATGGCTCGGTTGTAAAGAACCTTCAGCTATTCACTCCTTCGAGTAATTCTCTGGGCGAATCGCTCTCTGAGTCCGACTTGTTTGAGTCGATGTTGCCTTACAAGAAGAAGTCCTTGACGCAGACAAAAGTGGTGGGCATGTTCCATGCCTCCACTCCGAAGAGAGACTATACGCTTCTGTACTGTCCGTCTTTCGGCTCGAAGCCGTTGACGTCGCTGGGAAAGATCCGGGACACCAAAATGAGGTTTCCCTTGACGATCACCTACTCGAATGTTGAACAACAGAAAAACTTAAGGCCTCCGGAAATCAAAACCGTATGTGCCGAGATTGTCGCATGTACTGTGCGTTCCAAGAAATATCCCATCCCGGTGGAGTTCACCACCAATATGGCAGTTGGCACCACCTACGGTAACGACGGGTTTGAAAAGAGCGTCACGAAACCATTCTCGAGGTACCTCAAGGATATCGTGCTGCTTTCCAGCAAGTTTGACCCCACGGAATTCAACGCCAGTCCTCAGACGATCATGGACGTCAAGTCGCTCGCACAGTTGGGAGTCAAGTACAACAACCTCCGAATTAGTGACGTGGTGGCTAAATCTGCCGGAGGATTGGCCCGGTGGCAGGAAGTGCAAGGCTCGCCCGGGAAGTTCACCAAGCTCATTGAAGTGGAGATTGACATCAAGAATCTCTTTGCCAAAGAGAAGAGTCTGTCGGAAGACATGCTGGCCCAGCCGGTTTGTCTTGTTCCAACATTCCAAAGTTGCATTGCATGTCGGTTCTACTACGTGACCGTCTACGTCAAATTCCACTCGGGCGACCCGTTGGCCTTAAAGGTTGCGGTTAAAATCGAAAATTAGATGCATTTAATGAACGCCAGATAGTATATGGTCGCACCCAACCAAAAAAATGGGCCCCACCAGTGGCTCAGTCACTGATAGCCTGCACCTGCTCTGCAGTAAATACTGGCTAAACCATCCTAGTCAACTTCAACCGCCTCCAGACTTTACAATGAAGGAGGGTTTCAAGACGTTCTCTCCGGAGAATTTTTGCACGGTGTACGAAAATGCGTCGGTGGTGAACTTTGTGTTCTCGCTTTTGATCACATTCGGAATCTTTGTCAGTTACTTGCCCCAATACTTCCGTATCTACAACAAGAAGACGTCGGAGGGGCTTTCGGTGAACTTTTTGTTGCTTGGCCTGTGTTCGCTGATCTTCACGTTCACCAACATCATCATGATCAGCGCCAGGGCTCGGTACTGCTGCCGAATCGGCGCATTGACCTTGTTCAATTGCCTCAATTCCCAGCTCAACTTGCTCCAGATTGGCCTCCAGTGCACGTGTGCCATCATGATTTTGGTGCTCGTCGTCATCTTCACCCGGGGCTCCATCAAGCAGGATAAGGAGGAGTACGCCCGCATCATCAAGGTAGGACGGCTCGTGGTTTTACACGGAGTGCTTTCGCTCATCCAGATCATCATTGCCTTCGCCACCAACCGGTCGGTACTTCTTGGGTTGGCCCAATTCAATGGGTTGATGTCGGCGCTTCTCACCGTCATTAAGTATGTGCCGCAGATCACAACCACCTACAAGTTGAAGCATCCGGGCACTTTATCGATCGGAATGATGTGCATCCAGACCCCTGGAGGGTTTGTGTTCACCGCCACGCTCTTCTTCACCAAGGGCTCGCACTGGAGCTCCTGGGTGTCCTACTTTGTTGCTGCGTTGTTGCAAGGCTCGTTGTTGACTCTCTGCATCTACTATGAGTATTTCAGTGGCTACAAGGATCTGGAAAGACAGCAGTTGGAGCGGATCATCGAGGAGAACACCCACGAGTCCGAAGAAACTGAACGGTTGACGCTGCCCTCCGCATAATGGAATTTCCCACCATTTTGTTCGGCCACTCGGAATCTGGGGTTGATCCGGGGCAATCGTTAACTATGGGTGTGCGAATACCTCTACAGGCACAGATATGTCCACAGCAACACCAAACGGTAAAACCAGAAAAAATACAAACGCTATTTGTCAATTCAACTACGAAGCCCAAGTTCTCTCCATTCTCATTTTCCCCCTCCAACTTTATCTCCATTGTCCAACCTAGTCTCACCAATCACCAAAAACCTACCGCATAGAATCCGCGAAAAAAAATGGCCATATACATACACCCCAGAAAAATTTTTTTTCCACCACCATTTCTTCCCAAATGTTGAGATCAATTGCCGAAGGAATCACTTCCCTCCGTCTCGGAGCTAGAGTGGTCCGCGGGGTCCGTCCTGCCTTGACCAGATCTTACGCCGTCTTCGACCGTTCCAAGCCTCACGTCAACATCGGAACTATTGGTCACGTTGACCACGGTAAGACCACCTTGACCGCTGCTATCACCAAGGTGTTGGCCGACAAGGGAGGTGCCAACTTCTTGGACTACGGTGCCATCGACAAGGCTCCAGAAGAAAGAGCCAGAGGTATCACCATCTCCACTGCTCACGTTGAGTACGAGACCGAGAAGAGACACTATGCCCACGTTGACTGTCCAGGTCACGCTGATTACATTAAGAACATGATTACCGGTGCCGCCCAGATGGACGGTGCCATCATTGTTGTTGCTGCCACCGACGGTCAGATGCCTCAGACCAGAGAGCACTTGTTGTTGGCCAGACAGGTTGGTGTCCAGCAGTTGGTTGTTTTCGTGAACAAGGTTGACACCATCGACGACCCAGAGATGTTGGAGTTGGTGGAGATGGAAATGAGAGAATTGTTGACCCAGTACGGCTTCGACGGTGACGAAACCCCAGTCGTCATGGGTTCTGCCTTGTGTGCCTTGGAGAGCAAGCAGCCAGAGATCGGTGAGCAGGCCATCATGAAGTTGTTGGACGCCGTCGACGAGTACATCCCAACCCCACAGCGTGACTTGGAGCAGCCATTCTTGATGCCAGTCGAGGACGTTTTCTCTATCTCCGGTAGAGGTACCGTTGTCACCGGTAGAGTCGAGAGAGGTTCTTTGAAGAAGGGTGAGGAAATCGAGATTGTTGGTGACTTTGACAAGCCATTCAAGACCACCGTTACCGGTATTGAGATGTTCAAGAAGGACTTGGACGCTGCCATGGCTGGTGACAACGCCGGTATCTTGTTGAGAGGTGTCAAGAGAGACGAGGTTTCCCGTGGTATGGTTTTGGCCAAGCCAGGAACCGTGACCTCCCACAAGAAGGTTTTGGCTTCTTTGTATATCTTGTCCAAGGAAGAGGGTGGCCGTCACTCTCCATTCGGTGAGAACTACAAGCCTCAATTGTTCCTCAGAACCACCGATGTCACCGGTACTTTAAGATTCCCAGAGGGTACCGAGGACCACTCGGCCATGGTTTCTCCAGGTGACAACATCGAGATGGAGATTGAGTTGGTCAGAAAGACCCCACTTGAGGTCAACCAGCGTTTCAACATCAGAGAGGGTGGTAAGACCGTTGGTACCGGTTTGGTTACCAGAATCATCGAGTAAGCGCTTGGTGTGATGTAAATAGCTCGCAATGTTTTTCTTGTACAACGAACGGTAGCCTTGTAATTTTCATTTTAGCTTGTCTTTCTCCACTAGCTCCATGTTTTGGTGCCCTGTGCAATGTATACATTGATATCGCACATAACTAACTTATTCCAACATCAACACCACAACACAATGGTGCTTATACTGCCGTCGCTCGATGTTTCGGAAGAAGTGAAGTTCCCGAGTCTTCCGAAGCATCGTCCTTATCTATTTCCAGACGGCCGAACTCTCCTCGTTTCCTCACGTCAAGTGGTGATTGTTCATGGAGCGGTGATCTCTCGAAAGCTTGTCTACGAAGAGGCGGTGATAACAGCAACCTACACAAGATTCATCAGAAACGGCAAGTTGGACGTGGCAGATGCCTTGGTTGTGTGCTTGCAAAACTCCGCTCACATTTACTACGATGGTGGAGACTCGTACACTGTGAGTTTTCCATTTGTATTGAGGAATGCATTCCCGTTTGATTCGGGGCTACTATTGGAGAGAGACCAGGATTCGAGCTCCAAGTCGGTTTCTGCCATCACGCCCTACCGGTTTTTGACGTTGGTTGATCCAATTGGCGATCTACGCGTGGTGACAACTTCGTCCACCTCAGTGGTCAATGCTCAAGAGTCTCTCATGTATTTCCCCGCCCGGGGCCTCAACAAGCAAAAGTCGCTAACGGTGACGTTCAACTCGAGACAGCGGACCATTGGAATCTACCATGTCAAGGCCTCCACGCGGAGAAACATTGTGGGTGGTAGCTCCATGAAGAAGCGCAGAAACCCTTCAATGACGAGCCCAAATCCGTCCAAGATCTTGGACGAGGAGTATTCTCCAGAATTGGGCCCTGTCCCATCTTTCCACTCCACTTCCCATTCGTTTTCTGTGAACATGGAGAAGAAGAGAACAAGCACTCTACTCTCTGGAATCTCGTCAGTAGCCCGAATCGGCTCGGAGTCTGTGTTCAATGAGCTGGGAAAGTCAGCACTGGCACTTGCAGCATTGGAATTCGGGGCTCTAAGGAAAGACATGATCTTGACCAAGGTCGATACTCTCGCTTCCAAAGCACACCGGCTGCATTTGGCGATAAGTGCTGTTCACTACGAAGATGCCGAAGCGGTGGTGATCAGCGATCGGGCTTTGAAGGAAACTCATGTACATATTTACGGCCAGCTGGTGACCAACATCCCGCATCTCAAGTCGTCGTGTTCCATCAAGTGTCTTCATGCTGTTCCTCTCCAGCATCCTCGGTTCCCGGGTTGGCTCGTTGTTCTCGAAGACGAGAAATCGCTCTATCTTTTCAATCCCATCTTGGACTTGAAATCGCCGCCTATTCCGCTCAATTCCAGGTTCCCTCCCATCTCCTTCATCTCTAGCACTTGCGATAGCGTTGTTGCTCTTCGAGAGTCAGCTGCTTCTCGCAGAATCCACTTGCTCAGTTTGATTCTAGAGCCTCTGTCTCCGCTTGTCACAACTTGTCTTAGTTCGTGGAAATATTTATCTGGCTCCAAAATTAATGAGCACATGTGGGTAGCCTGGCGAACGGCTCTTATGCTTGATTCGGTCAAGGACGAGTGGAATGCCTTCTCAATAGCGCTTCTCGCCATGATATATCCATTTGATGAGTTTGAAAACTCCCAATATGAGGACAATGAGGTCACTTGTCTACTCGAGAGTGCTAAACAGGTCCGAGATTACTTCAAGATTGACTACTCCTTCCAAGACCTATTGCCTTATATTGTCGTTTCGCTCCACCTCATCTATGAAGAAACAAAACTTAATGTTTTGGCTAAATCATCACAGAACAAGCTTGGAACTTTGCTCACGCAGTTGACCATTTGGATGGGCTGGCTGGATCAGTGGACAAAATTCTACCTGATTGAGCACAAAACAATTGATAAGTCTGTGAGACTTCTACTGGTGGTCCTTCTTTATGTTCCACCAAGCATTTTCGAGTCTCTAGTTTTGTTGGCTGAGGGAAAGAGATCTAGGTATTTGAAGTTTTCACAGTTGGTAGAGGAAAGTGACGAGGTCAACATGGTTGTAACACCTCGCTCACAAATCATCTGTCATCTTTTCGAGCTTCTTGCCTCTCCACATGTGCTGCCCTCTGAGGTTATTCATGTCATGGGTGACTACGGAATCAGCACCGGCGATCTCGAATCTTATCCCGTTGGTGTGGCTATTCCTCTCAAAGAATGCTTGCTGTTGTGTCAAGAGAACCCAACTTCAGAGTGGAATGAGAATTATCTCGACTTGGTTGGCAGAAGGGACCTTAAGTTGTTGATCCGCCCAGAGCCAAGAATGGCCATAAAGAGTTCCCAGCATGATATTGATACTCCACAAGCTGTTCGCGATGCAAACTCTATTGTCTCAACTGTCTTCAAAAAAGCTGATAATCTCGTTGCCTGGGATGGTGAGTCTGAGGCTGACCTCATTCAGATTACCAAGTTGATGTTTGATCAGGATAGAAGGTATTTTGAGATCACAAGTCTCTTGCACCAAACGAGAACGCAAACAGTGACATTGAATGCTGAGGATCAAATCAGCGAATACGAATCGACATTAATGAAGAGAGAACTTGCTGCGCTCGTTGCTGCCCGAACGCTCATGATACCTCTTGGTCGTGCTGCCCTTTTCTACGCTGGAAAGATTCCGTTACTCACTGAAAGATTCCCGATCCCAAAGTTCAACTTGAGCACCTTGGTTGCGCCTTCGATGACAAATATCGTTTTGTCGGATGGTGCTGTCACCCCTAAAGTGTTGGAATGGGGCCAGTTTCATAATGGTGTCTCCTCTGGTCTCAGCATTAGCCCTTCTACAAAGGCTATCACTGGAAGCTGGGTGATTTTCAATAAACCCGCCGAGAACAATGCTCAGCATGCTGGTTTCCTATTGGGGCTTGGATTGAACGGACACCTCAAAAAGTTGGAGGAATGGCACATTTACAATTATCTAGGTCCCAAACATCCTTTAACAAGTGTGGGCCTCTTGATTGGAATGGCTGCAAGTTTGAAGGGTACTATGGATAACAAGCTAACCAAAGTTTTGTCTGTTCATGCTGTTGCTCTACTTCCTCAAGGCGCTAACGACTTGAATGTCCCGATTATGGTGCAGACAGCTGGACTCATCGGAATTGGCTTATTGTACTTGGAAACCCAGCACCGAAGAATGAGTGAAATATTATTGTCTCAAATCGTGGGCGCTTCTTCTCATATTGAAAACGACGAAGAGCAGGAATGCTATAGACAAGCTTCCGGAATTGCTCTTGGTTTCATCAATCTTGGAAAGGGTGATGATCTCAGAGGTCTTAGTGATACACACGTTGTCGATCGGTTGTTGGCATCGGCGATTTCTATGAGAGACTCTCATCCTGTCTTTGAGTCTGACAAGTCGGGTTCGGGTGCTATTCTTGCCCTTGGATTGATTTACTTGAAGACAGAAAACGGTGCTATTGCGGCCAAACTTCTGATTCCTCCTTCTGAGCAACTTCTTGATTACATTCGACCAGACCTTTTGCTATTGAGATGTCTTGCTTACAATTTAATCATGTGGAGACAGATCGACAAAACGACCCTGTGGGTAGACTCCCAAGTCCCAGACGTTCTCAAGAAGCGATACAATATCAACAGCATAACCTCGTTGGACAGTGAGCAGATTTCCTACTTCAATGTTTTGGGTGGAGCTTGTCTTTCTCTTGCACTCAAGTACGCTTCAAGCAAAGACTTGCAAGCGAGAGGTACATTATTGCATTACTTGGATTTGTTCATGGAGATTTCGACAACTTCTGCCAACAACTACGACGAAAAGATTGCCTACAATAGTGCAGCTCATATTCAGAATCTCCTCGCCCTCTGTGTTTCCGTTGTGATGGCCGGAAGTGGTGACTTGGAGGTGTTCAGGCGATTGCGTGTGATCTATGGTCGTATTAACAGTAACGTCTCCTACGGTAGCCACATGGCGGTCAACATGGCTCTTGGAATACTCTTTTTGGGAGGCAGTCAGTATGCATTTGCAGAGTCGAACTTTGCCATTGCTGCTCTCTTGGTGTCGCTTTATCCTGTCTTCCCCAGCGAGGATAACGAGCACGAAATCCACTTGCAAGTGATGAGACACTTCTGGGCCTTGTCCGTGGAGCCAAGGTGTCTCGTTGTAAGAGAAGTCAAAACTGGCAATCCAATCAAGGTGCCGTTACGAATCAACTACCGAAATGGGTCCCTGGAGCTTACAACTGCTCCATACTTGCTCCCTAACTTAAAGAGAATCCGGTCGATTGAGGTTTCGTCTGAGGTGCATTTCCCAGTCAAGATCGACTTCTCGGTGAACTCTGACTATTTGGACCAATTCCGCCGGTCGTTGACAATTTATGTGCTTGAAAAGCTGAACTACGAACTTCTCAAGGCGTCGGTTTCTGCCTTGTTGGAGACCGAAAGCAAAACAACTGGTACAATTGGTGGAAAGAGCGACATTGCTCATGACATCAAGACTCTACTTCTGATGGAGTTCGCAAAGCCATTAACTACTTTCGAGAAGGAGGTGTATTTCCACGAGAGCATGCAAGCGAACTCCGAGTCGGATCTCTACAAGATCAATTCTGTGCTTTCTGTTTTCAACATCATCGATACGAAGATTGAGCTCACCAGGATGGCCTGCAAGCCGGAGACAGTAGACGATTTACGCAATCTAAAATTGTTATTCGCATACAGTGACCATGTCGTGGGCACCAAGCTGCATTTTCTCACAAGCGACTTCATTGAGCGACTCAAACAAGCTTTGTGGGAACTCACTGCAACGGCGGGGACAGCGAAAAGGGAAATTTGAGTGGTTTAGCGTGGGAATTCCCCTGGATTGGCCAATGTTTTTGTTGGGCGCTGCCCGGACCAGTGCCAGTGTGTAATGCGGACCGCATCGCTACTATCTAACCACACAGGTATTTCGGCCAGTTTTTCTAGCCGAGGCTCAAGGTCTCAGTGAGTCCACACAAGGAAAGGTTTGGATTAACACACCTGAGACCAAATTTGGCACTTTGTCTCGTGATTGCAAACCCTGAACACTTGGGCCAATTCCATTTCCAGATCAAGTTATCTATTGGCCGAATGCGGGGGGGTTATTATCTTGTGTGAAGTGCAGTTACGAGACATTTTTCAGAACTAATATTCGCGCCTTGTTGTTAAAACCTCCACACATTCTTTCCCGTTTTTTGGCTTCTCTTTTGTGGAAAATTCGTGGTTAGAGACAATTTCGACAATTCGGCAAGAAATCTCGTCGAAATGGTGTACCGCCCGGCTCTCTTTAACGCCGAGTCGTTTGTTCTAAAGAGAAAAAGCTACCCTCACTCTCCTTTCATCCATGGACCAAATGCCATGAACATCACCCAACCTCTTTCTAGGGCCACCAATGTGGCTGAGGTGAACGTGCAAAGAGCGTACCATGACCAGTCTATGAAGCAGCCCAAGTCGGGTTACTCCAAGTACATGTTGCCCCGTATTCCTAGACCCACAAAGTCGGTGTTCTACTATTCGACGTGGACGAAAAATAGCCACAAGTTGAGACTCCCAGGTTTGTCCAAGAGACAGTTCTCCTCCGCTCCTTCCAAAATCAGAAACAAAACTCACAACATCCATCAGAACATTCAGCGAAGATTCTTTTCGGCGGAGGCCCGCAGAAAGAGAAAGGAGAAGAGAAGATTTGTGAGATGGTGGACCTTGACCTCCATCGCCGTGGTTTTGGGCGGAGTGGCCGCCAAAATGAGATACGAAAGAGGCGAAGAGGATGAAGATGAAGACGATGGCCAACCTTTCAGCCAGTACACCATCAAGCCGCAGTCGTGGCAGTTATACGCGTACTCGACCCTTCCTTTGAAGACCATCTCCAGATTATGGGGACAGGTCAACTCCATCAACTTGCCCGTTTGGTTGCGAGGCCCCTCGTATAGGCTCTATTCCACGGTGTTTGGAGTGAACTTGGACGAAATGAACGAGCCAGATTTGACGACCTACAGTAACTTGTCGGAGTTCTTCTACCGTACGTTGAGACCAGGAGTGAGACCTATTGCGGACTCCGACTTGGTTTCTCCTTCAGACGGAAAGGTTCTCAAGTTTGGTGTCATTGAAAACGGTGAGATCGAACAGGTGAAGGGAATGACCTACTCCATCGACGCATTGCTTGGATTGTCTGCCAAGCGTTTGGCTGCCCCAACTCACTCCTTGGAGTTCGACCATGATGGCACCCACGAGGCTGTCATTAAGAGAGACGAGGAGTTTGCCAAGTTGAATGGTATCTCCTACTCGTTGGATGATATTTTGGGAGGAGAATCTTCTGACACCTTCCACATGAACCAATTGGACTACGAAGACAAGGGTGACGGTACTGCCAAGGACAAGAAGCCTTCCGTTGGCAAGGACTTGACAGTTGCACAGAACTTGACTCCTACGCCGTGGGAGAGACTCCACCAGAGTAGCCACAGCAATCTCTACTTCGCAGTGATCTACTTGGCACCTGGTGATTACCATCGTTACCACTCCCCAACCAACTGGGTCACAACATTGAGACGTCATTTCATCGGTGAGCTTTTCTCAGTCGCACCATTTTTCCAGAAGACTTTGCAGGGACTCTTCGTGTTGAACGAGAGAGTTGCACTTTTGGGCTACTGGAAGTACGGCTTCTTCTCAATGATCCCAGTGGGAGCCACCAATGTCGGCAGTATCGTTGTCAACTTCGACAAAGACTTGAAGACCAACGACATTTACGAGCATGAAGTTTATTCGAGAAGCTCGCTCTCGTCGAGCGATTCCTGTGATGAGCTCTCGCCATTGTTGGCCAAGCTGGAATCGCAATCGGATGGTGCTTCGCTTGCCAGCAAACCCAAAAAACTCAAGAAGAACACCGTGTACGAGGCAACCTACACACGTGCCAGTGCTCTCTTGGGAGGCTTTCCCTTGACCAAGGGAGAAGAAGTTGGAGGCTTTAAGTTGGGATCCACAGTGGTTCTTGTTTTCGAGGCTCCCGACAACTTCAAGTTTGATCTTCAGGTTGGACAGAAGATCAAGATGGGAGAGTCGCTCGGAGGTTTCAGCTGATTCTTATTTTTCCTAATACCTACTAATCTCAACGATCCACGTCAAGGTGCGGTGCGATCTGTCAATACGTGTAGAGGCGCGAAATTATTGCGATAGGAGCCCACAATTGCCTACTCTTCATGCTGTGTGCAGTGCGCAAGTCTTGACGAGACAAGCACCTACAAATCCAAAAAAAAGCCGACCACATTGACTTCACCGGTGTTTCGTTTCAGTTTCTGATCTTTTTTTGCTTTTTGGACTTTGTTAAAATCCTGCCCCATATTTTGACCACCTATTGCTGTTGATTTTACTCTCGTGACCCCGCCATTTCCAGACATGTCCTTCTTAAACACGATCCGAGGTTTGGGGAGAAGCACCAAGAAAACCAAAAAAGAGTACGAGCCACAGAACCCGCTCTACTCCCACACAAACGGACTGGGGTCGCCGCTCCGCCGATCTCAACTGCCGGGAAAAACCTCCCCACTGAAGCAGAGATCAAGCCAGATCCAGTTTGCACCTCAGTCTCCCACCAGAAGAGCCGCTCGAATGGCCCGATCCCGACTGCCTCAGAAGGACGTGGTGCATTCGTCGGAGAGATCGGGTCTGGACGAATTGCCGCTTTTCCTCTGTGAGCCCTACGTGAAGACTGCCTTGGTGAAGGGCTCATTCAAGACCATTGTTCAGTTGCCCAAATACGTGGACTATGGCGAGTGGCTCTCCCTCAATATTTTCGAGATGTACGGCCACTTGAACCTGTTCTACGGCGTCATTGCCGACTACGTCACTCCCGAACAGTACCCTGTCATGAGTGCTGGGCCAAATACCAACTACTTGTGGAAAGATGCCAGTGGTCAGGCAATCAACTTGCCTGCGTGTCAGTACATTGAGTATGTGTTGACTTGGATCTCCAACAAGATCAACGACCAGACGGTGTTTCCTACTAAAACGGGCGGAGCATTCCCTCCCAACTTCATCAAAGACTGTAAGAACATCGTTCGCCAAATGTTCCGCATCTTTGCCCACATGTACCACAACCACTTCGACAAGATCGTTCACTTATCTTTAGAGGCTCATTGGAACTCCTTCTTTGCCCATTACATCTCGTTCTGCAAGGAATTCAACTTGCTAGACCGAAGCGAGGTGGCTCCTTTGCTACCGTTGATCGAGAATCTCGAGAAGCAAGGAAAGATTATCTAGTGGGTTTGAAGTGAAAACTGATACAGAACAATGCATTCTTCGATGCTACATCCCCAAATCTATACCGATGCAATAAAAAACCTTAAAGTATCCTAATGTATGTACAGGGTGAATGGAATAGAGACCACAGTGTGGATCTCTGCGTAGTAGATGCAATCAAGAGAAGAAGTAAGGAGACTCCTTCACAACCTTCACGTCTAAAGTGCCTCTTTGTGGAATTTCGGGGAATGTCAATGGAGCAAGAATCTGGAGAGCCTTAGCACTGGAAGCACCAATGGCGATCTTGTTTAAGTCAACGCCCTCGGTAACACTCACAGTGGTGATCATCTCTCTACCCATCTCGACTTCGCGAGCATCTGGAGACTCCAACAATTCTTGTCTTCTCTTCTCGATGTGAATTTCGTCGGCCACGGTCAAGGCACGGCCCAAGTCCTTCACGATTTGTCTTCTGACAGCCTTGATTTTCAATGCAACTTCGTGGTCACCAGGAATGCTGAGAACCTGGAGGAATCCCTTGTACCGTCTTTCGAACTCGTCCCGCAACTTCACAATCAAGTTTTCCTCGTGCAACTTGACAAACTGGTCTCTAATGTTAGCGTTCATGGTGTCGACATCAGTAGCGTGAGTCCAGTACGAGTCGTGAACAGAAGCGAATTGCAATCCCACGTCTCCGCATGCTGCAGCAGTCATCAACATGTGAGTTGCGTCCAACGAATGAATGAAGTTTGGAGGGAAGGCCGTCAGCTGCTTTCTGGAGTCAACTTGGGTGGCTCCGAATGGATCAGAAATAGTAATGTCTTGCAAGCTGGTGCTAACGATTTGTCTTTTGGTTGCTCTGTAAGGCTGAACACATGGCAATCCAAGCGGAGTGGTCCAGATCACCGACGACAAATGGCTAGGCTTGTTTGCATTTTTGGCACTTGTCTCCTCGTAGTCAATTCTCACCGACTTGGAGATTCTCTTGGCGGATTCTCCCAACCAGTCTTGAATTAAGTGGGCACCTTCGAACAATTCTCTCATGGAAGCAAAAACAAGCGAAGTCAAGTAGCGAGCATACAAGACAACCGAGTCGTATTGGTCCTTCTCGAAGATGTTTCCAAGCTGCTTTTCAATTTGAGCAACGGCTCCAACAAAAGTCACTCCGTACACGTTGGTCATCACCGTCTGCTTCACCACCTTACGAGAAATCTTGTTTCTCAAGATGATGGCATACTTGTTGCCAGCCTCGGCTTCAGTCTCCAAACGCTTCTCTACCAAACCAGCAACGAACTTGTAAACGTCCTGGGGTCTGTCAGCAGGAACAAGATTAACTTGCTTGGCACCTTCAACATCACCACCAAGGGCAGCGTAATGCTGAAGACCGTTACAAGTTCCATCCTGATGAACTGGGCAGTGAGAAATGTACTTTGTAGGATCCTCCAACTCATAGGCTTCTGCCAACTCGAAACAAACTCCCAAGATTTGCCATGGCTTCTCACCCTTGGTCCACCATCTGTTACCACCAAGTGGGTCACGGGCAGAGTCTCTGATGTTGTCCAAGTTGGCATCAACAAATGCCGCACGCTCTCTCAATGGGGCCTTGTCCATACCGTAGACGTTGGCCAAATGAATTTTCAACCACTCCAAGCCTCTCTCGCCCAACTCTCTTCCTTCCCAGAACAAGAAAAGGGAACGAGTCAAGTCATTACCCAAATGGTTGAGATGGGGTGGCAATGGGTAAGCTCTGCCACGGAAGTCGACGTTGTGGGGGAAGTACATTTTTTCACCAACAAAAGCTCTGGCGATTTCAAGCTTATAATTGGTGTCACATCTCTGGGATCTGAAAGCAGCAGCTTCGTTGAGAATGTGACGCACCTTCTTTTGGTATTCAACCTTCTCAAGAGGCTCAGCATTGAATGGAAGTGGAGAAGGCAACTCAGGTTCCTCGACAACTGGTGGGATGTCCAAAAACGCTTCTCCGGTATTCCAGCACTTGGAGATGACCTCGAGCACCTTAGAGTTGACAGTCCATGGGGTACGACCCAAAACGTTCAATCCCTTGTAAACATCATCCAAGTTGTTGGCCTCGGCCGCAGCTTTCACGTAAGCAACAGTTTCGGCAGAATCTTTGATTCTCACCAAGGTACTTGGGGTGAAACGATAGCCTCCGTTGTTGTGAGAGGACCAATCAGTAGGAGGAAGCAACATTGGAAGGAACTGTGGCTGCACTGAGTTGATGAGGGTGTTGCTGGCCAATTGACGGACCAAGTTTCGGTGCAATCTGATAATTCCGAGTCTTTGGCCATTGACGAATTGGTAGGTGTGGTGGAATGCTGGTTGTTTTCCTCTGACTGGCTTACCAGTAGATGGATCGGTTCCGGTGACTGGAACCTTGGCCACATGAAGAAGAAGACTGGTCAAGACTGATCCCAACTTGGCATAAACCGGGTAGTCCCACTCAGTGTCCAAAGTTGTGTCAGAAGCCGAAGCCTTTCTTGACCGGAGCAATTTTCTGAGCTGGTTAGAGCTCTTTGCTTTACGGCTCAAGAATCTCTTCTCTGCAGCCACCAAACTCTGAGATTTGTACTCGAGTTCAATGGCCTTTCCAACGGAAATCACTGCTCTTGCAGTACGCATACCGTCGACGATTCCTCCGGTGGAGTTCAACTTGAGCAACTCCAAAATTGTAATCACTGTGAGCTTTTTGGGTGGGATCAACACGAGATATGGAGCGTAGAATGATCTGTCTTTCATCTGCTTCTTCTCGTCTCCCGAGAAATCAGATACGGAGATTTCGTTGTCAATGAGCTTTTTGCAGATTTCCACCTCCTCTTCCACATATGGAAGCATATCCAAGTACCACTGGTAAAGTTGGACGTTCAAGTTCTTGTTGATGGGAAGGCCACCTCTCAGCTGCATGTCTTCAAACTCGTGCTTCCATTTCTCACGAGCAGCGTCGATACCTTTACTCTCGAGCTCTCTTTGTCTGGACTCGTTGTACAAATCCAATGCCTCGTTGAACTTCAGTCTGTCCTCTGCTGTTTTGAGTTGCTTGTATATCTCGTGGTAGTTTCTCTTCGCAGTGGAACGGGTGTTATGCAAAATATGCTGTTTAAGATCTTCGTCAAGGTCGTTGAAAAGTTTCTCCAAGTCGAGCTCGTTGTTGCTCTGAAGACCCAAAAGAGTGTGTCTGATGACCTTCAAGCCAAACGAGTCGACGGAACGCAACTCGGTTGCGTCTTTTTCGATCATGGGAGCTGCCACGTTGTCTGTCTTGAAGTATTCCGGAACAGATTCCTCGGAAGCAGTTGGATCTTGGCCATTTCTCACATCCTGGAAAAGAGGTAGGAGATCGGGTGGGATGTGTGATTCGTGAAGAGCTGGCTCCTCGAAAAGTTTGGTGAGGTCCTCGACGGTAAGAATGTCCAAGTGGTTCAATGTTCTTCTGATCATGTTTCTGGAAGACTTTGCTCTTTCGATGAATGCCATACAGGTGGCACGATCATTGATGGACTTGGAGATCAAGATGGCGTAGGTTCTGTCGTTCGGATATACCCGGAATTGCTTCTGCATCTTGGCGAGAAACGAGTCGAGCTCCTTCACTGTGGACGACTCCTCCATGGCATAAGCCTCCAAGTACTTGTTCATGAACGAGGTGAATGCTTCCGGCTGCTCCAACAACGGATTAATTGCCACCAAGATATTCTCGGCACGGGCAAAGTTTTTGGACGCCAAAAGCGCATCGAGCAACGACAGCAAGTGCACCACGTCTTTGGCAAAGGGAGATCTGGTGACCGGATCGTAGTTCGAAGACCACGACACTTCCTTGCGGTCCATATCGGTGAGATCGGCGATTTTCGAGGGCTTGATTTCGTTGAACGCCTTATTTGCAATGTTGATGGACAGCTTGGACTCCTTCTGCGGTTTGCGGAGCTCTTCCACAAGCGAAGAGTAAATTTTCATGTCGGTTGGTAGCGTAAATGGCTCCGATGTGGACGAGCTGCGGGAAATGGCCGAGATCGCCGAGTGGCGAGTGCCGATTTTGGTGGAGGCGTACCTTCTGCATAGCGAATGCAAAAGATACTTTTGGTTTGGTTTCATGGTGGTCTGTGGGGGGCGGAAGACCAAGATGAAGAATTGTAGATAGTGTGGATGGGCCTGTACGTACCAAAATTTTCTGGAGCATCTCTCGGTGTGAAGCCCGTACACCAATAGTGGGGCCAGTATCACCAAAGGCTGGGGTACCTGGGTCGTGATTACATTGATTGATGTCTATAGAAACGGAAAGAAGACTAAATGTGTAGCCGTGAACGCCAAACTCCAGAATATTATGGTGGGGAGAGCGGAGACATACAGGTTGAGACAGACGAGTTTAGACACAACCACAAGGTGTAGAGGTTCAGCCATTCACAGCCATCGCCACGAGAATGGCGCCGATTCCCAAATTCTCGAACGCTCTGAAGCTCCTTGTGCCTGCTTCAATGGCCTCCTGCGCCACTGGGCCCGTGCATGGAACTACTAGGCTCACCACGCTACAACCCCATCTCGGCCTGTAATGCCCGCAACGCCTCTTCGTCCTCGTCGTCCTCGGTGACCGCCTGGGGCTTGTTCTTGGACACGGTGGGGAAGTCTGGCAACGCGGGCAGCGCCACGGTGTTCTTGGTGGCCGGTTGCTTCTGCTGCTCCTTGGCCTCGTTCTCTTCCTCCTGCAACGCAGCCAACTCCTCGTCCAACTCGTCCTCGTCGACGTACTCGCCGCCCACGGGGCGCGAGATGGCCTCGGAGATCTCCTCGGCCAACTCCACCTGCTCGCGGATGTCGTCCATGGTGTTCTCCACCTTGTCCACGTCGTACTCGCCGTGGATCTGCTTCATGGCCTGGGCGCCCTGCTTCATGGCCTTCATGGTCTCCAAGTTCAAGTTGGCGCCCTCGATGGCCGTCAACTGCGTCTCCAACGAGTCGATCTGGTTTTCTATCTTCATCAAGTTGGCCTCGTAGCCCTTCTTACGCTTCAAGGCATTCTTGGCCATCACCTTGTTGGTGGCAAGGTGCTTTCTGGCCAACTGGTCCTGGTCGTTGATTTGCAGTTCTAGATGCGTGCGCTTCTTGTTGAGCATCTGGATGTGTTCTCTCAACTCCACAATAGCCTTCTTCGGCAACTCCTTCTTCTGTTGCTTGTTTCCTCCAAACATGTAGTTCCACATGGCTGCTGATTATAAGTGACGGAGTGGAATTTGTGGATACGACGGTGGTGTAGCTGGCAGCAGTGGGTGGTAATTAGTTTGGCTGAGCCGTAATGGCGGGTGTAGATTACACTGATAAGGTGAGTGGAGGCGGATGGCTACTGGAGGTCCTTGGTGCGGGCACGACCGGTTTGGGGTTTGGTGACCAGAGGCTATGAATAGAGGGACAACAATAGCGAGTGGGAAAAGACTTGAATTTGTAATGGAATGATATCGGCGTCGATTTCTGGTTTATTTCATCTTTTTTTCTTTGCTTCATTTCTCTAGTCTCTTCCCAATGTTGCGGCTCTGTTTTCCACCTCACTCACTATTATTAGTGCGGCCGAGGATCTACACCTAACAATCACCATGAGTAGCATAGACTCATTGTATTAAATTCTCCCGTATGCATGTATCTCTCTAACTCACAAGAACCCAGAGGAAGAAGAAGAACAACAACACTCCGAAGATCTTCAAGAAAAACCACCGGTTGTTCAGGATGTGTGCATAGTATTTGAGCAACTCTCGTTGTGCTCCCGTAATGTTCATGTCTATATCGTCCACGTTCTGGTCGATTCTCTGGATCGTCTCTCCTTGCTCGGTCACCATGGTGGCCAACTGCTGGAACAAGTTTCCCACTTCGTTGATGGTGGCCTCGATGGTCTCGACGGCCGAGTTCCGCTCTTGCAAGTACTCGCTGCTCTGTTCCTCCATCAAGAGCAACTGTCTTGTCTGGTCGGGGATCGAGAGGAGCTCTCCGCCGTTGGCATTATTGAAATCTGCTGCTGCAGAGTCTGGAAGCAAGTATGGGTTCTCGCCCAAGTTGGACAAGGACGAAGTTGCATCGCCGTTGCTTAAGAGCGGCGTCAGGTTGTTTTGGCGGTTTGTGGCGGCAGAAAGGAAGTTCTCCTTCCGGGACTTGTTCAAGAGCTCGTTCTTCTGTCTCAACTCCAACACGTTTTTAAACTCGCCAGAAACGTTTTTCATCTTCAGGTTCAACAAGTTCAACACGTTTTTCGAGTACTGGGTGATCTGCGAGTCCACCTGGATTGAGGAGTCGCCCTTGGCAAACTTCTGTAAGTTCTGGAGACTCTGTTCGATTTTGAAGATATCCTGTTTGATGACGTAGGTCAACTCGCCGATCTCCACAGGCCGATCGTCAAAGAGCGGCTTCCTCTTGGCCAACAACGCTAGCTTCAGCAAGAGCTCTGTCGTGTGTGCAATGTCTTTGGCGATAATGCTGGCCTGCTGACTGAATTTGGACTTTTTCACTGGGGCGTTGCTCTGTCGCTGGGCGACATTTTGCCGCTTGTTGATTTTGTCGAATGAGGCAACACATTGCTGGAACTCAAACGTTCGATTTTGGATGGCGGCCGACATTCTGGTAGTTGGGTAAGTTTGTAGGTGTGTTTTCGTGATAGTTTCGAGGTGGCCAGATTGTCTGCAGTACGCGGAGGCAACAAGGCTGGAGTGTGCAGCTATTGTGGCGGTGGGGAAATATGTCGGAGTGATAAGAGGATGGATGAACTTGCTGTACTTGTGTTTGGGCAAAATTTCCTTTTAGACGGGAATTTTTGGTCATTTGGCAGAAAAACATGGGAGTCTGATAGACATGGGTAGTGGAGGTGTCTGCAGGACGATAATAAATTGGGCAAGATCTTAGATCAAACGTAGGGCACTCAGTCTGACAGTGATTAGTAGGATGACGAAACAGAATTGTCAGCGGAGAGTTCATTTGAGCCACTTACTTTAAAAATGGGCCTTTTTTGTTTTTGTTGTGGCGTCGCAACTCTTATGGCCCCTCTTCTCGACTTTAACAACACTGATAGTGGAACACTCGAACAAAATCAGAGGATTTGATGCATTCTTCATGTCTATTGTTGGTCTGTCACATTCTATGAGTCTATTAAAAGTGTATGTTTGTCGAGCTTCCCATAGTAGTGCTCGCAGCACTGTTGAAATACTCCTAGGATTAGCATCGAGAGGTAGCTACCTAAAGCTTGGGAGCGTTGAAGTCGACATACTCAGCCACTACCTCTAACTCCACCTTGACATTTGGGTTAGGAAATTGCACAACCACACACGAACGAGCTGGCAGGTTGACAAAGTGCTTTGCGTAGATCTTGTTAACGACTGCGGCATCGTCACGGTCAGAGATGAAGAGGAGCACCTTCAACACGCGGTTCAAGTCTGATCCGGAAAACTTGAGAATGGCCTCCAAGTTCTTGATAGCGTTCTCGGTCTGGAGCTCCACATTCTCTGGCAAAAAGCCGGTGGAATCGGTGCCCAAGCATCCCGAGGTGAAAACGTGGCCGTTCAGCTTGTAAGCAGGCGAAAGGAGGCCGGGGCCTGACTGTTGAACATCGTCATAAGTCACTTGTTGCATTGTTAATTGGAAAGAAAAGTGGCGGTATCAAGTGAGCTGATTGGGTGTGCAGGCTTATGGGATAAGAGGGATAGACAGGATGTTGGAAACAGGACTTGGGTAGAGATAAGGAGGAAATTTGAAGAGGAAAGAGCGTTGATGGAGTCAAGTTAGTTATGTTTGGTGAAGTTGCAGCCAAATGTTAGATGGCTGATTAGATAGTGTGTAGACAATAGTGGGGCAAGGAACACAACCATACTGTGAATGTGAAATAGAGCATGGAACTGGACTGTGAGAAACGAACAGGGAGGTTGAAAGCAATAAAGAAAAAATATTGATTTTCGTGACGAATCAGCCTTTTTCATGCTAGACATATCTCGCTCAAAATTAATTTAAGTGAACAGTTTGTTTGCTCATGATGCATCCCATCTGTTGGTTGACTAGGCAGTCTGGAGTCTCTGGTGCAGTTAATATATGGTCGCACATAGTTAATTGACAACAACAGACTTCAAGTCAAAGGGCCAGTGTATTCACAGAAATATATGACTAAATCGTACCAGCAACCTCCAGCTAAATCTTTTTGTATTTTCTTTTCCGTAATTTTCTTCTCTATGTATTTTTTCCCTTTGGGTGAACTTTTGGTCCAGCCCTATTCTCCAGAGAAAGTGCGGTGTTATCAAAATGTGGAAACCTCCAAGCTGAATCTCACCAAAAAAAAAAACAAATTCGCTTCGAAATTTGACTTTCCCCAAACACTAACCCACCCCATCTCTATAAACTCTTCAATCTCCTCACACGTCTCCAACGTTCACAATCCACGTCTTTAGATCAGCCGTCATATAATTGACCCACCCAAAAGGGTAAATAATCAACAGCGTGCGTGCGTGCGCAGCCCGAAATCTCCTACCACGCTCAGAAAACAAAAACAAAAGTGCCTGAAACCTCGCTTAACTCTCCAGCGTCGACTCTCGAGTTATTTGCAAAAACATGAGAGAGATTGTATGTGTCCGCCTGATATACTGCTGATGAATGTTTGCCGGATCCCATGCGGTCCCCACCTTGGAATGGGTGCACCAACCTTTGATCCTTGAACATGAAACACGCCACCATGATCCCATATACTAACACCATCCAGATTCATTTGTCCACCGGACAGTGTGGTAACCAGATTGTATGTATTTGAATTGTTTTCGTGGACTTGATCCGCTCCGACACTCGGCCATTTGGCCACAGTGCAACCCAAAAACTGTTGAATCACCGGCTAACACACATAGGGTGCTGCCTTCTGGGAAACCATTTGCGGCGAACACGGCTTAGACAACAACGGAAACTACCACGGCGATGACGGAATCCAGAAGGCCAAATTGGACGTGTACTTCAACGAGGCCTCCTCCGGCAAGTACGTTCCACGTGCTGTGCTTGTAGACTTGGAGCCCGGCACCATCGACAGCGTCAAGACCTCTCGCATTGGTAACTTGTTCCGTCCAGACAATTACATTTTTGGCCAATCCTCCGCTGGCAATGTTTGGGCCAAGGGTCACTACACCGAGGGTGCAGAGTTGGTTGACTCTGTCATGGAAGTGGTGAGAAGAGAAGCCGAGGGCTGTGACTCCTTGCAAGGTTTCCAAATCACCCACTCCTTGGGTGGTGGTACCGGTTCTGGTATGGGTACCTTGTTGATTTCCAGAATCAGAGAGGAGTTCCCAGACAGAATGATGGCCACTTTCTCGGTTGTCCCATCTCCAAAGGTTTCTGACACTGTCATTGAGCCATACAACGCCACTTTGTCCGTGCACCAGTTGGTGGAGAACTCTGACGAGACTTTCTGTATCGATAATGAGGCCTTGTACAACATTTGCCAGAAGACTTTGAAGTTGCCTCAGCCAAACTACGACCAGTTGAACAACTTGGTGTCGAGTGTTATGTCTGGTGTTACTACCTCTTTGCGTTACCCAGGTCAATTGAACTCCGACTTGAGAAAGTTGGCCGTCAACTTGGTTCCATTCCCAAGATTGCACTTCTTTATGGTTGGTTACGCTCCATTGACCTCTATTGGTTCCAAGTCCTTCAGATCGTTGACTGTTCCTGAGTTGACCCAGCAAATGTTCGATGCCAAGAACATGATGGCTGCTTCCGACCCAAGAAACGGTCGTTACTTGACTGTTGCCGCCTTCTTCAGAGGTAATGTTTCCGTCAAGGAAGTTGACGATGAAATGCTCAAGGTCCAAACCAGAAACGCAGACTACTTCGTCGAGTGGATTCCAAACAACGTGCAAACTGCCGTTTGTTCTGTGCCTCCAAGAGACTTGGACATGGCTGCTACTTTCATCGGAAACTCCACCTCTATCCAAGAATTGTTCAAGAGAGTTGGTGACCAATTCAGTGCCATGTTCAGAAGAAAGGCTTTCTTGCACTGGTATACTTCCGAGGGTATGGATGAGATGGAATTCACCGAGGCCGAGTCGAACATGAACGATTTGGTGAGTGAATACCAGCAATACCAGGAGGCTGGTGTTGAAGATGACGAGGAGTTGGATTATGGTGCTGAAGAGGCTCCATTGGCTGATAACATGGACTAATCATGTTGTGAGTATGAGTTATGGTGCTCCCGAGGCAGTGGATAGATCGTTAATACCCCCATCTCTTCCTTTTATATCTTTCTTCGCTTGTCGACTGTCCTTTCATTTCAAGTTTAACATAATTATTATCTGAGTGCTACTATGGTGTCAACTACTATGTAATCTCGTAAACAGAATTTGTATTGTGATGAAAATGGATGAAATGTCCATTTGGTGACTATAGCACAAAGCTGGTGGTGGCCAGCCCGGTTAATCTGCCTTGATGGGCGATTTAAATATGGCCAATAATAGGCCTAAGATATGCATTCCTTTTGACAGTTGAGAAGTCTAACTTAGTTGATTCCTCTCAAGAAGTTCTTGACGAAGTCATCCTTGTCAACGACGTTGTAGTTGGACTGATCTTCGAAGTATCTCAAAACGTGACACTGTTGCTTCCAGAAGTTGATCAATTCTTGGAATTCCATTTGTCCCTTGGCGTAGAGAACATTGGTAACGTCCAAGTCGCTCACGAATCTTTGTCTCTCGAACTCCTGTCTGATCTTGGTCTTGACATTGGACACTGGCATGTCCAACTCGTACAAGTCACTGAATTCCTTAGCATTTCTGATGTATCTGCGGTACAAGTGAAGAACTCTCTTTCTCATGTCAGCATGAGTGAGCGAGCGACGAGTAGTCTCTGCGAATTCGGTGGCAAGAGTCATGGTATTGAATGCTTCTGCTTGGTACTCAGAGTGTGTAGTTGATAATTGAAAGTTTTTGGTTGGTCAAAGTGCGAAGCGTGTGTGCACCATAAAGTCTCAAACGAATTCGCGTATCTCGCGGAGTAGTTCCCCAGATGGTTCCAATAGCTTGATGTACCGACAAAGCTCAAAACATTCGTCCCACTTCAGTTCCTTCAAAAGCATCTGAATGATTCGTGAGATGAGTGCTCTGTCTTTGCTATCTAGGATTTTTCCATCTTCGTCAGAAACTGCCTGAGCTGCAGAGCCCTCAAATTCCCTCTTGAAGTTAAGATAGACATTCAAGTAGTTGTAGCAGAGCTCAACATTCTTGGACTCGATCAATCTGTTCATGAATCCAACAGGGGTTTGGTTGAGTAGATCGAAAAAATTGTTCCAATATGTCACTTCAATCTTCCGGAGGAAATTGATGTAGATTGAATCACTGTTGCCGGTTGCATCAACTAGTCTGCAAACTTTCTGAAGTCGGTTGGTCTGATCAGCGTTGTCCAAATTTTCGAATAATAGCAATTCCAAGCAATAGTCGTAGTTGCTGAAATTCAAGTACTTTTGAGTAATTTCGTTAACCGAGAGGGATGACTCGAATAAATCGTGCTCAATGAATTTGTTCAAGATAAGCTGCCTGCTTGATTTATGCTTCAAGATTAGAAATCCGCTCTTGAAAGTCGGCTGATACTCGAATCCGGTCACCTCGATGGACCCAGTGGACAGAATAACTCTGAGAGGCATAAATGTGTCAATAATGACCTTGATGGGCAGAAGCGGCTTTTCAATATCGACCTCACCAGAATTCTCCACGCCCACAAACTCGTATGTTCGTTCGACAAGCTCATTCATGTTATAGATCAAGACGTCATTTCCGTTGAAGAACGTAACGTATCGGTTGTGACGAGTTTGATTAAAATTGATCACACTCACCTGAAATGATTCCACAACGGAGCAAATCTTGATCAACTCGTACATATTGTTCATCTGTGTGATGCTCTTGCCATTTGTAGTGTCTTCACCCGTCTCTTGGCTTTGATTCTTGAGTAAGAACATCTCACCTGTGTCCAAAAGGAAAAGGAAATGCTTTCCATCTACCATTGCAATCTGCTGTATTGAGGTGATGGAAATCTTGTGTTTCATGCTGGATAAATGAATGGTGCGAAGAATGCTTATCGCAATCCTTCCTTCGCCAGATTCGTCTTTGGAGGATAAGCTTAACAAGATGACTTTCATGTCACTTGTAACTAATACCAAGGTCTTGGAGGTTTGATTGTCAACCAACTCGAAGTTAACAATTCTTGTTTTAAATGAATGCCTCCAAACCAACGAGTCGCTGTCAAACTTGAAGTCAACACCACCAGCTCCATGCTTCGAGGCCAGGGTATTGAAAACCATCAATTCATCGACCATCAAGTTGTGGCCATCATCGGCATCCCCGTCTTCTCGAGCGAATCTATTGATGGTAAATAGGTAATCGTCCACCCAGAAGTGATCAACAATGTTCATTGCCTCGGCAACATGATTGTAGAACACATACCAAAGTGGTTGCAAGAATTCAGTTCCGAGTTTTATCGGAGTAGATACGGCAATGCTTTCTCCATAGGAAATCGAAAGTTGTTGGAAATCATTTGTCTTGATTGTGAAAGCACCAGTGGGCTTTCTATGGGAAAGCGCCAACGCCGTTCCATTCACGAAATGAAATCGTGAAAGGATTTTTTGAAACATGGGCAAGATCGGGAACCTTGCAAATGATTTAATCTCTGTAATTGGGGAGCTGAGATAGTTGTTATCGTAAAAAATGGGCAAGTCGGCATACCTCTCCTGTAATCTCAAAAGATCAACATAAAATAGCTTTGAAGAGTCAGCATTGACCAAGTAAAGTGTTTGGGAATTAAGCGAGATAGCACAGTTCGAGATGAAACAGAAGCCATTAACTCTCTCCAAGTTTTCGGGTTCAATGTCAGCCGTTGAAATCTCCTCGGCTAGACTTTGCGAATCAAAAAGACAGAAACCGAACTTGGATATGATCTTCCAAAAGCCAGTCTCGGTGTCCCAAAGAATAAGGAATGTTCCGCATGGCGACCACTTGCAAAATGTGGTTTTAGGGTCTGATATGCCATGCAAAGTCTTGAGATAAGTCAACGTGGAGTGTTTGGCATTCAAAGACATTTTGTAGATTCTCAAATCAGTGTCTGATTGGAAGATAACAAGATTGAATTGTGGGTTGAAGATGATTGCCCGGCACTTGAAATCAAGTTTGGTCAATAGTGTGTAGCTTAGCGTGAGATCCTTGGATGAGTGGTCAAACTGAAGCACCGCCAACTCGTTTGTGGTGTTCAAATGCAAGAAAAAGTTGTAGTTTGAGTTGTACTCAATGAGTTCGGTATCATAGTACCATTTGAAGTCCAGGAGTTTGATGATCTCATTGTTGAAAGTCTTCAAGTTGAGAATCTGGACCTCCTGGCAGTCGTTGGAGAATATAAGGTTCTGGGAGCTGGGCTTACACCAGAAGCCCGTGATGCCGGCGTTCATCTTGAGGATTTTCACCATGGTCAATTTGACCAAAGGGATGTTTTCGTTCCGCTGGTCGTCGTCAGTTGCGGCGTTGTTGAAGTGTTCCAAGTTCGTCAAGTTGGTGCCTGCTGCCCCACCTTGAATGATAGTCTTCGTGGCCAGCTTGATCAAGTTGGTCAAGTTGAAGCGCGAGCTGTCTGAGGCCAACGGCTTGGAGTTCTGGAGCGTTCTATCTGTATCGTTGGCGTCGGTCACCTCGTATAGCGACCGTGCGTAGTTGATGAAGAGGTGGAAGATCAACACGTAGTTCGAGTTTGTTCGCACGTACAAATTGACGGAGTGGAGCTGGTGCAACTTCGAAGTATCCACTGCCACGTGCCTCGCCTGAGCCTCGACGGATGGACCGTGGGTCTGTAAGCATTCTTGGGTTCGTTTATGGAGCGCCAACGGTAGTAACGACGTAGACTCATAGATCACGACCGTGGAAGACGTGACCACCGCCAAAAGCGGGGTCTGTGGAATTGGTGTCACTGCCACTATCGGCAGCGAGAGTGACAACGGAATCAGGAACTTGGGGCACGAGTTGACCCAGGTCATGTTGATAATAGTGAACGTTGAATGTAGTTGTGTAGATAGTGGAGGCTGCGAATCACCAGAATGAGCCTGTGAGTTAGCGTGGAGTAGACGAAAATGGGAGAAATAGTAGGAGAATGTTTGGATGGTTCGAACCGAGTTGACAGTTGCTATATGAGTTTCTTCCTTTGTTCTTTTTGAATTTTTGGTTATTTGCGTGGAAAGTGGGTGGTGGTTGTCTTGGTGAGAATTGACTATCAGATGCGAATACTAGATGAGGAAAGACCAACCAGTGAGAATGTCATCGATAGTCGAGAATTTCTCGGAAAAAAGCGATCTAAGAACTTATCATGCCATCGATATAATTCCCGAAACTATTCGAAAGTGCTCGGATAAGTGAACACTCACTTGTTGCCAGACTACTTATGGTTTATGGTCCATCACGTCAAACCTGGGCTGATAATAATCCACACAGAATCATAGTCATCTTCTCGGTTTTACTTCGTTCAATCACACTGGACTCCCTACACCAAGTTTCACCATGGATACGTGCTTTTATTTATACATTAGATAAAAGAGGCGGTGTAATGAGATAAAAGATATTATGCCTTCCACAATACAACAACAACCACTCTTAACGGTAAGACTTCTGGAATCTGGCTCTGGCACCACGACCACCGAACTTCTTTGGCTCCATTCTTCTGGAGTCAGCAACCAACAAGGTCTTGTCGTAAGAGGAGAAGATCTTCTTGAGCTCGTTCTTGGAAGCCTCGTCAACGTACTTCTGGTGGTAAGCAACCAAACCCTTGGCAATAGCCTGTCTGATAGCGTAGACCTGAGAGACGTGACCACCACCGGTGACCTTGACTCTGATGTCGATGTTCTGGAACTTGTCCAAGCCAGCCAAGGTCAATGGCTCGTAAACCTTGAAACGCAAGATCTCTGGCTGAACCAAGGTGATTGGGGAACCGTTGATCTTGATCAAACCCTTACCGGCCTTAACGTGGGCAACGGCAGTAGCGGTCTTCTTCTTACCAAAAGTCTGCAATGTTAGTATGGATGAACATGGAGTGATCTGGGGGTCCTGGCTGTGCCTGAAACGCACGGGAGCATGGCGTATGATTGGAAGCTCGTGTTGAGAGTCGCAGCGACTTGCCCAAACGCTGGAAATTGGGCCCATTCTTCGTTACCGCCAAAGATGGCTGGGATGTGGGAAATGACAGTAGCGGAACGCCGGCAACGGGAGGATATTCAGGACAGCAGGCCCGTAAGATTCGGTTGTGTCATGCGGAGACACCGGTGGTGTAACATACCTGGACAGATGGAGTGGACATCTTGATTTAGAAAGATAGGTATTGGAGTGGAAAAAGGAACTGAGGCGAAAAGTTTTTCTGGTTACCACGGGAGTGCATGCACTGGGGGAAACCTGGTGTGCGGAGGGGTACGGGTTTCTTGGCCCCAAACCCAGTGCTGAGCACGAAATGGGCCACCAAAACCGGGCGCCACACCGGGGCCGGTCCGCGCTCACGGGCGGCGTGCAGTGGCGACGGCGACAATTCCGGGCCAAATTGCTGGGCAGGTTGCTCCAGGGTGCAAAATGGGACCCGGTCCCACGCTTACGCGGGGCAGACCCACATGTGCGCACGCGGTCACGGGGTCTGTGACTGCTTTCTCCCCAGGGCCGGCACCCAGCCGCGACACCAATCGTCTCGTGGGCTGCCTGCAGGCACCGCCATCCGGTGTCCAGCCCGTACCTCCATACTATCCACATCCAGTGCGAAAAAAAATTCTTCTCCCAGTTCTTTCTCTCCCACCAACAACCAAAAATGGCTATCTCCAAGAACTTACCATTGTTGAAGAACCACTTCAGAAAGCACTGGCAAGAGCGTGTCAAGGTCCACTTCGACCAGGCCGGCAAGAAGTACTCTAGAAGACAAGCTAGATTGCAAAAGGCCGCCAAGGTTGCCCCAAAGCCTGTGGATGCCTTGAGACCAATTGTCAGATGCCCAACCATCAAGTACAACAGAAAGGTCAGAGCTGGTAGAGGTTTCACCTTGGCCGAGATCAAGGCTGCTGGCTTGTCTGCCAAGTACGCCAGAACCATCGGCATTGCTGTTGACCACAGAAGACAGAACAAGTCCCAGGAGACTTTTGACGCCAACGTGGCTAGATTGCAGGAGTACCAGTCCAAGTTGGTTATCTTCGGCAAGCAGTCCGAGGCTGACGTCAAGCAGGTTTCTGCTGCCGCCACCTTCCCTGTCGCTCAGCCAGCTGTTGAGTCTGCTCCAAGAGCCGTCCAGGTTCCAGAGAAGTCTGCTTACAGAACCTTGAGAGACGCCAGAGATGAGAAGAGACACCAGGGCAAGAGAGAGAAGAGAGCCAAGGAGAAGGCTGAGGCTGAGGCTGACAAGAAGAAGAAGTAAACGTTACATACTTTGGTTAATAATACTGAAACGGTAATTCCGCCCCAGGGCATGTAGCACCACGTAGCGATGGACACGACGAGCATGAGACGGTAGTCTTTGCTTTTTCCTGTTGAGATTTCCTATTGATGCCGTTTTGGTGCATTTGATCTGCCTCTTTACGGCCCCCACTATGTAGCGTTAGTGATTGGTAGCTAAACCTGGAGAAAAGTGCCCAGTCTACATCCGGTGGTTCTACAGCATAGTGAAAGAGGATTATAGATTGGTATTTATCCATATATTACAGTGGCGCGGCAGCACGATTAGTCGAACAAACCGAAGCCCATGTCGTCGTCAGACTCCTCCTTCTCCTCTTCCTTCTCCTCCTCAGCAGCAGCCTCAACAGCACCACCAGCAGCAGCACCAGAGGCACCGGCAGCAGCACCAGCAGCTGGAGCAGCAGAGAAGTTGAAGAAGAACTCCTTCAAGTCCTTACCCTCCAAAGCCTTGGCGAAAAGGTCGGACCAGATTCCCTCGACTTCGACGTTGGCCTTGGACACCAAGGTGCTCAACTTGTCGGAGGTGATTTCAATGTCAGCATCAGCCAAGATCAAGGCGGCGTAGGACAAAGCGGTTTCAGTAGACATGATGAACTAGAGATAATCAATTTAAGCAATAGGCAGACTATGTCTTAGTTTTGACAGATGAGTAAAAGGGTGGAACCAAGGCCGAAATTTTTTTTGGTGGTGCGCGGTGCACGATGATGGGTCACGTGGGCGGTTGGTGGTGGGCGAGGGCTCTAGCCCTGGATGTAGGGTGGCTGCGACACTTTCCGTGTAGGAATTTGCACCCAGTTTGTTAGAGGACGAGGGAGGGAGGGGTTGTTTTGTTTTGGAAATTGCTTTAGGTGGTTTTTTGGTGGTTTTTGGTGGTTTTTGGTGGTTTTGGTGGTGATTCTGTTCTGACTTTTGTTTTGGTTTTTGTTTCGAATCCACTTTAAGTGGAGCTTTGGTCCCTGATGCTCCTACCACTTTAGGTCTGGAGATGGGACAGTGATGCCACATGTAGAGGAGAGAAGTTGAGAGGCCGAGAATGGAAAAAGAGTTTTTTTTGATTTTTTTTTCTGTGACGGTGGGATATCAGATCTCTCGATTTGATGCTCACTTGTGCCTCTTAACTTATTCTTAGTAGTTGTATTTTTGGAACTCCAGTAGTCCATCGCTCGTACTTTACGAGGACATTGTCTGAATGAGCGCTGGCTGACTAGTAAAAATAGGCCACCTTGTGCTGGATTCCGCCTGTATCAGTATAGCGATCGGCAAGTTTCATCCTCCTCGTCCCTTGGTGTATTCTTCTGGTGAACCCTGTACCCTGGTGAACGCTTCTCTCCCCATTTTGACTCGATTCGTCTTGTTGCAAACTACAATTGAGTCACCAAAGCCAGATATCCTAAAATTGCAGCACATTCTCGCTAGAAACTTAATGCTTCTTCTGCTCGCTCCACGTATATTGGGAAGTACCGTCGCTGCGAACCATCTTCTCAAGACCAGCATTTCTCCACACTTGATCCGGTGCTCCTCTCGACAAAAAGAAACAAGGCATCCTATTTTCAGGTTACAATACCAGATTCGACTTGTGAATGCCAGGTTAGACTTGCATGTCCTGGGCAGGGTCGCTACTGGTGTTTCCGTCATACGGTCGTAACTGATACAACTGCAGCTACGACCATCAACACAGTTGCTGCTCGCTTGATCGTAATTGGTACGACGGCCAGCTGTCAACATTAGTCACGCTATTTACAACCTGTAAAAAAAAAACTGGATTCGAAAATTGTCCGCTCATTTTCTCCTTATTCGCATACTGGTGGCCCCAGATCCTCAGTGCGGCTTCTCGCATTTTAGGGTCCTCGTCACAAGCGCATTTTCCCATCACCATCTACCACTGAGATCCCCACTATTCGCTCAACCAACATCCAGCCAAGCGAATTGCATCCTAGAAAATAATTGTTGGTCATGGTCATAGACAATGGGGCCAGATGTGCACGTCCACGTGCCGAGTCTCGGTGATGATAAGATTCTCGCGCAGATCTGTGCGATCGCTATTACAGGACACTATAGAGAACTATAATACAAATAATAATAAATAAGTAAAACATAAACAAAACTCGCCCGTATGTCAGTGGATGTGGCATCACTCCGGCCGGTCTGTCGGATCTGTCGGGTCTGCTATTAATACTAGTCGGCCACAAACAAAACGGCCACAGTATGCCCTCAGACCATGGGTGCGGCCAGCTTCAAACCACTCCGACGAGATTTGCACGATTGTCCGCGATATCCCTGATTGCCGATCAGTGGAACGATCCCAACAATCACGGTCCGAACCGGTGTGGCCGCGTAGTGGTCCCGTCCATGATAAGCTCCGAAGGTGTCAAGATGTAAAGTGTAATTTGGGCGTTCGCATGTACGCGGGCTTAATCTGGACCCACAGTGGCATGCATCTGGCGCCCCCCAAAGGGGCTCCCAATGGCTCCGAATGGGCCCGGTGGTTACATCATGGTCACGTGCACAGGGACAGGAGCGGTGGTCGGGGCCCAGTGGGTGGCTGGCGATGAAACAGCCATTCCTGATGGGGCCGGCGACGATTGCCGAGGCTTGGTATGCGACTGGTGGGATTACGTGGCCAGGGGAAACCGCAACCAATTCCATGCGTCATCTTGACTCCAACGGCGCATGCCACCTACATTCCGGCCGGTTGCAAAGTGCGGCCCAACCTCGCTCCACGTCACTGAAACCTTCCCCACGGCAGACTTTCATTGTCACCGAAGGTTCCTCCACCATCGTGACCGTGTGCCAAGAGGAAGCGGCGGTGCCGAGACAACTCGCACTGTGGGCCATTGGCTGCCATCACCACCACTGGCCGCCATTGGCTCCCACCACCTCCTACCAATTATCGTGATTCATCTGTAATTGCCATTTGGCTGCGAACATCTGCCACCGGCTGTGACCGGCTCCTGCCGGCACCCACTGTAGCTACTAGGTATACAGTTTTAAGTTCCAAGGGGAGCAACACTTGGCTTCTGTCTCCACCCCGATGTCTCACCAGCAACAGGTTAGAAACACCCCCCACCACTATATTTACCTGATCATGAGCGTGGGCAGTATGCGAACCCTGGCGGATCCGGAGCCGAGAATTCAGCAGCGATCGCGGACTTGTGTCGGGCAAGTATGAACTCTACCGCGCATTGACAGGCCATTCGGGCCGTAATGTTGTGGTGAGGCCGGTTTCAACTTCGTAGAGAGCAGATGCGCGGAGGAAATTGGTGGTCGCCTAGCCCCCTCCCCCTCGTGCCCCTTCGCGCAGGAGGCGCTGCAATCGGGATCTCTGTCGGAACAGGCGACGAACATTGTCGCACATGAAACCAGGAATGTTTGAGCGAGAAAATTCGGGGAATTCCTTCTCTACGCAACCAGCAAGCAGGTTGGTGGTGTAGCCGGGGACAGCAACACTGCAGAGGCCGGGTTAACCAGGTGTTTATTGACATGAAATCACTGCCGCATCCCTGTCTATTAATAAAAAGCCCGACGTGAAATCCAAATTTTCCGCGTCGCATTATGCACGGTGCTGGTTAAACAGTCAAGGTGCATGGAAGGTGGCTTTTTGTGGCCGTGGCTGGGATTTATTGCGTTCCTTTTTATATTGGGCTATGTCCGCAGCCACTGCTCCCTCTTCAACCCCATTTTCTTCTCCAGCCATGAAATTCTCTCTATCGCTTGCATCATTGGTCACCGTTGCCATGGGGCTTTCCATCCCTCACAAGCGCTCCACTCTGTGGGACTATCAAAATGATAAGATCCAAGGTGTGAACCTCGGAGGCTGGTTTGTGTTGGAAGCATACATCACTCCTTCGCTTTTCAAGACGTTCGGCAACAACATCCCAGTGGATGAATACCACTTCACCAAGCAGCTTGGCAAGGACTCCGCGCTCAAGACGTTGGAAAAGCACTGGCTGACGTGGTACACCGAGGACGACTTCAAGGCCATCAAAAAGGCTGGCTTCAACCATGTGCGTATCCCTATCGGATACTGGGCTTTTGAGCTCTTGGACAACGATCCTTATGTCCAGGGTCAAGTTGAGTACTTGGACAAGGCCATTGAGTGGGCCAGAAATAACGACCTCAAGGTGTGGGTGGACTTGCACGGAGCCCCAGGCTCTCAGAATGGGTTTGACAACTCCGGATTGAGAGACCAGATCGGCTTCCAGTCCTCTAACAACATCGACGTGACGTTGACCGTTTTGCAGTCCATCTTTGACAAGTATGGAGCCTGGGATTACGAGGACGTCATCTCGGGAATTGAGCTCTTGAACGAGCCATTGGGCCCTTCCGCCGACATGAACCAGCTCGAGAACTTCTACAAGTGGGGTTACGACAACTTGCGTTCGGTGTCGGTGAACAACGTCATCATCCACGACGCCTTCATGCCATTCAACTACTTTGACAAGAAATTCACCTCGGACCAAGGCTACTGGGACGTTGTTGTGGACCACCACCACTACCAGGTGTTTAGCTCCGGCGAATTATCCCGCAGCATTGACCAACACATTGAAACCGCATGTAATTGGGGATGGAGTGCCAAGACTGAGCTGCACTGGAATGTGGCTGGTGAATTCTCCGCTGCTCTTACTGACTGTGCTTTGTGGTTGAACGGTGTGGGACGTGGTGCCCGCTGGCTGGGTGACTACGATGGCTCTTCGTACCATGGTCTGTGTGATGCCTACACCAGCTCCGACAACTGGACCGATGACTACAAAAAGAATGTCCGTCGTTACTTGGAGGCCCAGCTCGATGCATTCGAGCAAACTGGCGGATGGATATTCTGGAACTGGAAGACTGAAGACGCAATTGATTGGGATGTCACAAAGTTGATTGATGCTGGAATCTTCCCTCAACCATTGAGCGACAGACACTATCCTAACCAGTGTGGATTCTAGAATGCATTCAAAAGCCACAGTCCAGCCAAAACGTTTGATTTGCCCAACCTCTAGAAATCTTGTACCGTTAACCTTCTTCTCGCTCTCGCTATTTCTTCTTATTTAATTAATTGACATTATACATGGTAGTGCCGCCTCCTTCATGCACAGTAATGCAGGAAAATGTAGCCGCTATCTAGCAACTTTGCTTCCGAAGGATCCCAATTCTGGACCGGGGCCGCCTTAGCCGAGATGCTCCGTTACGAATTTTACCCTTGCCTTCCACGCGATGGTCTGCATCAAGTCTAGGCTTGCATGGTTGCGGCAACGTTTGTTTATCACACCCTTTTCTTTTTTTCCGTACTTATGATTGGTTTGTGCGGCAAGCGGAAAAACCTCGCAGCGATGTGGCGCCGATAAGGTATGTGTCACCTGCACGAAGATTGATGTGAGTTCGGTGCATTACGAGAATAGTGGCACAGCACGTGGATTGCATTTGAATATTCTCGCTCAGTTGGGCAGGTTTCCGAGTTGGCAGGACTCTTGCCAACTTGCAGGAGCACTGGTTGGTAAACAATAACATCAAAAAAAAAAAAAGAGTTGTGGCTCTAGCGCTGACTATAGGTACTGTAATGTTACAATTCAAATAACTAGTCTCGCTCCCATAATTGGCCATTGCGGCCATCGTTCACTCTTCAAGAGCAACTAAGTCGGTCCTAAGCACCGAAGTCAATCCACTGGAAGACAATCACAAATATCGATTAGTATATAAGCTCTAGATTCTGCCCTTGTTGTTGCTGGGCAGCAGCTTCACAAATGAAGAAACACTCTTATTTTGATAAGTCAATCGAGGCAAACTTCTTTACAGGTGTCTCATCTTGACCCTGAGCAAAGTAGGCCTCCAACGACTTCTGGGCAGCATCAATGGCGTACTCATAATCGGAAATCTCGTTGTACACCTGGCCCGAGTATCTGATAACGATTTTGCCAGCATGAGCAGCAAACGGAGTGTAGGTACGGAACTGTTTGATCTGGTACTCAGCCAAAAACTTGATCAATGGAGCCACATCGGCTGGCTTGCTTGCATCGAACAGCTTGGAGTAGTTTTCGATCGGAATGAACGCAGTGACCATGGCCGAACCCAAAGTCCCCTCTTTGTTTTCAATAACCGAAGATCCAGGCCACGATTTCTCCACGAGTTCGCCCACCTGCTTGGCAAGATCAAAACAGTACTCTCTAATGGCATCCTCTCCACCGCAGACTTCGTTCCGGAACTTGATGGCAGTATCCACACAGGCGACCCGGCCCGTGGTCTTGGAGCCAGTGAACTCGAATTTGTTCAAGAGAAGATCCTCAAGCTGTTCGGCACTGAGCTCTGCATCAGGGTCCAAATATGAGTGACTAATTGGCAATGTCTGGATGGTTCTAAAGTGTTTAGGGTCCACGTACAACACTGCAAGTCCACGGGGCAACGAGAGCCACTTGTGGAGGTTGGACACGTAATAATCTGGCGCAACTGCCGACAAGTCCACTGGGATCAACCCAATGGAGTGGGCACCGTCGATCAACGACACGACGCCGAATTCCTTACACAACTTGGTCAATTCCTCGAACGGCAACTTCATACCTGGCATAGAGACGATGGTATCGAAAAGAGCCAATTTGATCTCGTTCTGCTCGAACACTTTGCGGAATGCCTCCACGATTTCGGCATCAGATAACGGAAAGTTGAGCTCGATCCAAATTGGCACAATTCCGACCCTGTTAGCCAAAAACTTCACGGTATTGGCACATGCTCCGTAGGTGGTGGTGGGCAAGGCAACCTTGTCCCCTTTTTTGAAGGGAAACGATCTCAACACGGTATTCACACCAGTTGTTGCATTCTCGACAAATGCCAACTGCTTGTACGAGCAATTCAACAATTTGGCCACAGGTTTGAGCGACTCCCGGTACATTTCGGGGAGAATGGTGTAGTGATGAGCATCTGGGCTGGCCAAGTCGAGCTCAATGGACTCGTTGAACTTATCAACCACGACCTGGGGTGGGAGACCAAACGACCCGTGATTCACCGGGACAAAGTCGTTGTCGGAGAGAGGAAAGTGTTCCTTTTTAAATTGGTGGCCGAATTTCGTCATGTTTAACCTTTCAAGAGCTGATAAGAGTTGTGGTTTATATATGGAAGCGGAATTGTAGGTGAGTCAGACTTACGAGTGGAGGTTGATTTGTCATTATGCGACTCGGCAAAATTCCGAGCCATACAAGAACGTTATCTGGGCGTTCAGGAATCAAATTACGAGTATGCATTCACGTACGGCGATTGCAGCCACAAATTGTTAGTCATTGTATAAGTTCAGTGACTCCGCAACCAGAAATATTGGTCATATCCTCCAAAAAATATGTCACTCTGTATCAGCACGCCTCGTTGTGAATTCTTAGTAGCATTTCGCACTAAATTCTTACTAGCTTGCGATTGTGAAGACGAACTATGAGGAGCCAATTGCACTCAATATTGGCCATTGAGAGACATAAAATCCGCAGAACAAGAAATCGACCATTTGAATTTCGATTGGTGGTCTATATTTTCTCGATTGTTTCTCCTTTGAGTCCGAGTTTCCTTCCGCTTATTACGAGCTCCCCACTATGGTCTTCCTGTCCCTACATTTAGGGCATTAATTTCGCACCATCTACTCCATCTACTTGGCTCCACATTTCAACTTGCACCGCAATGAGCTTCTTGCGCCTTGTAGCAAGACAGCCGATGTGGAGGACGCAGCTTCGAGCTCCGGTGAGACGATGGCCCGTTTTTCCCGCTCCGATTCGGCCCAGGGCCAACTTTTCCACGGTGTCTTACATAATGAATGCTCGCAAGCAAATTGACCCACAGCAATCGCCAAAAATCAGCACAAACGACGAGCACAAGCAGCAATCGGTACCCGATGAAAAGGAAGAAACGCCTGTCAAGGCAGAAAAGCTCCCCATCACCAAAGAGCAGCTCTTGAGCAAGGCCAACAACATGATCTCTCGACTTGGGATCCGCATCAAGTGGCTCTTGAAGAGGTCAAACCGGCCATTCAACACGGACGACTACTCGGCGCTCTTCTCGTGGTTGATGGTGGGAAACGTGTTGGTGTTGATCTTGGGAACCACCACATTTGTGCTGTTGGTGATCTTCACGTTCAATACGGTGTTTGCTCAGGAATTCGTTGCCAGAAAACTAGGCGAGTTCATCACGAAAAACTCAAAGTTGACGGTGACGTTCGAGCACGCCATTGTTCCGGGCTGGTCCGACGGCAAAATCTCCTTCAAAAAGTGTTTTGTCAGCAAGAGACCGAAATCCACCAATAAGTTCCTCAAGGGTTCTCAGGCCGAGGCCTACGCAAAGAGTATGGATCCCTCATCCCAGGAGGAACCAGAAGACGACGGAAACTATACGCAATTCGACTTGACCATCGAGGAGGTCAACATCACACTTTCGTTCCGAAAATGGGTCAATGGTACCGGAATTGTCGATACCATGGAGATCAAGGGTATGCGAGGAGTGGTTGATAGAACCCATGTGGTATGGGATCCTGAAGATGACGCCACGAACTATAAGAATATCCACCAGTTTGGAGACTTTGAGTTCAACGCATTCACCATGGAAGATGTGCTCTTTACGTTGCTTCAACCCAACGGATTCCGTCCGTTCAACGTGGCCGTGTACAACTGCGAGTTGCTGAAGCTCCGGAAACACTGGCTCTTCTACGACTTCCTCAACGCCAACATCGTGAGCGGATCCTACGACAACTCGCTCTTCACCATCCACAAGAGACAACGGCTCAATGATTTTGACGATGTGGTCATGCCTACTGATGTCACAGACACAACTGCCTCCTTGCCTTGGAAGAGGGTCAATCGGTGTCGTGTGGACTCCTTGAACCTCGACCACTTGAACCGAGGATTGGAAGGTCCATTTGGCTGGATTTCCTCCGGTAAAGTGGACATGATTGGCGATGTCATGGTTCCAGAAGACTCTAAGGATCTCAATGTGGCTGAAATCGTGAGTATCATCACCCAGTCAATTCATAAGGAAGCCACACGGTACCGCAACCCAGATGTGAATATCAAGAAGCTGGACCACATTTCCAGATTGACCAACGACAACTCGACGGAAACCCACGACATTCTGAAGTACTTTGTGTTGGACTTGACCATCCGTTTGAACAATGTTCGTGCGCTGGTGCCATTCAAGGCCCCGGAACTCTCATACGTCAACTATGCCTTGATCAGGCCCATTGTCGCTTACATCAACCTGCGCAATGCCTTCATCGAGATCAAGAGCAGAGTGGTGAAAAACATCGAGGACTTCAGCGGGTCGTGGACCGTCTACGACTCGTTGTTGATGGACGACATCTCGGAAGAAGTGTACGACAGCTTTGTCAACTACGTGGCCAACGATGAGGCTCGTCTCGTCCGCATGCGGAAGGTGGGGTTCTGGTCGATGCAATTACTTCTCCAGTTCATTGTGTTTGGACTCGGGGCGTTGACATGACCGCCTCCGCCTCTAATGATTTTACGATTCAAAACGACCTTTGTATATAGACTAATTCAGAGCCGCAACACAAGCACGAGCATGGCCACGTAGCTGGCAAGACTGATGGTGGTGAGCATGAGCACTGAGTCCCCAGCCGTGCGGAACTCCACCGTATCCTTCTCGGCGTTGTAGTAGGTGTCGACGGTACCAGCCTTGACGACTCCCATGAAGAAGAGCAAGCATCCGTAGGCAGTGTAGGCAGTGCCAATGGGAAGAAACTCCAGCGAGAAAAGCTTGATGATCACAATGGAAAACGAGAGGCACGAGATGGCCGTCCGAAGGTAGGCACCCTCATAGGTTCTCTGGTGGGCTCTGACGTCGAGCTTGAGTCCCTGGTCTAGATCGTCAATACGGGACTGTTTGCGTCCAATAGGTTCCGGCATCAATTCTGGATTGGCGCTGGTACAGTGAATATAGAGGTTAGGCCAGTGCCTAGTGAAGTTCCTGGTTTCTGGGAAGAAAAGGTGTAGTTGAAGGAGTGTGGAGTCGCAGATTGTGAGTGTGCACGAGAATCAACTACTACTGAGGAAACCAGAAAAAGCTACCTTCTCCTCCGGGAATCTTCAACATCCAGCGTATCGCGAATCATTGCACATATCCGCACTACTTCTTCTTAATTCCAACCAAAGAATCTCACTTATTGCTCCAGAATTCCATGGCACCTAAGAAACATCTCGTGACTCTTAAGGTTCAGACCGAGTTTCTCAAGACGCTTCCGGCGATTGCGCCGCCAAAGCCCAAAAGAGTGAAGAAGGTGGCTGCTGAAGACAAAAAGGGCGCTGCTGGAACGAACGGATCCGCCTCGGTTTCCAAAGGCACGTCGCCAGCGTTGAACGAAGAACCTGCAAGTCATAGAATCAATACGGGACCCAAGGAGATGTCAACGGCAGGGTTGACGGTGAACAGCGTGAACCAAACGCTTGACAAGTCGGGAACGCCATGCAAAAAGTGGGGACGCACCACGCGCCAGTTCAAGACATTCAGTGGGTTCAAGGTGAAGATCAAGACATGGAGACACAAGCCTGAGAGCAAGGTCAAGCACGAACGCAAACCGTCGGTGTCGGGAGTTGAACAGCCAGAGGCTCCAGCTGCTCCGACATCTCCATCTGCTCCAGCTGCTCCAGCCACCGTCACAGCCTAGTATCGAAGCCATATTGAATTCTACTGCAACCCGACGTTTGGTCGGCGAAACAACAATCACGGCTAATGGATAGCATGGCATATATTGAAACATTGCATTTCTGGGCTGTGATTTGAGATTCACGAGAAACGGACTCTCTGCTTCTTTGGTTCCCTCGTTCTGGATCCAAATTAGTGACTGGCATTTCAGGCTAGAAAGTGACAGTGGCCGAAATGAACAACTGGGAACGCTCATCAAGCATCAGAAGATCACAACTGCGTTCGGACATTATTATATCTGTTAGCATGCAGCAACAGATCATGATCTCGCTTCACAACCACCAATATCGACCGTATACTCCTACAAGGACAGGAGTGGACGTGAACAAAAAGTACAAAAATTATACGAATCACAACTTTTCAAACTCAAATCAGCTTCTATATCCATAATTAAGCACCATGAGTACCGCTCTATATCTTCTGCTTCTTTACTCCATCTCCAATACCTCCACCTTCATATAAATCTCACCACAATTACCTACTCACCACTTCACCAATGAAGATCCTGGTTCGATGTGGCCTTCGGAGTCTTCGTCACTATTCCAATGTGGTAGCCAAGGAGTCTTCTTCTCAGGCTAATCACGCTATTTCCAATAAACAGCTCTTGTACCTCACAGACCCAGTTACTCCAGGATCGATTTTTTTCCTTCCTCACGGTACGAGAATCTTCAACAAGTTGGTGCAATTCATGAAGAATCAGCAGCTCAAGTATGGATTCCAGGAGGTCATCACTCCACTCATCTATAAAACGAGTTTGTGGCAAACCTCGGGCCACTGGGACAATTACAAAGAGGATATGTTCAAAGTGGTGGGAAACGACTTATCGAAGGAAGAGTTCACTGAAGGGGAGGAGCATCTCCACGAATACGGATTGAAGCCCATGAACTGTCCTGGGCACTGTTTGATCTACTCCAAATTTGAGAGATCCTACAACGAGTTGCCCATTCGGTTATCGGACTTCTCGTCATTGCATAGAAACGAAAGTAGTGGTGCCTTGTCTGGTTTGACCAGAGTGAGAAGGTTCCACCAGGACGACGGTCATATTTTCTGTGAGCTTGGCCAAATCAACGAAGAGATCACAAACACGATCAACCTCATCAAGGACACCTACAATGTGTTTGGCATTGACAGCACGAAAGACGTTGATTTCTTCCTCAGCACCAGACCCGAAAAATACATGGGAGACGCAGAAACGTGGGACGAAGCTGAGAGACAATTGGCTGCAGTCTTGGACAAATCTGCTGGAGAAGGTGGCTGGTCAATTAGAGAAGGTGACGGTGCATTCTATGGACCCAAGATCGATGTGCTACTCACCGATGCATTCGGCAAGAAGCACCAGGTTGGTACCATTCAGCTTGACTTTCAACTTCCGTCCAGATTCCAATTGAAGTATATCTCTCAGGACGGCAACCGTGACAACCAGCCCATTATGGTGCACAGAGCAGTATTTGGGTCTTTGGAAAGATTCTTTGCCATCTTGTTAGACCACTACCAAGGTAAATGGCCATTCTGGATCAATCCAAGACAAGCAATCATCATCCCCGTTTCCAGTAAGCACGATGCCGATGCTGAGAGAATTCAAAAGCAATTGTTGGGAGACATTGTCACTGATGCCGCAGTTGCACCCATGACTGGCTACAATTTCTACGTGGATGTTGACAAGAGAACTACAACTGTGGGTAACCGAATTAAAGAAGCCATCCAAAAGGGATATTCGTACATTTTGATGGTGGGTGACAAGGACTTGGAGAATGGAACTGTGTCCATCAGATCCAGAGATAGCAGACAAGTTTCCAACTTGACAGTGGAGGAGATCTACAAGAAGTTTGTGGAGCTCGAGAAAAACTACCAATAGATGCCCAGGGGCACAATCTGTACATAGGTTAATTGTATATTACATTTTACTCTGCCCCGTAGTTCCTTGACACAAGAATCTTCTCCAACTGCAACCACAAGTCTCTGACAATCATCTTGTCTCTAAATCTCTTTTCACCACGATCCACCTGCACCACCGAGACGTTCCAATCCTTGATCTGTTTTGGAATGACGTCTCCCTGGTACGACACAAAGAATCCTGGGTATTTCTGGAAAAGCACCTCGGGCTTCGAGTACTTATATTTGGCAAATTGCCAGGCCTGTCCTGTTGTGAAGACTGCAATCACACGGTCCCAGTACTCTGGTTTTGTGAACAAATCCACGTTGTCCACCACCATGATTGACTGTGCGCTGGAAATCAATTTGTCTGAAGGGTGGTTAACAATCACCACGCCGTTATCTGATCTTTGCATCGATGGCTCAACGAAGTGGCCCTCTTCTAAAAATTCCTTGATGTTGCTCAAGGAGAGAAGGGCCGTTGTAGCTGGAGATATGATGATAATAGGCTGCTTTTTGGCAGAGGCCTGCGATCCGTGAAGTTGAGAAGTTCTGGAAGACTTTGGCTTCTTCAACTGCGACGAGAGACGCTTGGCATCGGAAATGAGGTTTTTTAGAATGATGTTCTTGGTGCCCCGCAACGCAGCGTTGTGGTCTACCGAGTCGATCTCGAGCTGGGAAATTCTCTCCATTTGAGGGTCATCAAACTTGCGCTTTTTGTCGGCGTGCTCAGCCAGCGAGGCCTGACCGTTGGCACCAGCGGATTTATCCAGTCCAGCATCCTTAATAAACTGACAGCTGTCGGAACTTCCGTTAAGCCAGGTGGTTAATTCGGCCTTGACCAAGAATTTGAAGTCGGGAATGCCATTCTCCAAGCACGCATTTTTGTAGTCAACAATGGACGATTTATCGTGCATCCAGCAGAAAATGACTGCCCGAAGAGGCTGGGGCGAGTCTTCGTTGTAGAAATTCGTCACTTCATCAAGTTTGTATAGTTTGTCGTCGTCTCCATACTTGACATGGGTTGCATCTTTCACGCTTGTGGTTTCCGTTTGAGAATCTGAGTCCGATACCGTGACCAAGTTTAACGGCTTATTTGCGGTGACCGCCTCCCGCAACTTTCTTAATGCCTCCATTTTGGCTTAAGTTGAGTTAACGATTTTTTGGAAAGTTGGTTTTGGTTTCGGTGAGTGCTGGCTGTATGTAGGACAGATTGGAGGCACCAAGAAGAGAACAACAGATTCAGAACTGATTTTTATTTTAGACTTTGAATACAAATGTTTTGGCTGTTTCTACTTGAGGTGTATGTTGCACATTTCTACGAATGGTGTCTTTTTTTTTTGTCTTGGTGGTTCGAGTATTGACCAAACCTGTGCGATTGTCAATAGTGAGCACCCACGCCAAAGAACATAGTGTTACACCATTTCCAAATTCTGTTCTTTTTTATTGAATTTTTCTGATCAGAAAACTTCTGCTATTAACTGCATTTCTGGTAAGCTTCTGAATTCGGGGAATTCATTAAAATGTGGAGCCTCCGATTGTCGAAATGAGAAGTAGCTTAGTATAGTGACTAACTTGTTGCCATGATCGTTGTCATTTGATAGCTTGAGACAGAGTGATATCAGCAGCAAATACTTGAAGCAAATCAAACTGATCAGCATCAACATACTGGGATCATTGGCTATTTGGCTACAAAATTTAATTGAGTAAAATAGTATCGAGTTATATAGTCTAGGCATCAGCGACAGCTTCCTCGCTGGATTTGGATAGCGAAGCTCGAGCTCTGTTTAAGTTAGCTCTTCACTTTTTGTTAAGGACAGCATCAATAATCTCACCTGCAGCAAGAAGATTCTCGTCCGTGTAGGTAGGTGCAACCACCTGGATACTTCCTAATCCTCCCTGGTAGGTTTCGTTGTCGTATTTGGCATAAATGCCATCAAGGTGCTCGGGGTAACGAGAGTGGTCCTCCTCATAGTCGCCTTCAGTCACACCAAATGGGATGGCCAAAGCTGGGTAGTTCATGAGATTCCACATGACAGTATATGGTGCAATTCCATAAGTATCATGAGGTGGAGCACTTGAAGGAGCCACTGGAGATAACAAGACATCCAAATGATTATCTTGGAAGACACTATGCCATGCTTCGCTCATGGATGTTTCCTCCCTGAGCAACGAAACCACCTCTTTCATGGTGCTAGGCATCTTGGGGACGTAGTGTTCAATACCAGACTGGCCCAACGATTTGATAAGAGGCTCACCGGCCCTGAACATTGGCTCCAATGGCGAAACCTCGCCTTCCACCTGGATACAAAACTGTGCAAACGATATACGCCATGCTTCGTCTTAGTCAGGATGGTTGGTGATCATCACCACCTGGTGGCCAGCCTCTTCCAACAACTTGGCTGCACGCAAAAGGTTCTGCTTGACGGGAGGGTGCACCGGAAGTTTAGGGTCCTCCAACAACACACCAATCACCAACTTGCGCTCGATACTAACCTCTTGGTGTGGGATGTTTAAGGTTGTGTAGTCAAGTTTCCATGGCTCCAAGTCGAGGATGTTCTTGAAAAAGAACTTCAAGTCGGCGAAATTTCTGGCCAAAGGACCAATACAGGGCAAAATTCCGATATGGATGTCTTTCACCACGTCGTGCTGCTTTCCATAAGGAAGACGATCGGCCGATGGCTTGAATCCGTAGGTTCCACAGCATGCACTGGGAATACGGATCGATCCCGCAACATCAGTTCCAACTCCAAAAATAGAGCCTTTTTGACGAACCAAGGCACCCTCTCCACCTGAGGAGCCACCGGCAGTGAGCTTGGGGTTGTTAGGATTGAGAGTTCTTCCAAAGACGTTGTTCTCGGAGTCCGCAGTCATCATGGTCTGAGGAATGTTGGTCTTGATGTAGAGAACCGCACCAGCCTCCACAAGCATTCTGGTCATGACAGACTGCTCAAGCTTGCTAGCATTACCAATATGAACCACGAACCCGAGCGTGGTGTCCACACCCTCGACGTTGAGACAGTCTTTCACCGAAATGGGAAGTCCATGGAAACAGCCCACGGGTTTGCCATGTTCGGCAAGGTAGTCGTCGAGCTCAGCAGCCCGCTTCAATCCTGCCTCAAAGAAGATCTCTGTTCCACAGTTGGTGAGCTGGGTAGCTATCGCAGCCCGATGCATAAATGCCTTGGCCACTTCCACCGCAGACAACTCGGCCAGAGCCAACTTTTTCGCCAAAACAACACCCGACTCAACGTCGGTGATGGCCAATTCTGCTTCTGTCATAAGCTCATAGGGTGCTTGCAAGATATCTTGCTGGTGCTTCTCAATTGATTTCTGGTCAAGAAGCCATTCTTTGGGAATCTGAGCAAGAGTGTCTTCCTTTTTAGCAGCAGCGAGTGCTTCCCATGTTGGTGTGGTCATTTCTGTGATCTGGAAAATTTCACCATCCTCAACTCGGGGATCCCTCCACTATATGGGCGGAGCTGTCAACGGCCAGCGTTTTAGGTTTAGCGCACCGTTAATGCCGCACTGTGCTCATGTGCGAGATCTGACATGTCAAGATCTTCACGTTGTTGTAGATAAGCACCAATTAGGCATAGCGCAGAAGCAGATAAGAGAAAATCTCCATTGTGGCTCAGGCTGGACATTCCGTTCCCGGTCATCTCCAACTTACGGGGAGAGCACGTGCTTGTTAAGGTGGTCAACGGCTATCGTAGACCATGCATGTCAAATTTCGGCACCTACATTTGAAATGCCGACCTTGCAGACAGAGATAAGACGTAGACCTTTTGCTTCCGTTTTTGGTATGCCGCCATCAAGTTACCCCACCATCCTATAAACGTCCACCCGACGTTGTGCATGCGCCCTGTAACTGATTGCAATTTGCGACGCTTATCGGTTTTGCCGGGAGCGACAGGGCAAATCAACAAGTTTCTCACAGTGAGAAAACTCAACCAAGAGAGCCAAACTTGAGTAGCTTCATGGGTGTCGAAAGAAGAAGCAGAATCCACCGGATCAAGATGGCCGAAACACGGCTTTCCCGACTTATTGGCCGGCCCCGTCTCAACATTCCTTTAATTGCGAGTAGCCTTTATCGAGCGCGTAGTCGACATGCATGGCTTGTTATCTCGAGATACTAAATGTTTCAACTACGGCGAGAGAAAAATTGGTGTATAAATGGAAACCCACCCAGAGACTTCAAATTATCATACCCATACTAACAAGGTAAAAATGATATCGGATCCAATCATCAAAAACGACTTGGACGTTCCAGGCACTGAGCTCTTGGTGGACAAGAACCACCTTCTCGGATTAGCTGAAGATGGTACTGTTGTCTATGTGCCACAACCTTCTCGGGATGCAAACGATCCATTGAACTGGAGCACCAGGTGGAAACTTGCTCAGGTTGCAATTTTGTACTTGTATACTCTTGTCAATGCGGCTGGCCTGAACTGGGTGGGTACGTTATACCTGTTCTTTATCCAAGATTTCGGAGTCACATACAACCAGCTCAATCTTGCTTCTGGTTTATCGTATTTGCTGCTTGCTATCGGATGTTGGTTGTCTGGGCTTTCTGCCAGCTTGATGGGAAAGCGTTTGACTTTTATCTCGTCTAGTTTTCTTGTTTGCATCGCTGCTTTGATTTTCGCAATCAAGAAGGACTACGCTGGATTGTTTGCTTACTTGTGCCTCAATGGAATTGCAGTTGCCTCCATGGATACCCTTGTGGAGGCCTCCATTGGTGAGCTTTTCTTCTTGCACCAGCACGGAAAGTTCATGGCAGGTTACTCTTTCTGTTTGGCCCTTGGATCAGGTATGGGTCCTGTCCTTGCTGGTTACTTCAACCCTTGGGCATGGTTCAGCTACACGGTGATCATTCTTTCGGGAGCGATCCTCATCTTGCAGGTTTTCTTCTTCGAAGAGTCGACCTACCAGAGACTGGAGGTTGTTGTGACTGTAATTGGCCAGCCCAGCAATGATTATGCAACTGACTCATCCAAAGGTGCCGAAGATCAAAACTTGGAAGTGTATCTGCACCACGGCTCGGAAGATGAAGTGGTGGGAACCAGAAGAACACTCGTTCAGAGAATGGCATGCCCAATGCCACAAGGCAGGGATTGGTCAATCTTTTTCCGGGTCTGTATCTCTCCTTTCCTTACTCTCAGATATCCTGCTGTGATCTGGGTGTCCATTGCCTATGGAATTCAGATTTGCTGGCTTTCCTTGATGGGTGTTACTATGGCTCAGTTCTACTCTGCTCCACCATACTTGTTCTCCACTACCGACATTGGAAACCTTAACTATTCCGGTGTTATTGGTTCGGTTTTCGGCTTTGCAACTATTATGTTGAGTGACAAGTACCACGTCTGGAGATCCAAGCGCAACAACGGAATCTCTGAGCCTGAGTTCAGACTTGAGATGATGTTTTTCCCCATTATCATTAACACTTTGGGTCTTTTCTTGTACGGATTTGGTCCAGCCTACTCAATGCACTGGATTGTTGGAGCTTTCGGAACTGGTATGATCTGTTACGGTATCTTGTGCTTGGTTGGCCTTTCCCTCACCTACGTGATGGAGTGCTATCCTTTGCAAATCTCGAAAACCATGGTGGTGATTTTGTTTATCAGAAACCTCATGGGAACTGTATTCAACTGGGTATTCCAGTACTGGCTCGATGCCATGGGTATCAAGTCTTTGACTATTACGTTGGCTATGATCTGTTTGGCTGTGAACGGAGTGGCTATTGTGTTTATTCTCTGGGGTAAAAACTTCAGAAAAGCTACAAGCAAGACTTATCTTGCCGCTGTCGGGAAAGAAGAGTAAATCAGTGATTTTCTCTACCAGAATAATGTTTAGTTTGGTCGAGTTTGATGTTGAGCATCGGACCACTGCGACATACTGGAAATAAAGGTGCGATTTTTGTATGATACACTAGTGCCCACATGGACCAAACCTAGGCTCAAAATAAGAAATTTGAGAGGTTATCGAAGCAAGAAGCTTAGACCTTCCGAAATAGTCATCCGCCTAAATTTCTGGAAAAAATAAAAACTCACTCTCCAAAAATCTTATCGCCCGGGTTGTCTTTCCTATCAATCCACAGCCATTATGCAGTGCGATACCAGTCATTCTAATCAGTAACTACTACTAATGACTTTGAAGGACGAGGTAAAAATATGGACAGAGGACGCATTCAAAACTCTAGAGCGTGCCAAACAGCTTTCTTCGCTGGCGCAGGCAGTTCTAGAATCCACAGACCATATCTTGAGAGACCAGCTACCGAACCGACTCCACACGGCGGAAACGCTGATGAACCAGGTCAAAAACCAGCATGCTAACATCACTGCATTGGTGGAGCATCTTCGGTCGAAAGTCCAAGACAGCATAATTCGCACATACACTTCTGCTGTCGACAAGCAACTTGTTCCAGCATTATCCGGCCTCGATAAGGCATTGAAGCTTTTGGACCACACCCAAGTGCCACTGCACCTCATAACCGACAGTGAAACTGGGGTGGACAGCCATAAACTCAGCGATTTCGTCTCGCATGATGTCATTGACAAGCTCCGGGCCAACATTTCTGTTCACCGCAACAACTGCCAGAAGGCAATTGATTTACTCGAGTCCCAGTTAGACAACTTGCTTGATACGGCCCACAAAAACAACAACAAGTTCAGCCGATGCACCAAGATCTACGACTCCCAGGTGGTGAGTGTTCAGATGATCATGCGCTATGCCCTCGCCCCGGTGTCGCTGCCCAGGGCCAACTCCAACATTGTCAAGACCATCTTGAAAGAGAATGCCTCGTTGGAGCAAGAGTTGGTGAGTCTTTTGGAAATGCTAACTAACCATTATGACCAGTGTGTTCTCGCACAATCACTCTTGCGAGAGGAAGCCGATAGCAAAATGGATTTCGAGGTTCTCCACAACGATGCACTTGAGCTTCCCTCGGTGCTCAAGGAATTCGGTGGTATCCACGATATTATCATGAACAACGAGAGCCGTGCAGCGAAATTTGTTGATCAGAAGCTTCCCCATATTGAGGATGTGGCTACTCAATGTGAGGAGCTCATTCTGTCGTACAATCGCTTTAAAAGTGAAGATGTGGTGCAATTTGTGCTTCTAGTCTTGAAGTGCGAAGAGATCTTCAGGCAGAATTCTGTCGAGATGAAATCCGTGTCGGGCAAACATACGGTGGAGATCTATTCGGACGTGGTTAATCAACTCACCTACCACTACACTCAGTTCCATACCATCTACCAGCTGAAATACTTGACCGAGCTTCACTATGAGCAGTTTGTCTATCCCCGCAAATACTTGAAGCTCCTCAACGATTTCCTCAACCAGAACCTTCTACAAATAGAGGAAGAAGAGAGGCAGAGACGCCATCACTGGCTCCAGAAGTATGGTAATTTCATTCCAAAAGACTTTGTTTTGCCTGGTGAATACAACCAGCCTACAGTGGTGCAGGTCGTAAGTGAAGGTTTGGACAGTATTCAGTCTTCAACGGCACAAGATGAAGAAGACAGATTATTGGAGCTCATCAAGGCCCACCGCAATGTCCGCGGATGAAACTTTCCTGCTCAATGCCTTTTTTCTAAGAAGTTGTGGACTACTTGTTGGAGATCCACCATGTTTGGGTATGCAGGCTAAACCATCTCTATATTTAACTAATAGACAACCAACTCTTCCCCAATGTCCAGGTATTCTGGTGGGATAAGCTTTGCAAAGTCTTCATCAAGCAAGCAATCTGATGAGGATACAAATCAATCCATGGCGGAGAACCCGCCTCAGCGAATGTCGATGATGAGCTCAATTCATAATGACTACTCAGAGTCTGAATCAGAAGAGGAAACTCCCAACCAGATGAGCTCCATGGTGGCAAACCTTGGTCTAGCATCTCAGCCAAGCCCCAATGTCAATCATTATGATGGTTCTGACTCCAATGTTCAGCGTTACGGAATAGGAGCAAAGCTCATGATGCAAATGGGATATAAGCTGGGCCAGGGCCTTGGTACCAACCAAGAAGGTATAGTGAATCCAATAGAGACAAAGTTGAGACCTCAAGGTCTTGGTGTTGGTGGAATCAGAGAGAAAGTGCATTCATCCAGTGACTCTGAGGAGGAAACTGAGAGACTGGCCAAAGTCGAGTTCTCGAAGCCAACCTATGACTTATTTTCGATAATTGAGGCCCTCGAGCAAAAAGGTGTTGAGGTTCCACTCAAGTATAAGGAACTAGCCGACTCAAAGCTGGGGAACTCACTGGAGATAGAGAAGCTTTACCTCAGGCTCATTGGGGCCAACACAGAGTTGGAGAAACTTGACTCTCAGATAGGGCTTTTGAACTTTGGGATTGGAACGGCCACAAATCGCTTACAGCAGGCATCTCAGAGAAGCGAGCAGTCTCAAAAGCTTGTGGATCTACTAGAAGAGTCAAAAACAGACACCTTGGAAGACACTACGTTGTTATTGGAAAGGCTCAGCGATGAATTTGGAACCTATGCGGGCATAGAGGACTTATTCGTCACCGTGGCGTCCGAGCATTTGCCGGAATTGACGAAAGCTGCAGAAGTGTCAGAAGATGAGTTTGTCTTCTTGAGTCAGTGGGCCATGAGTTTCAGAAAAATTGTCAACTTCTCGGAGGACCAAGCACTTAATCGCTGGGACCAAGCGATTCTTGGATACGTTCAAACATTGGTGAAAGATGAGACAGAGGCATACGAGAAGATCAGAGACACACTAGCATTCTGGCTTGACTCGCCTATCATCATTAATTCAGAACTTGCTCGGCAAGCCTGTCAGGAATCCATAGTCTGGCCATTTTCACAGAAGTTGTTCTCACAACGTAAATTGAATTCGACGTTGGACGCAGATGCTCTTGACTTTTTGGCTCAATTTCCTGATGAAAATAATTTCTCAGTTCTCATCTCTCGTTACCGTGAACATTTCACCAAGTGCTGGCTGGAACTACCCGTTCATTCTGACTATTGGCATTTTTACAAAACCAATATTAAGGAAACATTGAGTGCATACTTCAAGATCGAAAGAGATCTCGAAGATGGAGGCATTGACGCAAAGCTTGATGCCTTCTCGATCGAAGCAATGCTACTGGCGCTCATGAAAGTCTTGCGGGCTGTTCATTCGAATGTACTCAGCAGCCAGTTGAAGAGTGCAATTGACATCTTGTTTGATCTCACGCACAGTGTATCTGCTTTGACTGGTGAACAATTGGAGATTCTTCTCCAGTTCTTGGTGTTAAACCCGTTGGTAATTGGAATCTCTCACCAGATCAAACTGGTAGCAGACACGAATGCATCGCAACCAAGCAATGGGACCAGCTTGACACGAGAATTCGAAGAATGGATATTCTTCTTTCAGCAAAAGATCGGGAAGTATGCACTGGTTGAGCCGATCATAGCTTGGTACATAAACAAAGCTCTAGGCTTGTTCAGTTCCTTCGCTAATGGTGAGGGTGGGTCGCTGAAGTTGGTGTTGCCTTCTTACAGAGGGAAGCAGTTACCTCTGGATGAGGACATCCTCGAGTTGTTACTACCGAGAAACAAGTCTCGCATTGGAACTGGAGTCGGAACACCAATGCATCTGCTCATTGCTACATTCAAGGACGTGGTGGAGAATTATTGCATGGCCAATGGGTTTGACTTCCTTGCCGATCGAAAGGGTCTCTATCACAGGGCATATCTTATCAGAAACCCCGCAAATGGCAAGGAAATTAAGTGTCAGATTGTGTCTAATGTTTTATGGGTTGGTCCTGACACTGAAAGTTCGCAACCCATCAGTTTAGATAGCTTATCTGACTACATTGGATAAGTCCGATAACATCAGAGCCGTATGTTACGTTCTAGGTAATTTTTTCGGGGTTTTTAATGGAATTGGCCCATAGAAGCGGTGTAAATTTCAAATAGTATGGATAAGAGCCGCGCCTACCATTGTCGGATCAATGCCACACCTTATCCGACGATAACTGATAAGTGTGGATTTCACAGTCAGATCGGAGAGCCACACTCAAAAGGTGTTAAATACCCACCATGGATTATTCAGCAGACCCCAAATGTCTCCTTCTACTCTTGTTGCGCCCTCAATTGACCACTTGATCTCCAAGAGGTCAATCAACAGATCCTTCAGTCACTTCGCTCGTGATAAAAACGAGGATGAGCCTGCCAACTTCAAGCCACATCCCAAGCCGTTGGCGATTGGCTTGGGAACTCCCAACAATCAGTTCTTCCCTGTGGAGAAGTTGACTGTGACCGTCAAGGAGTACCCATTCCAGGAATCGTTGTTCACTGACGATGTCAAGGAAACAACCATCACCATCAACCGGGCCTACGATCCGAAGGAAAACCTCATTGGTACGGCCCAAGCTTTGGAATACGGCGATATCTTTGGACTCCCATCGTTCAACAAGGTGTTGTCTGAGTTTGTCGAGAAGGTGCACCAGCCAGGATACTCAGATTGGTCGTTGATCCCCACCACTGGGTCTGGAGATGGCTTACACAGAGTAGCCGATGCTGTGGTGGATCCTGGCGACATTGTGTTGATGGAAGAATTCACTTTCACTCCATTTGCCAATGCCGTGAGAAACTGTGGAGGTATCACAGTCCCAATCAAGTTGAACCTCGAAATTGGAGACGTGGATGTCGACCACTTTCAGAACTTGTTGGAGAACTGGGATGAGTTGAGACCGGAATATCGGGGCCGCAAGCCAAAAGCATTCTACACCATTCCCACCTGTCAAAACCCTACTGGAATCACACAGTCTGCCGAAACCAGAAAGAGAATTTACGAGTTGGCCTCTATCCACGACTTCATTATCTTTGAAGACGACCCTTACGGATACTTGACCTTGCCACCGGTTGCAAAGCCAGACACTGCTACGTTGAAGCTGTTCGATATCAGTGTTGAAGATTACCTTGACAACCACTTGTATCCTTCATACTTGCGGTTTGACACCGTGGGAAGAGTGATCAGATTGGACTCTTTCTCCAAGATTCTCACACCGGGTCTCCGTTTGGGTTGGATTGTCGCTCACAAGAGTGTTATCGAGACCATCTCCAAGTACACCAACATTGTGATTCGTGCACCCTCTGGAGTTTCGCAAATGTTGGTCGTCAATGTTATCAATCAAAAGTTTGGTGGTGTCAATGGCTTCTTGGAGTGGATTCTTAAGATGAGACTTGCCTATGCCCACAGAAGAAATGTGTTGGTGACGGCTTTGCAAGATACTGATGCCTATAAAAAGGGATACTTCCGGATTATTAGTGCAGCAGCTGGAATGTTTGCCTCATTGGGATTGAACTTGCCTGAAGACGTAGACTACATCTCCAAGATGAAGTTGTTGAACTACAAATTCTTGGAGCATGGAGTTACTTTAGTGCAAGGATTCAGAATGGCTGTTGATCAGGAATTCAGTAAGGATAGTGCCAACTTCATTAGGGTGTCGTTTGCTCCGCTGGAAAATGATGAGGTCATTGCCGAAGCCGGAAAAAGAATCGGCGATGCGGTGAGTGAGTTTTTCGAAAACGGCTTGGAGTACTAGCTACTGGGTGCAAATCAGCGTGCACAGTATGGATATGCGTATATTCAATAGGAAAAAGTGGAACTACAAAGTAGATTGTCTTTTAGATATCGAACTTCACCCACCTTGAGTCATGCTTGCCAGATCGTCTTTCAGGGCCGGAACAAGAGCTTCTGTTCAATTCACAAGGTTTAACTCCGTGAAAACCAAGCCCAAGTCCTTCATGGACAAAATTGGAGACGAGAAAACCAAGGAATCTCAGAAGACCATCAAGATCGTTCGCATGATTGGGGCTGGCTCCATTGTCACGGTGCTTTGCTCTCTTTTCTGGGCCAGCTCCTTGACTGCGCCCGTGAAGGAGACCTACGAGGATGTTCCTGATTTGTCGAGAGATGTGAGAAAGTCTTAGAAGGAGCTGACCTTTAATGAAAGATGCTGAGAGTTTGTAAGTCATGAGTAGCTCTCAATGACTCCGAGATCCTTCTCAGGTTTCCGTTTGATCTTTTTACTTGTACATAGCGATCAATCACCAACAAATGTGGCCATGAACACGTTGAAGTGTAGAAGATCTTTCGTAATGCACTCGAATTTGATGAGGTTGCCTATCGTGATAAAAGACGACTTTTTCTATCGAAATCTCTGGAGAAACTTTCACGAATGTCCAATTTTGAATTTATTAACTGTGTTTATTCTTTCTCTTGAACTTCTCTATACTCCATGGAATGAGATTTTTGAGTGCGATTAGTTGAAACATGGAGAAATCGTAAACTAACACTGTGACCCAAAAGACTCAATCACACGCTAGGAAATAGCCAAATGGAAAAAAGCGTAATCTAAGCACTATACCAAGATGGAAACGCTATTAAACTCCCAAAACTACTAAATATGAGCCCTCCAAAGCCTAATATCACACCAATGCTTTTTGCTATATAGACTTGGATGGCCACCCCATCAGCACCAGCAGAGTTTACGGCAATACCGAAATTTTTCCAGATTTCAAAATCAAATACCCTATTTAAGCTCTAGACTACAGAATATCTTCTCCGCTTCACCATCTCATCTGGATTCGGTATCTCCATTCTGTTCCGGCTTAGTCATCGATATGCAAGACCGAGGCCAAAAATATTTCCATGGCTACTACTTGACTTGCTGCTGCCATGTATAGATCTGTGTTCAAAAGTGCATTGCGCCACGCTCCAGCAGCCAGACGGATGTCTACTGCTGCTCCCAGAGCCTCGGCATACTTCCCCAAAGTGGCGGTGGGTGCCTCGTTGATCGCCTCTTCCATCTTCATTTTGCCATTCGCTGCCGTGGACAACGACACCGACAAGAAGAAGGTGGCCAAGGACAAGGAGGCTGCCAAGGAGAAGGCCGCTGAGAAGACCGAACAGACTGAAACTGCCGACGACTCCGCCAACGCCACCGACGACAAGTCCGAATCGGAGCCTCAAGGTGAGGGCGAGTCCCAGGCTGCTGCGTTCGACCCAGAGACCGGAGAGATCAACTGGGACTGCCCATGTTTGGGCGGCATGGCCCACGGCCCATGCGGCGAGGAGTTCAAGGAGGCGTTCTCCTGTTTTGTCTACTCGGAGACCGAGCCAAAGGGTATCGACTGTATCACCAAGTTCGAGGCCATGAGAACATGCTTCAAGGCCCACCCAGAACACTACAAGGAGGAGTTGTACGAGGACGACGAGCCTGTTCCAAGCACCGACGACTCGGCCATCGAGGTGACCGAGACGGTGGTGGAGGTGCCAGAGTCCCAGGTGGAGATTGTCCAGCCAGTGGAGGTGGACACCACCCAGTCTGAGGAACAGACTTTGCAGGTGGAGCCCGACATCGTGGAGGTTGTCACCGCCGAGCTGGCATAAAACTGTAAATATCATCATGTACATAGCCCAATGCTACAACTGGTCGTCATAAACTGTCCCATTCCCATATTATTAACTAGCACGCACATCGTGCGGGCTTCAGGCGCAGCAGGCCCAAGTCTATTCCGTCAAATGCCATGATGCGAGACCCGTGGTTGTCGTCCGGCAACAGAAGCCCGATCTCCGCCACTCGCTGGAACACTCGCTCCACCGACGCTAGCTGCTTGCAGCTCACCTCCACGAGGTTGCGGTCCCAGTCTCCAAGGTAGTGGTCCAAGGGCTCGGTGCCACTGCGGCAGAGAATGTCTCTGATCTCGTTCTGGTCCACGCACCGCTCCGCCACCTTGTCGGTCTTGTTGCCCACAATCACCACCCCGGGCTGCTGCACCTGGCAGTGCTCCAAGAATCGACCAAACCACTCGCGAACACTGAGCACCGACTCGTAGTTGGTGATGTCGTAGACGAGCACCACCACGTCGGCGCCGCGGTAGAACGCCTGCGAGATCAGGTTGAACCGCTCCTGGCCCGCGGTGTCCCAGATCTGGAGGTTGACCTTGGTTGGCTGCTCCGAGTCTCCGCTGCCGGCTAACTCCACGGTGGTGGTGAGGTAGTCGCCGCCAATGGTGGCCTTGTATGCGTTGGTGAAGACATGGTGCACGAACTGCGACCGTAGACACGTTTTGCCCACGCCCAGGTCTCCGAGTAGCACCACCTTGAGTGTTTGCACCATGGAGTAAGTTGTGGTGTGCACCAGTACTGGCAGTGGAGTGCGAGTATACGAGTGAGGGTAGAATCCACACTAGGATTGAGAACAATCGACAATGGGAGAGAAACCTCGCAAAAAAAACACTAAAACACCCGTTGAAACGAGCCGAGTGTTTCGATTTGGCTATTTTGTCCCTTTTCACCGTTTTGGCCTTTTTTTTCCTCGCCAGAACCGAATAACCACATGCCCCTCCAGCCCCTCCCAGGCCCCCAAGCTTGGGCTCCAAGTCACGTGCACCGTCTCGGTGGGTCGCTGCCTGTGACAAGCAATCCATTGATAACAACTTACCCCCATCGTCATGAAAATCTACTACATTGGAATCTTGAAAGTGGGCGAGCCTGTGGTGGAGTTGTGCTCTGCCCGCGACTTGTCGCAGTTCTCCTTCTTTGAGCGGACCTCGGTCTCTCAGTTCATGACGTTTTTCTCGGAAACCGTATCTCAACGTACCGCCGCTGGCCAAAGACAGAGTATCGAGGAGGGCAGCTACGTGGGACACACATACACGAGATCCGAGGGTCTCTCTTGCGTGGTGATCACCGACAAGGAGTACCCTGTTCGTCCTGCCTACACCTTGATCAACAAGATCGTGGACGAGTACCTTTCTTTGCATCCTGCCAGCGAGTGGAGCCAGGTGACGGCCACCACGGCGTCGTTGGGGTTCGACAAGTTGGAAACATACTTGAAGAAGTACCAGGACCCCAGCCAGGCCGACTCCATCATGCGTGTGCAGCAGGAGTTGGACGAGACCAAGATTGTGTTGCACAAGACCATCGAGTCGGTGTTGCAGAGAGGCGAGAAGTTGGACTCGTTGGTGGACAAGTCGGAGGCCTTGTCGTCCTCGTCGAGAATGTTCTACAAGCAGGCCAAGAAGACCAACTCTTGCTGCGTGATTGTGTAGGAATATGGTTTCTTTATACGACGCTCAGCGTCATTAATGATATACAAATGTCTATTCATCTGATTTGTATCCCAGTATGTCAAATACCGATATCAAATAATGCAGAGCACCGCAGGTGGACCAGCGTAGACCATGTGCTTAGGACCGGGCCTGCTTGACGGTGTCAAACGCCTTCAACAACTTTCTTCGGGCACCCAACGCCTTGACTCCCTTGTCTTCCAATTGCTGGTCGTTCAATTCCACCAAGTCTTTCCAGTAGATGTCCTTGAGAAAGTCGGTGTACTTGTGCAAACGAAGCAACTTCAACCAGGCAGGAATGTTGTTCAACAACTCCATGCTGGCGATCTCATTGGGCATGGACGAGTTGCCCACCGGCGTGGTACATGTAGCCTTCACCGGCGATTCAACCTCCTTTTTCTTGAGTCCAGACACCGAAGGTCCCGACATGGCAGCAACCGAATATTTTTGAGTGGTGGGGGCGGGCACCGACGACGAGTTGCCAGCCCTGTTTATCAGCTCCTCGTACAAGAGGGCACTGTGACGATTCTGGCCCAACTGGTGGTTTTTGCGGTTGGAGTCAAGAACCACCCGTGAGTTGATGGTAGCGAGCGCTCCCAACTTGGAGGTAGCAGACAAGTCAAACCCATCGTCAGGAGCATTGGACATCTGCTGGTTGGGCGAGTATGCGTGAGGAGAGTTGGAGCTTGCAGCAGCCAACTGCAAGAAGTTTGTTTTCTCGTACAAGTGAGAGGTTGGTGACTTTGTTCTTCCAGCTTGGCTCTGAGCAACGCCCGGCTGCACCTTGTTATGCACTGTGGGGTCAGCCAGCTTTGGTCTCTGAACCTTATGATCGGCGAACAAGTGGCTGCGGAAGGTGTTAGCCTTTGGCTTGGGCTGGACAAGGCTCGAGGTCGACATGACCAGCTGGTTTCTCAAAGTATCGTCTAGAGACATGGATTCCATGTCGGGCATGTAGTCGGCCTGGTACAGAGAGTACGAGGGCACATTCTGGAAGGAAGCGGTGCTCTGGTGAGAGCCCTGGAGCATGTGGGCCTCGAACTTGGACTTCATGGTGAGCAAAATGTCAAATGGCAAGTTGTTGCACCAGTAGTCGAGCATGGCCACCAAATCCTGCGGAGACAAGGTTTCAATCCACCCAGTGAATGTCAACATGTCCAGGTAGAAGTTGGAGGACGGCTGCACGCGCGAGAAGGGCTGGGCCAGCAGTCTGGGCAACAAGTTGGAGAAGTCGTTGACGCTCTGCGGTCTGCTGGGCACCGAGTTCAAGTTGGGCAAGAATCCGGTGCTCTTGTTGTTCAACAACGCCTGCAAGCCACCGGAGTTGCTGGCTCCAGGAGAGAGGGCTCGGTCTCTGAGCAAGTTGTCCGAGAGGGTCAGTCCCAATCCGAAGTTGTTGGTGCCGTTGCTGGCGTTGCTAATGGGCGACAACAAGCTGGGCCCACCCGAGACAACCCGAGAGGTTGACCCAGAGTTATGGGGCGCAGTGGAGGAGCCCGAAACGTTGCCGTGGACATTGCTGGACGCCGAAGACGAGTCGCGGTCGTTGGCTTCAATGATTCCCTCGTTGGAGTAGCTCAAGTCCAAGTCCAAGTCGGCCTTGAGTGCCTCGAATTCCTGCTGCAAGTTGTAGCCCACGCTCTGGTTGCGCTGGTACGACTGCTGCAGATTGACCAGCGGATCTTGCGCATACGAAGATGCTGGTGCATCCATTGGCGCCGGCGACAAGATGATGGGCCTGGAGGAGAAGTTGGGCGACACAAATTCCTTGTTGGAGTCCATTCTTCACAGAGTAGAGAGACACCAGCAGAGTTTGGGGGAGGAGGAGGTCGGCACGGTGCAGGAGCAGCTATACCAAAGATTCTAGTGAACAGTCAATGCTCAAGGTCAACACCCGAGTTTCTGGATCCGAGGCGGAGGATGGATTCAGATGGAGGAAAAAATGGAGAGCAAGATCTCATCGTGCAGTGAGTATTAGCGGCGGGAAAAAAATCTGGGCACGTGACTGCGCCCGCCAGTGCCCTCGGAACAACTCATGGGGTGCCGTTTGGTGGGTGTGCACACCTACAGATGGTGATTTCAAGATACGTCTATAGGGATGCCTAGCATAGGAGAAGGGGACGGGACAGAACGGGTTAGTTCTGGCGTGGTACCGCCTTCGTAGCCACATCAACTCCAAAAAAAAAAAAAAAAAAGAACTAAATATTCTCCCAAATGTGTGTAAAATGACCCATGCTATGTGTTGGCCCGAGCGAGCCAGAAGGCCTTGTTCTCGCGGGCAATGTCGCTGGTGTACTTCAACTCGGGCAAGAGCTCCAGAATGCTGTTGAACAAACCTTCGGCAAACGTCAGAATGAAGAAAATCTGGCCCTTGTAGAGGTCGGGGTTCTTGGCCAACACCTCCTCCAACGTGGTGGGCAACTTGGGGTAGTCCACGTCCTCCTGGACTTCGGTGCCATCCACCAATTTGCGGTCGAGAGTCTCCACCTCGCCAAACTCCCGCGACAACACCAGGGCCCACTGCGACGAGACTCGGAGCGGACGAGTCACGTTGGAAATATCAGCACATTTGATCAAGAGCGACGCTATCAAGCGGACTTTGCTCTCCAACGGGTCCGACTGCATCTCAAACTCCTTGAGCTTGTGGAGATACTCAAAGTGCTCTGCCATGTCAGTGGCCAAGATACTGCCGATGATGAGGCTGCGCACCAGCAACTTGCTGTCTGGGTCGCTCTCCACCTCCAAGAGGGAAGGCCAGTTGATGCGCAAGATCTTGTTGATGAAAACCGACGAGTGGTACAGCTCCAACACCGACCGTTCACTGTAGAGTTGCGAGGTGGGCGAATCGTGCTTGATCAAAAATGCATTGGTGACTCCAGGATGGCCCACGTCGTGGCCCAATGCAGCAACAAGGAGTCCAAGGGCTTGCATGGCGTTCAAGTGAGGCACAGTGCTGGGCTTGGCGGCGGCCACACCCATCTCAACAGCCACCAACTGGGTGTGCCTGAGCACTGGTTTGGACCCAGTCAAAATAGCCATTTCGTCGGCCCGAGGCTCTTCTTCAAACTGCTTGAAGCGAGGCAAACACAAGAGGCGAATGAGGTAGTGGAAGCACGACTGCAACACATCGACAGCGTGTCTGAAGTTGTGGAACGGGTTCCCGTTCTTGTATGTGTCTCTCACCATAAACACAAATGCTAGCAACTGGTTGGAAGTTGGAATGACAAAGTCGGGGTGGGTGCCTTGCTGCTCAAGGTAGCCCAATGCATAGCTCAACATCAAAAACACACAGTACACGAGGTCGTCGTTGGAGAGTTCGTGGGCCGGGAACGACCAGTGGCCCACGCAGTGGCACAACTTGGCCAAGTTGGCATCGGACGAGTCGGCCAACAAGTGCTTAAAGTCCAACGAGCTGAGAATGGCAGCGTGGAGGTTCCGGATGCGCTCCTCCAGGGCCAGCGACTTGTTGGCGTTGTGATCCACCACAAAAGACATGGTGGAGATGATGTTGTGCACATCAAGCGGACTGTCCGGGTCAGCGTCGCCGTAGTTGGCGAAGAAGTCGTTGATGTTGGTGCCGGTGCCGGTCCAGGTGGCCACTCTGCAGATTCGCTTGCTGACAAGCCCGTTTGTGTGGTTGACCACCTGGTGGACCTTGTCCACTACTTCGTTGGTGATGGAGGATGATTCCAACACCAAGATGTTCAAGTGATTGAAGAAGTAACGGAGCAAGAGCTTGACGTCGTCGACGGCGAGCTGATCTAGGGCGGTGGGCCCGGTGGCGGTCTTGCCCAACACCACAATCGTGGTGTAGTTGGTGTCCTTTTCGCTGTTTCCTTGCAGAAAGAACCGGCCAACAAGTTGTGTCAACGACGCCACGCGGTGGACGGGGAAGGAGCCAAAGGCCGCGGCCACGCGGGAATCGCTGGGATCTAGCACGTAAACTTCAGCCATGGGGCAGGTCAGGCGCCGATAGTTGGGACAGGAGTTGTAGATAACAGTAACCACCCAACAATAAGGAAGATTAGATTGGCCACTGGGACAAAACGGGGAAGGACACGAAAGACACACGCGATGGACAGAGGGAGACCAACAGCAGAAGTGTGCAAATTTAACAATTCCACTGGCGTAGCTTGAGTGTTGTTGACGGTTTCAGCCACTAATAAAGTTGTAGATGAGACGATGTAGCGAGGTGAGGAACAATTGTCACACATTCGCCTACATACAGCCGAGGCGTCAAAAAAAAGCAATTCTGGCGCGGTCAAAATTAGACTCCGGCCAGTGATCGAAATCTGTCTCCTGCATGGCCATGCAAGCCTGGCTTACCTCCGGTTGGGAAGGCTTCAATTGTGCGGCGTTTTTATGATGGATTGTGAAGCGGATGCGCCAAGCCGGATTCGGACCCACCACCAAGTCTGGGATGTTTGCTGGGAAGGTTGCCAAATTCCGGCAGTGTAGACGTTTCTGCCGTGAAAAATTTTTGAAGGGCGCAGATCCACCATCGTAGATCTGGCGGAAGAAAATACCGGGAAAAATTAGCTACTCAAACGGTCAAACCCGATGAGGTGCGCCATCCATCCACACCATGGAGAACGCGAAGGTTCTCCGATGCGGGTGTCAATACGGCCGTTTTGTTCCCGGAACGTTGTAAGTTCCGAGTATCCCAATTGGGCATGTTGATTGGCTCGCCCCAGCAAAGTGGTCTTATCTTGGTCGAGATTGATGCATTCAGTGCATTCAGCAACCAAACTGCCTCGGTGACAGGGAACAACGCATAAACGGCATCTGTCAATTGGTGGAGCCGGCGAATTTAGTAATACCTGACAGACGCCAGGGGCCGTCCCAACGGCTGGATATGCTCTTTTCCATGCCGAGATGTGACAACACAGCAATTATCAATTACATCAGATATAGTGCCTAATCTCTATCGAATTAAACATGAAGCCCGGGCCCTTGCTAGTGAGAGCGTCCGCCAAGCAATATCCCCATTGGGCTACAAACGCTAGTTTGTTTCTTCATCACCTCTCACAGCCCATGACGCATGATAGTCAATGCACAAACCATCACCACAACCACCACAAGAGCCGTTATCAGCTGACCAACACGCTGCTGCCGTTTGAGCTGGTCGTATTCGGAAAACCTAGCCGAAATGTACTCAAGAGTGTCTAACTTTTCGCCCATCAACCCGGTCAAAACCGCTTTGTTAGTGGAGATGGCGTGCCGGGCCGTTTCAAGGCGTGCATTGAGCATTGAAAGTGTCAGTTCGAGCGTCTCCAACTTGCTCATGCTGACCTTCATCTCGTCGCTGTACTGCTCCTTGAGGTGCACCGTAGTATTGGTCAAGTCAAGCTGAACTTTCGACACCGATTGTTGTAGCAGGCGCAAGTAGCTGCCAAGACGAGCAATTTGACGCATTGAATCCGCTGATAGCTCCGCTTTCCGATGGGCCAGCCCCCGCTCAAGCTCTCGTGCCAGCCGAGTGAGCAAGTGTGTAGCGTTCTCCATGAGCTCCATGTACTGGGCGAAATCGCCAGCCACCTGGTTTTCGATGCTGAGTAGCGACTCCAACACGTCTTCCACGTTGGGCACCTCCGACTCGAGTGGCTGATGCACCAATTGGCCCTTGTGAAGTGCCTCCTCCACCGATTCTGGACTGACAGCGTTCCCCGACAACGCAGACGGCGCATTGGCATCCAGTGGCGACCAGAACACAGAGGTGAGGTTTCCATGCGATCGCAGCGCCTGGTTTGGGTCCATTTTGTAGAACTGCTCCACCAATCTAGCCTTGGTGGGTAGGTCCGACTTGTCTCGACTCGGCAGCCTCGAGTGGAAGGCCGAGCGAGGAGATTTTGCAGCAGGTCCGAATGGAGGTCGTGACACTGGCGTGCTGACCAGTGAGCTTCGATTCGACGAGCTGCTGGAGCTTTGGCTGGGGCCCGATTCATGAGTTGGCGATTTGGCCATATTGGAATGAGTTGAGCGCAAAAGTTGCAGTTTTTAGCTTTTCAGTAGTCGGAAATCAAGAAATGTTTGCAAACCATCAATTGGCTTCAGTTTGGGAACTCTAGAGATGCAATTTGGCTGCGATTTGGCTGGTTTTGGTGGATATTCACCAGGAATAATTCACGCTTGTATGAGGTCTGTACAGTCTTGAGTAGTTGGTGAAGTGCGATCTGATCTGGCATAAATTGGTGATGAAATGGTACTACTGGTCTTTGGAAAAGATCTGGTTTTTGAACTGGGATTAGAGAGTTTAAAAGATTAACTTGAGTTGAGATTTGGTGTTTTTTTTTTTGGAATTAGTCAATTCTATGGTTTGTGGGCCAATACTGGAGAGTGTAGCCTCAGCTGTCTACAACTGTCATAGTGTGATATTGGGTGCGAAATAAGATCACCAAGACAAACAAATAATTGGGAAAATGAAATATGAGTTTCATGGAGTGATAGATGGAATTGTCCAAACACGAATTTCTCTTAAAATAATTGCCAAAACAGCAACTTACGCCATTTTCTGAAATATTCTCTCGTTCATCACTCGTGTTGCATTCAGTAGACTTCCAATAGGAAAGACTTCACCACTACAATAGCATGCAATCTAGCAAACTTCAAATCCGACTCCATTCATATTTTAAGTTTCGCATGAACTAAATTCGTAACGCCTCTTTACCCGACTTTCGATTGTTAAATCGCTGCGCCTCGCCATTTTTGACCGCCTTACTAAAAAAATCAATAATATTGTGAATTGTTCAACAATGTCGTAAATATGCTAATAAGAAATTAGTTTGCAGAGCCACGGCCACCAGCACCGGCTGTGATAAGTGCCAAGGATTCCTCGCTCAACTCAATCTCTGGCAATGGCTTACCCTGGCCGGTTGGCTTTGGCAAGAATCCAATCTTGACCAAGTAGCTGAGGTAGATACTAGCTTGTGCCTCATCAATACCCTTACCACCGCTCACGTCCTCATTCGTGTACTGAGTGTCGACCTTCAACGACTTGACGGCATTCTGGTCGTCCAACTCAGGAGCCTTGGTATCCTGCGGCAAGTTATCCAAAACGAAGTGCAACAATGGGAACAATGCCGAGTCCTTAGAGTCCTCCACAACGAATCTCTCCAATTGAGATCTCCATGTTGGGTAGTCTTCGCACTGCACCTCGTATCCGTAAGTCTTCAATGCACCCAAATATTCGTTGAATTTGATTCTTGGGTGACCAGTAACTTGAGCCACAGCCAAGTACTCGGACTGTGGAGGGTGGAATGCCGTGGCAACCACTACTCTGGCAACCTGGTCCACAGGAACCATGTTGACATTGTTAGTGATGTCTGGGTACGAGCCCAATTCAGCACAACCCTTCAACATTCTCAACAAGAAATCGTCGGTGTTAGAAGCACCAGTGCGAGAGAACCCAGTCACGTAACCCGGTCTGGTGATACATCCCTTCAAACCACGCTCACCAGCCATTCTGATGATGTACTCTGCAGCCCACTTAGACTGACCGTATCCAGTTCCCAAACCAGTGGCTGAACCCTTCAAGTCGTCTGATTCTGGAATACCAGCGAAACCTCTGGAAGTCAACTCATCAGAGTCGTCAACAAAGTAGTCGGTATCAAGCACAGAGGTCGAGGAAACGAACGAGAAGTACTTGGCCTTACCTTCGCCTGCCAAGTTCAACACGTTGATGGAACTGATCACGTTAGCCTCTCTCAATTGAGAGTATGGGTACACCCAGTGGACCAATGCACCGTTGTGGATGATGACATCGACATTGTCAGCCAAGTCCTTCCAAGCTTTGTCGTCCAAGCCAAATTGAGGCTTGGCCAAGTCACCCAAGACAATCTCAATATTGTTGACCCAGTCTTCGTCCCAGATGCCGAAGGTCTTTCCAGTTCTGCGCAATCTGTCCAATCCAGCTTCCTTGGAAGAGGCTCTAACATGAGCGTAGACCTTGAAAGATCCCTTAGCACGGCTCGACAACACATCTCTCAAGATGAAAGAACCCAAGAATCCAGTGACACCGGTCACGAACACATTGACGGTCTTGGAGAAGTCCAATGCCTCCAAGGATGGGTATTCCTTCAACAAAGCAGAGGTAACGAGCTCCTTGGCATCGTCGGCGTAAGAGACAGAGGTGTCGATCTCAACCTCATGCTTATGCTCATTACCATCAGCCAATTGGGCCAAGTCACCGTTGACATGCTTAGAAACCTCAACAGCAAATGCCTCGATGGTAGGGTTCTTAAAGATGGCACCCAATGGCACCTCGACGTTGAGCTTCTTTCTCAACTCAAAGATCATACGAGTACCCAAGATCGAGTGTCCACCCAAGTCGAAGAAGGAGTCGTCCTTGGCGATGGAGGCAGGTCTGTTTGGCAAGACATCCAACCACAAGTCGCGAATGGTGGTCTCCAACTCATTGAAGCTCTCTTCCTCCTGGTTGATACCCCTCTGGGCAGCAGACAACCTAGCCACGGCCTCAAGCTGAGCAGTATCTGGGAATGGCAACTTTGGCTTGTCAACCTTACCGTTAGGGTTGAGAGGCAACTTGACCAATGGGACAATGATGGTTGGAATGGCGTACGAAGCCAATCTCGTCTTCAAGTAAGCCTTGATGTCTCTGATCAATGGGCCATAGGCAGCCAAACCGTTGACAATTGGGTCGTCCAGATCCTCAATGTCAGCCTTCAACTCCTTCAACTCTGGAGAGTCCTTTGGCACAATGTACGAGATCAAAGTGGGCTCCTCGTTCTTGTCTCTTCTCACCAAAGTCACATTTTCTCTGACCAAAGAGTGCTGAGACAAGTGAGTGTCGATTTCACCCAACTCAATTCTGAAACCTCTGATCTTGACCTGGTCGTCGGCTCTGCCGCAACACTCGACGTTTCCGTCTGGCAAGTATCTACCCAAGTCTCCAGTTCTGTACAAACGATCTCTTGGTCCCTGCCACGAGGCCTCTCTCCAAGCTTGCTCCTCAGGAGTCTTGTTCTTCTCGTCTTCTGCGGTCCACTTCTCTGGGTCAACGTACCAGTTGGTGACGAACTTCTCCTTGTTCAAGTCTGGCAAGCCTCTGTAACCTTCGGCCAATCCAGCAGCTCTCACGTAGATCTCTCCGATTTCACCCACACCACAGGTCTGGGATCTATCGTATCTGTTCACAACCAAAAGTTGCACATTGTACATACCGGCACCGGCTGGCATCACATCCTTCAAGTTCTTCAAGTAGTTTGGATTGGAAGATCTGCTGGCAATCTCAAAGTAGGACACAGCTCTTTGAGTCTCAGTGGTTCCGTACATGTTCACAATGTAGACATTCTCGGCCAAAGTTTGCAATCTGAGACAGTCTCTCTTGGTCAAGATGTCACCCACAAAGAAAGCGTGGTGCAAGGAAGGAATTGGAGTGGAGGCCTGTGCACTCAACAACTGACCCATGGCTGGAGTCAAGTGAGTGACCGTGGCTCCATACTCAGCCATCCAGTCAGCCAATTTACCTGGGGTTCCGATGTCATCTGCAGTTGGCACCAACAATTGGGCACCCAAGAACAAAGGTGTGAACATATCTCTCTGGATTGGATCGTGGGCAATTCCAGACAACATTGTGAATTTATCGTTGGACGACAAGTTGAAGCGCTTGGCCATCCATGGGAAGTAGTAGGCCAACGAGTAATGACGGCCCAAGACTCCCTTTGGAATACCCTCGGATCCCGATGTGAACGACAAGGTTGGGTTGTTGTCTGGACCCACAACCACTCCGGTAGGGGTGTCCTTCAACAGCTCATAGGCAGACAAGCAGTCTTCGGTAGAGTTAGGCAACTTACCACCCACGACAGAACCATCGTCGAGGATCTTCATCTGAGGAATCTTGGTGATAACGTTCAAGTCAGATGCAATGTAGTCCTCCACAAGTTGGTCCAAAACACCGGCCTTTTCCAAGCCAATCAAACCTTGAGGCTTGGCCACAGAAAGGTAGATGTTCTGTCTGGCAGGAGGGTAGGCAGGGTCAATGACCGAGAAAGTTGCACCAGCCTTCAAGACACCCATCACAGCCACCATCAAGTCGACACCTCTGTAGGCGTAGATCATAACAATGTCACCCTTTTTGATTCCAGTCTCCTTCAAGTAGTTACCCACGACATTAGATGCCTGGTTGATCTGCTTGTAAGAGAAGGTTCTGGTCTTGGATTGTGCATCCATGAACAGTTTGGTCTCCACAACACAGTCTCTGTCAGGAAACTTTGCGGCATTGTCCATGAAAATGTCCTGGATGGCACCGCGGAATCCGCTCCAGTCCAAGTTCAAAGTTGGGTCTGGCAAGTGTGCCTTTTGGGTTTCGGTAACCAAGTTGACCTTGGTAATCACCTCGGATGGGGTTTCTGTCACAGCAGAGACAAAGTTGGTCAATTGCTCAGCAAATATGTCGATACGCTCGTGAGTGTAAAGCAATGCATTGTAGTAAATGCTGAAGTTGCCCTTGTTATCGGTGAAAACGGCCAAATCTCTGATCGAGCCCTTAACCACCGTCTCCAACTTTTGCGAGTCTCTAGCGTGCTGGAAAGAAACCTTAAACAATTGAGGGTGGGAATCCAAACCTTGTCTGTCCTTCATAGCCGTGGCAATGTCGGCCAAACTGTGGTATTCCACCTTCTTTTGGTTGGCGGTGAATTCCGTTCTGACTCTCTCCAACAATTGTGCGAAAGTCAAGGTGGAATCCACGTTCAACCTGATGATGAATGGCTCACCGGAGCTTTCCGCATCGGTAGCAATCACCACATCTTCGTCACCGGTAAGTCTGTAAATCAAGGCAGCGAAAACAGCTAATCCGGTTGTGAAATCGGAGCTATTTGCGATAGTGAAGGTTTTGGTGCCTTCCACAGACTTACCATTCAAAGGTCTTAAGAAATCGTGGGGCAAAACCGACAACGTCGGATTGTCCAAGTAATTTAACCAGAAATCAAGCATGTTGTGTTCCCGAATTAATTCTGGTGGGGTAAAGTATTTAAGTGGAGCGAGTCTCCGGAAAAGTGTATGACTGGAGGTGCATACAGGGCCAAATGATATCTGAAGATTTTTCAGGCATTAGTTAATGACTCACTGAATCTCACGTGGCGATAAGCTTGTGAGTGGCACAGTCCTGTGTGGTAGTCACGAATTCGAAAGTGTAAGTAGACGTGGTAGAAGAGTAAATGACAAAGGAAAATAAAAAAAAAGTGTCAAGGCACTAATGGCCTCACCGTGATCGAGTAGGTCACTCTTTCGGGCACAAGTCTCCAGTTCCGTTTCGCCGACCTGGCCGAAACCTAATTCATGAACAAAAACTGGAGATCGTCCGGGGTCAATCTGTTCACTGCACCATCATCGTGATTGATGGTTGCATGAATCATGTTGGCCTTCTTGTCCTGCAATTCGATAATTTTCAGCTCAATGCTGTCCTCAATACAGAATCTCGTGATTCTGATGGGTCTCTTTTGGCCGATTCTATGCACACGGTCCATGGACTGCCACTCCACACTGGGGTTCCACCATGGGTCCATTAAGAAAACTTGCGATGCCTCGCAAAGATTCAAGGCGACACCACCTGCCTTCAATGAAACCAAGAAAATCTCCACAGATGTATTCTCCATGAAATGCTTAATGGTCTTGTCTCTTTGCTGAGGTGACATGGAACCTTGAAGTTTCACAGTCTCGAATCCTGCTCGCTTAAGTCTCCACTCTATGAGATCGAGCATCGATGTAAACTGGGAGAAAACAATTGACTTGATCGTGTGACGATCCGACCTTAGTTTGTACAACTCTTCAACAAGAGCCTCAATCTTCGTAGACGAACGCCATTCTCCTCCGTGCGTTCCCAACTTGATTCTATTGACAATGGAGGCCTTGGAAAAAAGCTCCTCATCGACCTCCAAAGCCGGCTGTTGCAAGTCAATTGACAAGCCAATGTGGCAGACTGGACATGTCAAATTCTTCTCTTCACCCAGGAAACTTTCCACATACTCCAGGACACACATACGACAGAATCTGTGACGACACTTGGATTCGATCGGCTCTTCTGCCTCATCGTCACACAACTGGCACATGATAACACCGTCGACTTCCTGGGCGATGGAATTGGATCCAACCCTCTTCAACACCAAATCAGGATGGTCTGCCAATTGTCTCATTCGGGTGATTAAAGTGAAAATGTTGGCATAGTTGTTCAACACCACACCCTCAGCAACGTAGTCATTAAACTTACGCTTGGAGTCACTGTAAAGAGACGTGTACAAATCCTTTTCTTCGGCGTTGAAACGATCTTTTCTGATCTCGACAATTCTGGGAGGAAGACCCAAATCGTCTGCTCTCTCTAGCTTGGTTCTCCGCAACATGACATTATTAAGAAGCAATCGAATGTGCTGGAACGACGTGAGTCCATCTCCTTCGATTCCAAACTTCTGAATGTTCTTAAGCATGAAGTGGTTGAAAAAGTTCGTATGCATCATGGGCGAATGGTCACAGATGTCACAGTGACGCCAGTCCGAGAACTTCCACTCGGAGGACGAACATGGACACTTGGTGCAGAAGTATTTGTAGAATGGATCCAACTTCAAGAACCGAATTAACGAATACATCTCACCAATACGGTTCTGCAATGGCGTACCAGTCAAACACCAGCGCTTCTCGCATTGCAACTCGTTGGCTGCCTTTGCAGTTCCGCTTGTTCTGTCCTTGATGTTGTGCGCTTCGTCGAGAATCACTCGGTAGAACTTGATTGCATGCAAAGGTGACTTCTGCTTCACAACTCCATCCTTCCGCTTGAACCCATAGCGCTCTTTACGGAACACACTCTCCAACACAGAGTACGAGGTGAGGATCACATCATACTGCAGAAGCTCCTCGATGTCTGTTGATCGGTTGGCACCGTGGAACAAAAGCACCTTGAGCTTCTCACCCTCGGTGTGCGCCTCGATCTCGTTCTTCCACTGCATGAGCGCCACGGTAGGTCCCACCACCAAGTTCGGTCTCTTTGTCAAGTCCGTCATGAAGAGCGCAATCGTCTGGATGGTCTTACCCATACCCATTTCATCTGCCAACACTCCTCCACCGAACTCGCCGTCTTCCTGCTTCATAAGCCAATTGAGACCCTCAAGCTGGAAAGGAAGGAGTCTGATGGTCATTCCGTCCGGCTGCGGAGCTCGCTCCACCTTGATTTTCTCCACAGACTGCAAGTAGGGGAACACGTCCTTGAGTTCCGGATGTTGCTCGTATAACTTATTGGTGGTACGCGTGAAATAGGGCACTTTCACCTTGGGCTCCTTCTTTTTGCGAGGCTTACGCGTGGTCTTCTTCTTCTTCGCTGGTGGAGTCGACGAGAGCCTTTGTGGCTCCAGATCCAGCCCCGAGCAATCTATGGCGGTGGCCTCAGATGTGCCCTCCTGGGCACGGGAATAGCCGATCAACGCGAGATCGTCGTCGTCCTCGACCTTGTGAAGGATCTCGTCATGGTCGTCGTCGTCGTCGCTGTTGCCGCCAGCGGCTGGTTCAGGGGCGAAATCCACGTCTTCGTCACTCAGCTCGATTTTCCGCTTGGTTTGCCGAGGTTTCGCCTTACGAGGCCGGCGTTTTGAGGCGAGCGGCGCGTCTTCCTCGTCTGCAACGCGTACGAGCTCGTCGCCCGACTCCTCCTTGTACGTTTTCACCAGCGCAGACGCCTTGCGCCGCGTGGATTTGCCTCTGGTGGATCTGTCTGGATCATTCACAATGAATCCACCCGCGTCCGACTCGTCGTCGCTGGCGGAGGGGAAGGCCGCATGTGTCATGCCGATCTTCTGGATTTGCGTGGAGATTTCTTGGGGATGCTGCTCCTTTTATAGTGCAGACGCCAGTAGCAAATTGGTTATCTGAGTAATGATTGCAAAATGCGATGCTGATTTGTACAGGCGGATATCGCTCTTTCTGACAGCGCGCACGTGACCAATATACACGTGACAAAACGGAAACCCATGGCCTGACATCTCGATTTCGGGGGGTCGGTGGAGCAATTGTGGGGAAGAGATGCTGGTGATGGAGGTGTCAGATGCCCAGTGGAACTTTCAAAATCGAAATTCGCTCGAAATTGAACAAGTTTGATGGGAATTGGAAGCCCCAAAACACCTGAGGTAAGTGTACGGCATATAAGCCGAGGCCGCCAGTTGGGGGGACAATATAGGACTACTTTTTCGTTGAAAATAACGTAAATTAAATTACATGTGTAATGTACACCTCCCCTATATGGAGGCTTAACGACCACGCGAGGTGGTCTTGGTGTGCTGACCTCTGACCTTGAGACCCCAGAAGTGTCTGATACCTCTGTGGGATCTGATCTTCTTCAATCTCTCCAAGTCATCTCTCAACTTAGACTCCAAGTTGTTGGCCAAGACGTGGTAGTCCTTACCGTCAACCTGATCCTTTTGTCTGTTCAAGAACCAAGCTGGGATCTTGTATTGGGTTGGGTTCTGCATGATGGTCACGACTCTCTCCAACTCTTCCTGGGTCAACTCACCAGCACGCTTGTTCAAGTCGACATCGGCCTTCTTGCAAACCAAGTTGGAGTATCTTCTACCGACACCTCTGATCTTGGTCAAGGCGTACATGATCTTGATTCTACCATCGATGTTGGTGTTCAACAAACTAGTAATGTTAGTATGAATGAGGGGATAAAAAGTTGTTCAAGCGGACGAGCGAAGAATCTGAGGATGCTGGAAAATGCGCAGCAGTTGGTACTGGCTGTAATGGATCTGCTTGTTTGTGTTTTGTTGTTTGCTGCCACAGGAATGGGCTCCGTCTGTGGTTTCGGCGGCTCACATGAAAAATTGGAAGTTGATGGACGGTTTTTCTCGGGGGAAATTCACAGAAATCGCTCGTGCTTGATGGGAACTCGTATTCACATACCGCAAAATGTGCTGGAAGGAACCTTCTTCTTGAACGACTAAAGACATTTTGGTATTCTAATTGTAGAGTAGAAGAGAGAATTTTGGAGGCTAGAAATTTTTTTCCGCGAGTTTGGTGGTGGAGGCGAGTGTGCAGGGCGGGGCTGGTCGCGCAGACCACGTGAGTGCGGGTGTTGTTAGGGCTCGCGCCCTGGAGACTGGTTTGTGGGGGAAGCGAACGGGAAGGAAATGAGGGATAGGAGAGAAATATTGGTGGATATTGTTTAGTGGGAGTTTCATGTTACTGAAGTTTTAGAATTTTTAGTTCCTTCTACGCCGTGGAGAGAGGTTTAAGTTGGATTTCTGGAGTGCGGACCAATATTACTAGTGAGCATATTGGAGGAAGTATAGTGCACAGTGTATTAGTATGGTTAGTATAGAGTGTAGTATAGTGAGAATGAGGTGAGACACTCCGAGTAAATGACAAGGTTGGGTTCGTCAATCATTCTTGAATCATCCTTGAATCTTTTTCAATACTTTTTCAGACCTTTCTTAGACTTTTCGACTGATGTCTACTGATTTCTTTGGAATCCTTGCAATCTAGTTGGTAATTTTCAATCAATTTCAAAACCACACTATGTTCCCCAGTCTACACTATATTGGGTGCGAATCACCAAAGTCGCCAACGTCTGCACTTTCGTGTCTTGATGCTATGTACATGCCTAATCGGTGCCGTATCTGCCCACAAACCAGTTTAAAGCCAGCTCCTCAATATATATTCTGTTTGCCTTCAACAAATCTCTCACCTCCACTGCTTCCTTCACCAACACATCGCACTTCTTGCCCATGTCTTCGCTGGCACTCAACAAGTTGTCTCTCTGGCCATCGGTGATGAAGAGCAATTGCAAGTGCTCCAAGTTGTGCTGCTCCACGAACTGGCGCATCTGTTCTGGGTATGTGTACTTGAAGTCGGTGACGGCGACATCGCCCTCGCTGGCAGTCTCTCCGCCAATGACAAAGAGCTTGCCGTTGCGGTATTGGTCACTGAATGCCGTGCGAATGGCACGACTGTAAACCTTCTGTGGCAACTTGGTGGACCAGTCGTGAGGTGCCTTGATACCGTGTGCCTTCAATCCATTGTCTCTGATCGGAGAGTTGGCATCACCAACTCTGGCTCTTCCGGTACCCTTTTGTGGATGCAACTTACGGTTGGAAAACCACTTGTCACCCTTGGTTGGAACGTATCCGGATCCCACACGGGCCTTGTCTGCCTCGTAAACCACAGCACTCCACAAGAAGTCTCTTCTCAATGGCTGGTTCAAGAACTTTGCTGGGTATGGAGCGAAGGTGTGAGGCTCCAACGAGGGGAAACTTCTGAGCGAGGCCAAGGTGAACTTGGGAGGAACACCCGTAGCGAGCTCTTTGGTCGCAAGCGACCGCACACTTTGTCTGAACATGGTGTCGTTGGTCGGTTTGTTCTCAAATTTTCGTTGAGTTAAGGCAGGCCGCACGTGATGCATGGCACGTGACACATTTCGGCTCCAATGGCTGCGAATTTTGGCGAGGCATTAGGAATAGACAATTGCGTCTCTTGAGAAACAAGAGGTTTGTTGGTAAGAAGAGCAAGAAAAGGAAAAGTAAGTAGAATGAAAGCAAAGAAAAAAGCAAAGGAAAAAAGCAAAGAAAAAAAGCAAAACCAAGGAATGAAATGGCAAATTTAAGCAAATGAGTTCCGTGCGAACGTCTCCATGTTAATATATTGTGCAATCCTCAGGTGGGAGGAGTCCGGGGATGGGGCTCCTCATCATCGCTGGCAATGATGAAATCGTCATCGTCGCCTGCCTCCACATTTCCCATCTCGATATCGTCGCGGGCCACCGTGGCATACCCGTCGGTGCCCTTGAACTTATGCAATGCCTTCAGAATAAAGCTCTCAGGCTGAACGGCTTCTGCATCTCCTTCGTCCACCAACTGATCCGCCCATTGGACGTTTTTCTTCCGGCCCGAAGGTTTGGTTTTGATGATCGACGTGGGCTTGGACTTGTATGTGTTGTAGAGCGCACACAAGCCCCAGACGAGAACGACAATCACCGCAAGTTGGATGAGACGCATGGTGCGGCTAGTATGCGATTGCTCGTCCTTGTTGGCGTCGGAGGCAGTTTTGTCAGCGTCGGCAGCAGAGCTCAGTGGCTGGCTTGACTCGTCGGATCCTGACTCCGACTCGGTGCCGTCGCTCACCGTGGTATCTTTGTAGCCGAAGGGACGAGTCACCATCTGAGGCTTCTTTCCCTCCTCTGCACGGGTCTCCACATTGCTGTAGAGAATGTCTATGAGTGCACGTGAGACTTCTGGCTTGTCAAATGGGACCATGTGCGACGCCTCGAACACATTGATGAATGTCAAGTTGCGTTCGCTCTTGATGTAGCCCAGTACGCTATCGTTGTGCACCCAGTCGTAGACAGTCACATCCTCCGAATATCCCTTCTGGCTGCCCCACTCGAGGTCCTTGATCATGTCCTCTGCACCAATGTAATTGCAGATGACATCTCTGTTGCCGTGGAAGAGAACAATGGGGATCTCCAGCAAGAGTGCCGGAAACAACGTGATGGAGGGCTGCAGGTTCTTGGTCCGGAAGTGTCTACTCACGGTGGAGTCACACTCGTGCCACAGAATCTTGTGCTCGATGTTAAGCTGAGACATGACCTTTTCACTCTGCAAGAACGGGTTCACCACCTCCAAGTCGGGCGGCCAGTTCATGCCGCACGACGGATACAGGTCCTTCAATGTGTAGTCGTACATGTTGAAGCATTCCTGGTTATGGTCTCCAGACTTGTCTCTGGTGGCTCGCAAAAGTGCACTCAACACATTCTCGCATACGGTGTCCACCACTCTGTTCTGGCCAAACGTGTCGTGATCACTGGTGCCGGCCACGAGTTTCTGGCACTGCAAATGCTGATCAAGCACCGCTTGCCAGTTTGGATGGCTTGTGCTGATCATGCCGGCTTGCACAGCAAATGGGATGTACGATAAGCTCTGAACATTGGGGGAGATCCAACCGTTTCCGATCAAAAGTCCCTTCAAGTTGAACTTGTCATCTTCTTCGGCATCCTTGTTGTGGGCGAGAATCGCTGAGGCAATGTACGGGATATACTGCCCCGCATAACTCTCGCCTGCTAGGGATATTTCGTTGTGTCTGTCTTCCGGGAAAACCTCAAAGTATTTCTTCAAGAACACCATGAACGCATATGAGATTTGGTACAACTCGGAGTCGTAGGTGTCTGTGTAACTGAATCCCGTGCCCGCAGGCTGGTCCACGAACACCAAGTCGCCCTTCTTGTGCCACGATCCGTGGTTGTATACCACGTCTTTGTTCTTGTCAATCCGGAGCGGTCCACTTTCCATGAGGGCACCGTCCATAGACGAGCAGCCGGGGCCGCCATTGAGCCAGAAAATCGTTCTGTTTTCCGCTTCCGGCGCCTTGTTCTGGTCGGCGAATCGCCAGAAGAAGTAGTGGGTATTGTTCTCCTTAAATACCTCCAACTGGCCCGCGTGCATGAGTGGGCGGTCATCCTCGGGAATATTCTTGGTGAGTCCGGGCAAATCCGTCACCAAATAGTCGTCGGGGGTGTTGCCCCGGTTGGTGAATAGCGCTGATCTGGCCATATGGATAGGGTTAGCGAGTGCTAGCTCCAAAAGAAGGAGCAACGACAAAAGCCGGAACATCATGGCGAGATTGCAGGCCCAATAAGGAAGGATTCAGCGAGTTTTTGTCAGTGGGCCGGCGGTTTGCCTCGGGTAGTGTGGAGGTTTCTGTGATTGTTAGAGATTTTGCTAAGAGAACCCTCACCCAAGCCTCCATCCTGCAGATAGCACAGGAGTAGTTGGGTCTGGGGAAGATGAAACGGAAGAAGCTGATAATAGTAGATGGGGAATTGCTAGGCATTGTTTAGCTCTTTAGGTTGTACATCACGCCGATAAACCAAACTTAGAACATTAAACTGATTTATACGCGCGAGCGACACTCTATCTGTGTCTAGATCATTGGTTGAGTGGTTCCACATTCCAGATGTTCTCGGCATACTCGTCGATACATCTGTCGGAACTGAAGAATCCCATGTTGGCAACGGACAACAAAGACTTCTTCACCCACTTGTGCAAATGGTCCAGGTCGGAGGCATCTCCGCCGTGGTGACCATACACCTTCTCTAATCTGTCCTGGCAGTCCAAGAACAAGTCAAAGTCGTCGGTGACAAGGTAGTAGTCTCCGTGCTTGGTGATACTGTCAATCAAAGGCTTGTACTGCTCTGGGTCGCCGAAAGCTCCCGACTCGATGGCATTGAAAACCTTCTGCAACTTCTCAGGAATTGTAACTCCAAAGAACCGGTGCTTGTGTCTGAGCTCCTCAACGGACTCGGCCAAGTTACCGAACAAGAAGATGTTGTCCTCGCCGATTTCTCTAGTGATCTCAACGTTAGCACCGTCAACAGTACCGATAATCAAACCACCGTTCAAGGCAAACTTCATGTTGGAAGTACCAGAAGCCTCAGTACCAGCGGTGGAGATGTGGTTGGACAAGTCAGATCCAGGACAAATGATCTCAGCCTTGGAGACGTTGTAGTCTGGGACAAACACAACCTTCAACAAGTTGTCAATCTCCTTGTCATTGTTGACAACCTTACCAACCGAGTTGATCAAGTGGATAATGGTCTTGGCCATGAAGTAACCAGGAGCAGCCTTACCACCAAAGATACTTGCCTTGGAGATGTAGTGCTTCAACTTGATCTCGTCAATGGAAACACCAGCAGCTTGCAATTCCTTGATACGCAAGTATCTGTAAATCACGGCGAAGATGTTCAACTGCTGTCTCTTGTACTCGTGGATACGCTTGACTTGCACGTCAAACATCACGGTTGGGTCCACATCAATGTCGGTCTCAGTCTTGATCAAAGCAGCCAATCTTCTCTTGTTGTTGAACTTGACACCATCCCAGCGAGTCAAGAACTTGTCGTCATCAACAAACTTCTCCAATTCCTTCAAACGACCCAAATTGGTCAAGAACTCGTAGTTAGGGTCGTTCAAGGCCTCGGAGATCAAAGCAGCCAATTCTGGGTTGGCCTGCTTCAACCATCTTCTTGGGGTCACACCGTTGGTGACGTTGGTGAACTTGTCTGGACCAAAGACCTTGACAAAGTCCTTGAAGATAGTAGTCTTGATCAATTCAGAGTGCAACTCAGCCACACCATTGACCTTGTGAGAACCAATGATGGCCAAGAAAGCCATTCTGACCGACTTTGGATCGCCCTCCTCAATGACAGACACCTTTCTCAACAAATCTCTGTCACCTGGGAACTTGCTCTCGACCAGCTTCAAGAAGTAGTAATTGATGTCGTAAATGATCTCCAAGTGTCTTGGCAACAAGTTCTCCATCAATTGCACTGGCCACTTCTCAAGAGCTTCGGTCATGACAGTGTGGTTGGTGTAGGCAAAAGTGTTTGTGACAATGTTCCAAGCCTCGTCCCAAGCGAGACCTTCCAAGTCAACCAAGATTCTCTGCAACTCGACAATGGCCAAAGTTGGGTGAGTGTCGTTCAATTGGATGGCCACCTTGTCGGTGAACTTGGACCAGTCTCCAACATGGTTCTTCTTGTATCTACGAACAATGTCGTGCAAGGAGGCAGCCACCCAGAAGTACTGCTGCTTCAAACGCAACTCCTTACCGTTGTAGAAGTTATCGTTGGGGTACAACACGGCAGTGATGGACTCTGCACGTTGTTGAGCAGCCACAGAGGAGTTGTAGTCACCCGAGTTGAACTTGTTGAAGTCGAACTCGTTGGTTGGCTTGGCGTTCCACAAACGCAAGTTGTTGGTGTTGTTGGTGTTGAAACCTGGCACTGGGAAGTCAGCAGCAACGGCCAAAACTCTCTCACCACCTTTCCACACCTTCTTGCCGACACCACTGGATGGGTCGATTTGCTCTTCAACCCAACCGTAGAAGTCGACTGGAATTTGAATCTCGTGACGGTCAATTTCCCATGGGTTAGAGAACTTCAACCAGTAGTCTGGGGTCTCCACCTGGTAACCATCAATGATGAGCTGCTTGAAGATACCGTACTGGTAGTTCAAACCGTAACCCCATCCAGAGTAGTTTTTGGAGGACAAAGAGTCTACAAAGCAGGCAGCCAATCTACCCAAACCTCCGTTACCCAAACCGGCATCAGGCTCCTGCTCCAACACGTCTTCCAAGTTGAAGCCCAAACCACCCAAACCGTCAGAGGCCGTGTCACGAGCGTTCAAGTTGATCAAGGCATTGTCCATGGCTCTGCCCATCAAAAACTCCAACGACAAGTAGTAGACACGCTTACCGTCGTGGACAGTCTGCTTTTGCTGGGTGTTGGCCCAGTCCACCAAAACAGCGTCCCGGATAGACTCGGAAGCGGCTTGATAAGCGGCCAAGTTGTCGCAATTGTACATGTTTCTGGCCAAGGAGAACTCCACGTGCTTGACGAAGTTCTTCTCGAACTCGTCCTTGTCGAGCGAGTTGAACTGCTCGCTTCTGGAGCTCAAGTTCTCCAACTTCTTCAACTTGGAGTACTTGGCCCAGATGGCCTTGGCAGACTCTGGAATCTGAGCATCGTAGGCAATGATTTGGTTGGGGGTGAAACCGGTGTTGGTTCTCTTCAACTTGGGATGAGGCATCTCCGATGGAGTCAAGTAGTCTCCCATTTTGCAATTGTGGCTGTTGAGGGGGGATTAGAGTTGGAGTTGATAACAAAGAAGTTCAAGCTCACGCTAACAATCGACACTCAATGGCTTAAGAGGGGAGTTCTAAATGGAGAAAAGAAGAAAAAGAAAGAGGAAGGGAATCCGGGCCTTGTTTAAGGGTGGGGTGTGGCCATCTGGCCCGGACTCACCCTGGCCCAATAATTATTTTCCTGCCCCAAGTTTGTTCCTGTACTGCCCCGCTCACACCAGGAAGAACCCATGGGGCGATAATGTTAGTGCGAAATTAACTTGGCTGGCCCCACGCGAAATGTTGAATTGGGGTGGGGCCAATTTTTCAAGGAGTCCAAAACATAAAGTGGCGGTGAGACGATTCTTGCGGGTTTGTGTTTGCAGAAGCATTTTGCTTTGTGGAGATTGCAGCAACCATGGCACGTTAATCTCCGGAGTGGGATTTCCCGGCGTGGACGGTTCGGGATTATTGTTTTCGTGCAGCAAGGGGTGTAGTGCAATGCATGGAATGGTGCGAGGTTCGGAAGAATTGGCCATTGGGGCCGAAATTGTTCGCTCCAGGAAGATTGGCCACATTGGGCGACGGGCCTTGGTGCAATTAATTAGCTGACGAACCCAATTGGCGTGCGCCAGGGGAATATTATTTTGCAAGTGGCAGGTGTGGTGATGGCAGCGGTGTTTCATTTCGTCGTTTGGGTGCTGGTGGGGATCCGATGGGTGCCAGACCTTCCCTAATTCGCCCTCCCGCAGAACTGCACTGAGCGACTGACCATCAGGTGGTGGCAGCCCAGTGCAAATCCGCCTATCTCTGCCCAAACAATGAGTGAGCTTCTGGAAACATGACGACATCGGGCACGAGTTGGTGGTGGTTATCGGAGTTGGATGCTTCGCCGTCAATTTCTTCCTGCTGTGGCCTGATACTACGGCCCACCCTCTTATCTTTGGTTTTTCCTTGTCGAGCCGGCGGGTTCCGCTGCAGATCTCCCGCAGAGAAACCCACCAACTCGCCTGCATGGCTCACCAGACATCCCAAAACCCAATGGGTGCCATAGTCACGGCATTTGTGCCGTTGTCCGATCGCTTCGTGGTGGCAGGTGACTCCGAGTCGAGATTGTCGCTTCTTGACTTTGGCTACCCGGAGTCTGGTGCCGGCAACGTCCGGTTACACCCGGAAAATCCAAATTTCCGTACCCATCACCAGCCTCTTCCTGGCCCTGAAAACTTCTGGGGTAAATGCTCCCATTCGCCGGTTCTGAGCTTGATTAGCTTGGAACAGCAGGTGGCGGCTGCAAGCGGCCTGTCTGTGTCGTTGTGGGATGCGGTCTCACGAGCAAGACTTCGACACTTGTCGACAGTGGGCCACACCAACTGCGTGGAGTTTGTCACAGCCAATTTGGTGGCTGCGGCAGGCGACGAGTGCCAATTGAGCCTTTTCGATGTTCGCAGCCCGAGCCAGAACCCGTCGTTGGCTCAGAAAATCGCCCTGGACAATTTGTATGCGATGGCAGTGGATGACTGCTCGGTGTTCTGCGGCGGAGCCGACGGGAACATTTATCGCATAGACCTCCGCAACCAGGTCAAGGATACGTGGGAGTTGCCAGAAAAGGATGCCATTCTCGATTTGAAAATCGATGAAGCACGAAACGTCGTTGCGGTGACCGAGTCTGGTGCTGTGCGATGTATCGGACACCAGGGCCACCACTACATCTTCCTGAAAAGCGTAGGTGAAAGCTTCAGCCACCGGATCAAGTGCGACGTTAAGCCAACATCTCATGGCGGTGCTGTGGCTTGTGGCGGGGAGCTGGGGCTGGTGAGCGTGTTCCACTACCAAAAGAGCGAATGTAGTGGACGCACCCAAATTCCCATTGGCGACGGCCTTGTGGCTGGTGTCTCGTGGCGAGACACGGGCGTTTTCGCTTCCAACGGCGCACTGGTTGTGCTTTCGGAGTGGGAAGGCGGTGCATTGGAGAATCAGAGTTTCTGAGTGCCCACTGTACCATTTCGAGGAATTCACCGCATAGTGAACATCCCACGATGACTGGAGATGTTTTGTTGAGAACACGGATTTAGTACCTTATAGAAAGTTCCAATGAATTTGCCCTCCAATATCAGTACCTTTCACCTAACGATTTTGCAACCAATAGCTCTAGCAACCACCATATCAGTCTCCTGCAGACACCCGTGTTTCTGGTGGACGCGCTTCACTGATTGTTCACACTACTACTCAATCTCAAATCAGCAATAAATCCATGACCGCAGAAGACGAAACGGAACACCGAATTGACGAGCCGGTAGAAATGGAAGAGTCTCTAAACGAAAATGTACTGCCGCTGGATGCAACCGCTGAACCTACTTCCGAAGCCTATTCGGAAGATCCAGACACTCTTCAGACCCAGTTGGGGCTTGAACCAACGACCCTCGTGTTGGCAAAAGTCAAGGGATATCGTGCATGGCCAGCCATGGTGCTAGCGTACGATATCTTGCCCGAAAACATCAAGCAAATGCGGCCAAAATCCGTGAAACAGGCGAAAAAGCAGAAACAGCCGGTGATTGTGGTTCCGGTGAGGTTTTTCAGCGACGACACATACATCTGGATCCGCTCGGCCGACTTGAAGCTACTAAGCAAGGAGGAGATCGATGCCTTTTTGGATAAGCGGGCCAATGCAAAGAAACATGATACTTTGATCGACGCATACCGTCTAGCGCAGAACCCACCAGACATGGAGGAGTTCAATCGGTGGGGCTCAGCGGGCCCACCTCCCGATGTTCCAGATTCCACAGACGACATCTTTGATGAGGAGGATGAGGAACCACCAAAGAAAAAATTGAAGCTTAAAATCTCAGTGAAGAAAGCACCAGCGAAAAAGGCTAAACCTCAAAAGAGCAAAACAACGAAGACTACCAAGACAAAGGCCACCAAGACAAAAGCAACCAAAACAAAAGCAAACTCCAAGCGTGGAGAGGTTGAAGACCCCGGCTTTGCTGATTATGAAGAGTTTGAACGGGGACTCGACGACGAATCATTTTCTGAATCTGAGCCCGAATACGATTCTGATTGGGGACTCGGCGAGGACGATTATGACTTCGACACCGGCGATTACGTTTTCGAAGACGAGGCGACACAGAAGGAGTTTTCCGTTGACTTCCCTTCGGCGAACGAGCTCTCAAAGACTTTGACCCACTACAACAAATTACTCTTGTCAAAGTACAAAGCGATTGCTCCTTTGCTTCTCTCGGAAACTGATATCAACGAGTCAGCATTGCTAAGTGCTCTCCGAGATGTTAATAAGCTAATATCTCGGGAGGCAGTTCCCTTGGTGGCTTTTACCAAATCCAAACTCTTCCGTGCCCTTTTAGTGACAGCCCACAAGCCTCTGGAGAAGTTCCCACATCGAGTTGTGCGGGGTGAGATTGACAAGATCTTGAAGCTTGTATCGTTGACAGCATGCAAACTTACAATGGAAGACTTGGTGGTTCCAACTCCCGAAGAAACCCCGGCAGAGACTCCAGCGGAGACTCCCGCACCCGAAGTGAAAGAAGAAACTGAAGAGACGATAGAAAAAATAGAGACGGATGTTACCACGGGTAACGGAGAGGACAAAATTGATGAAAGCACTGATGAAAAAATTGAACTCACGTCAGAGTAAGTGTGGAGAGACCAATTTTGGCCAAGAAAACGTCGAAAGTTGCAACCATAAGCGACATGCATTTCAGAAATTTGCAATGCGGCTGCTTTGTCAATTTTGATGACACTTGATGCAGAAATTGCTGATCGGAAGATGTCTTGAGCCACATTGAGCTATGTGAGACCAAAAATTACAAGCCTGTGGTCGTAATGGACTTTTAGTCAGGCACACCCCAAATTAGTGACTGCAGATCATTTGACAGGTGAAGTTACCAAACCACACTGGAAACAAGCTTTATGAAGGTTATCATTTATAGAACGAAAATAATTGAAATTCAACAGCAAGCTTGCAACCTTCATCGAACTGACAATTAGTCCATATCCTGGAAAAGAATTTTCGTCCCCCACCACGGGTTGGTAAAATGACTCCCCGCGCGTACTTTTGAGCATGACATAGTGCGCCAACCAAAACCTCCAAAAACAGTTAAATTCTCAAACTTCCCCTACTTGTTTTGATTGACAAGAAGATAAGCCAATCTAAGCAGTATGTATTTTGCAAGCAGCCAAGACCCCAAATTCCTCGTTCTAGCTGTTCATCGGCCAGGTATTTCCACATAAATTTCATTGCAAACACCATCCGGTGATGCGTGGTTTCAGGTTGGTGATGTTTTTTTTGAGAACATGTTACCCAATTGGGCACACCAACCTTCCTAATATGGCGAAAGCCTCGATACCAATCTTATCAGTTTGACAGAATGTCTGGTTTCGATGGAACGCGATTGATGCCACACCAACTTCCAGGCAATGATGACGGAGGATGGTGCATGGCTGCCGAGGAGGGTTCGCTTTTTTTGTTGACAATGATACTAACAATCAGCCATGTCGGAAGTGACTAATCCAGCCAAGTTGGAAGGAAATGAAGAGGTAACCGGTGCTCCCGGCGCACAGTTCAACCGTGGGTCGGTGAGTGGTGTCGGCGCCGAAGACGATGACGACGACGAACCATCAGGGGGCAAACAACAAAAGGAGAGAAGAAAAATCGAGATCAAATTCATCCAGGACAAGTCCAGAAGACACATCACATTTTCCAAGAGAAAAGCCGGTATCATGAAAAAGGCATACGAGTTGTCGGTGTTGACGGGAACTCAGGTTTTGTTGTTGGTTGTGAGTGAGACGGGTCTCGTGTACACATTCACCACTCCAAAGTTGCAGCCCTTGGTGACCAAGTCCGAGGGTAAGAACTTGATTCAAGCATGTTTGAACGCTCCTGAAGAAGGTTTGGGAGACGACCAAGGGGACCAGAGTGACGGCAACTCCCAGGAGCTGCCCGACCACAGCCCAGCACCACCTCAGCAGCAACAACCTCCTCACGGACAAGTCCCACCCCAGCATCAGGCTGCCGCTGCCGCTGCTGCTCACCAACAGCAACAGCAACAATTGCCACCGGCACACTTGCCGCATGGAATGCCATACCAAGGTCAAGGACACCCTCAGGGCGGATTGCCCATGCCACAGGCTGGCGGGTACAACGACCCTTACCAGTATTTTGGCAACATGCCCAACGGCAGCATGCCCAACCAGCAACAATACCAGTGAGGAAAGAGTATGTAGTTTAGTTAGCGGTGTAAATGTGTTTTACCAGTTAATCGAGCATTGTTGTAAGCGAGTAGGAAGCTGAAAAGCAAAATAGGATAAACGAACACCAGCTAGTCTAAAGGGGTCTATACAATCTATGGGGAAAAGAGGGGGGATCCGAGAGAATAGAGACAAGAAAAGAAGTTGTAGCCAGAAAAAGCCAAATTGGTGGGGAGAGGACACTTTAAATAGGAAATAGGAAACATGCTGCAAAACGACTGCAAATACGGTTAGCGAGAATATAAAACGGGGTCGATGCGCCCTGTTTTCGAGAAAATAACCTGAAGATCTCGTTGCGTAATCAGCCACCTGAAACTAAAAAAAAAAATCTGTAAGCACAGCCTCTAAAATCAATCGAGCAGGAGCCAAAAAACAGGAAAAGCGAAGAAGGCAACTACAGATACAAGCTCCAAACTTTGTTGGGGCTCACATACGGAGATCGCACCAGGAAAACTACCCCGACATGTAACTGGTTGCCAAGTTCAAGCAAGGGATTGGAGTCGTAAATACGGGGAACCGAGGAAAGTCTAAGTGGAACAAGGCAATCGCCAAAATTGCGCCAAAAGAACTAAAAGCTAATTGGCGCGCTCATTCAGGCTGTTTGTGAATGGCAGCTTCAGCGTCAATGCTATTCCTGTTTCTGGGGTTGGAGCCGAGTTGGAGATCCCTTTCTCCTTGCTGATAGTTCGCCATGCATGACGGGTTGCAGGAGAGCATCTGAGCTACATATGAGACCCTGCATAACACCTCCTCGAGTTACTTACTGACCCCCATGGAACGCATTCGCACCGCGAGCACCTCCCGAATTGGAAGCGGGGCCACTGAAATAGAGGCTGGAACCACCACCCACAGCGGAATTGGATGCTGCAACGCCGTCGACTGGCATAACCCCCTGCAACTGGTGCCGCGCCCAGACCACCCCTCACGCGGGCTAGGTGGTTGGTCCGTGGTTGATTGCCCCACAAATCAGTAATCGTCCTGCAACTGGATGTTGTTCTGTGTTCTGACCGCCTTGCGTCATGCAGGTGGGTCACCACATTTATGGAACACCGATTATGTTTTAAGAGTGACACCCGTCTTCCCTTTGGCAATTTCCAATCCCACGAGACAATTTTTTGCAATAGACTTTGCGTGGACCGTTTTCTCAGCTCAGGAAACTTTTCCCCCTTGGAATCAAACGTTTGCCGCTTCACTTGAACCACAAACCTCCAGTTCCCCTCACCTCCAGATGTTTGGTCCCTACTCGCTTGAGAAATCGATATACGACAACTACACTGCCGATGATCCTCGAACGAGACGTCGGCTGTCCTTGTATGAGACCAGCATATGGGGCCCCCAGGCTGCTGCGGACCGCAACGTGCCTCTTGACTTGAATGTGATGTCGGAGGCAGCGGGACCGTTCCGGTCCGGCGACTCCCAGATGACTCCTCCGGGACTGGCTACCCACAACCACCTAGATATGGTGAACAACTTTGCCACGGATAATTTCCAGGCCCCAAGATTCGCTCAGGTGCAGATGCAAAGCCAGAACCAGGCCATGGGAATGCCTCATCAGGCGCAAAACATGGCCCAGCCAGCCAATAACCAAAACATGTTTTTGGGAACGCCCCAATGGAACTATGCTCTGCGGATGCACCCGTCTGTCCACGCCGCAGAGCGCTCCAGGCTGTTTTCTGGAGATGCCTACCCCAGAGTTGACCAAAATATGAACTATATGGCTATGCCACATTCTCTGGGAGGGAATTATGCTCTGCAAAATGCTGCACCATTGTGGAGCGACTCGACATGGCGGTCTTCATTCCCAATGGAAGCGAAGGATAAGTTCCCGACTAATTTAAATGTTCATCGTCTTTCAGAGGGATCTGCCACTCAGACCTTGCCCCCAGTGTCTGCTCAGGAGAATGCCATGTCGAATGCGGATGCTGACCGGACGCTTTCCCAGTCATTTATGCATGGGGTGAATTTAAACTCATCAGCAACTCCCACGGGCCAGATTCGGAGACATTCGTACGGCGAAGGGTTTGGCTACGGAAACCAAAATAATTCTGCAACTGACCGGGCCCCAAGATTGGGTTCTCAACACAGTCAGCACGAAAGCAGCGACCGTCCAAATTTGGGGGCTGTCCACGAGTACTTTTCATCGGACCCTCACGAGAGAGTGAAGGTGACCACCGAGTATTTGGAGCAGCGGTTCTTTGACGAGGAGAAATACTTGGGCGACCACTACCAGCTCCCCAAGTTTCCCGTTGAGCATCTGTTGCGCAACTACCTGCTCGTGTTGGTTGGATTCAAGGCTGGCCGGATTGACGTTTTTTACATGCCAGATAACGTTGACGAGCTCAAGGAAGTTAAGATTGGTGATTTGGTAATTGTGGAGGCTGACCGTGGGCGTGATTTGGGTAAGATTGTCAAGATGAACATCTCCATCGACGAGGCCCGGCTCTTGAAGCTTTTGCAATTTTTAGAGCAACAGGCTGCCATCAGCGAGCACACTTCAGTTAATGATTTGTCGGTGAAATCACTCCAGAACACTGGCGGTGGCCATCATGGTCACCATGGTGCTAATGCGCCACCAACGTTGCACTTTCCCAAGTCAATTTTGTCTTTGGCGCAGCCAAGCGAAGCCTTACAGATTCTTAATAAGAAGCAAGACGAGGAGAAGGCATGCCGGTTATGCTTGGCTAAGATTGCATCCACCACTAGCATGCTTAGCGCATCATCAGAAAGTCAGAGCTCGTTGACATCGAGTGACTTGATGCAGATGAAGCTAATTGATGCTGAGTACCAATTTGATCGCCGGAAACTTATCTTTTACTACTCGACATCCAAGCGGATTGATTTCCGGGACTTGGTTCGGGAACTCTTCCGCATCTACAAGACGAGAATCTGGATGTGTGCTGTGAACGGCATTCCTTATGTTCCTCTGCACCAACGCAATAAAGGAGCAAAGAACTCTAACCAGGGGCGCAACGGCAATCACTCTGCGGGCGGAATGACAGATGGTGGTGGAGGCAGAAACGGACAGAATGGGGGATCTAGATCCAACCCACCAGCAACCGTTGGTGCGGCAAATAAGGTTTCTCCCACTACGATCAAACATAGTAATGATCAATTGGCTGCGCAACCTGTGACTCCACCTACTAATTACCGGAGGTTCTCATACCATTCTGGCATGCCTGCGTACCCCAGAAGAGTTCATAACGAGATTGTCCTGGACTTTGGGGTGCCCCGCAACTATCACGAGCCAGTTGTAGAGGAGGAGAGCGGCAGTCACCGGGATAGCGGAGAATCGTTGGTTTTGAAGTCATTGGTCGACACTCTCAACCACTAGAAACCAGGAAGAACGGTTGGTTTTACACCGTGAGAAATTAAGGTTACAGGATAGAAGAGATGCTACAGATAACCGTATGAGAAACAGAAGAAAAAAAACGACAAAAAAAACAAAACAAAACAGAAGCCAAACTTATGAACTTTGACGGGATGATTGGAAACTCTAGGGGAACTAAAAGGGATCGGATACTACTAGAACCTGGGATATTTTTGCTTGACATTATTGCTTGAAATCAGTTAGACAAATTGCTTTATGTAGAGGGGCGGCTATGCGTGACGATGCTGGGGTGTACTGGTGGCAGCACCACTAAGCGTCAGGCTGCAGGCTGGGGCGGATAACCCCAGCGACGCACACCGATAGGCCCACGGGGTCGTGCGCGGGCGAGGTTGGATGACTAATTGTAGGATCACACTCCTAATTCGGGCAGGCCCGGTTTCGGAGGTGGAGGACAAAAAAATTTTGCTTTCCAACTTTAAACACAATTTGGATCCACACTTTTTTTTCAAGACAACCACAATTGGGGAGCCATGAATTTCCAACCCACAGACTACTTGGCCAACTTGAACTTGGACTTTGATCCTAACGTGTCGCCGGAGGAAAACTCCAACGACTTGGACTTGTTCTCCCACTCTGACTTTTTCGACTTGGATGTGTTCTCCAGCGACTTCCCAGCACCCCTGAAGGTGCAGCAGTTGAAGCAACAAAGTCTCCAGCAACAGGCGTCTCTTCACCACGAACAGACGGTCAAAAATGAGCCCTTGACGCCCAACTTACTTGGATCGATCATGGAGGAGCACCGGTTCAGCGAGGAGGGTACTCCTTCGTCGACTCCCGCCATGAGCGATGACTTCAAGCTGGTTGAGTTGGGAGAGATCAAGAGAAAGCGCAACACCGCCGCCAGTGCCAGATTCAGAATCAAGAAGAAGTTGAAGGAGAAGCAGATGGAGCAGCAGGCCAGAGACTTGCAGGAGAAGTTGACCGCGCTCGAGAAGAAGATGAAGGCGTTGGAGATGGAGAACAAGTGCCTCAAGCAGTTGATTTTGCAGAAGAACGAGGAGAAGAACTGCGACTTGCTCGAGTCCATCAAGAAGAGATCGCTTGGCGAGTCGGGCTTCACCTTCACCAACTAACCGTGGTGGGCAAGTTTTGATTGACATTAGCATCGATTAAAATCCAACTTTTAACGACGTTACGACCCTGCGGGATTGATCCAACTCAATCTCGTGGTACTAATGACAGGTGTCCGGCGAGACACAGTTTAATTCTTCGACGGGGATCGGATCCCTGTGTTGACATGTACAATAATTAGAATATCCGGCCAAGGTGTAGGAGGAGGTTTGGAGAGAATGGAGTGGATTGGTGGAGTTTGGTCTCTGAATGGCCAAGTACTCCAGAATCCGCTGGCAATGGGGCCAGATGAGTGGGTTTCTCAGGTTTGCTACAATGTAGCGGGTGTTGTGATGGGGATATTCTAGAATCAAAAGTTTATGAGTCTTTGACTCACGTTTTTCACTATGTTCATGTATGTTTCAGTTCCTGTAAAGTCCGCAGTCTGGGGAACGTGGTGAGATTTTACGAGGTTTTCGTGCAAATTTCGAACCATAGACGACAAGGCCGTAACTCTAAAAAGCTAAAAGGGCAGAATTTTGCAAAAACAAGTTCCCCTCTATCTCGGAATTGTCCAACTCTCCTATTGTCTTGAGTTTTTTAGTAAAACTATTGTGTGTTGCAATCCGCACCCGTCCTACCAGGACCATAGATGTATAAAAGGACGCCATTCCCCACCACTTTCCCATAGTTTTCGCCATTGCAGATCGTTGTCTGCGCTACCCCATTTGGAGTGACATCTGTAGGTTTTCACTGGTCAACGTTCGCCGTTTGCAGCCCGACGCATATCCCGCTGGCGCCCGCATGGCAACACCCTTCTTATCGGAGAAACCGCAGGTTGAACTTGCATACTGGGCCCACCAGGATCTTGAGCGAAAGATCACAATCTCTCGGTAACCTACTATTTTTACGGAGTTAATCGTCACTTGTGGTGTCTGACTGTCTGCTCTATCATACAGTGGCTTGAGGGATTGCCTTGTACCTCACTTGTCGTTGGCTATCACTGTATTGACTGTGCACACTGGCCCTCAACTTACTCCACTTTATCAGTGTTTTTCTCCACAATGGAGAATCACCACCTTCACCGCCCGGACATGTTCCACGATCCGGGCTTCGCCGTTCTGGAGGCACAAATTAGGGAGCTAGAACGCTCGGTGTCGCCGTGCGAGATTCCGGCCCTTCTTGATAGTCGAAACACTCCCCCAATATCTGCATTGACGGAAGAACATGTCACTCAACAAGACTTGACACTTGCATCAGGAGACAATCCCACCGTGGTGATTGAATTGGACATGGATTGCAACCTTCGCTACGTCAGCAAAAATTGGGAGTCGCTCGTGGGCACCTCCATCAAGAAGATTTTGAACAAACCCATTTCCAACATTCTAATAGGGTCCACCGACGCAGACTTACACGTGTTCAACGAAGCAGTGTCTCAAATGGTGCAAGATGATGCATCTTACAAAATTAAGTTCGTCACTGCGACAAACGACGTCACATACGAAGAATTGAGTGTGAGCTCGGGTCGTGATTCTCCGGTTACCTCACTTGGCCAGGATGATCAGGACTACGCAGCAGGGGACGAGGACGCCTCTGATGAGCAACTCTCGACTTTAAGCTCACAGGTGTCAAACAATGGAGACATCATCGAGTTGGAGGCCCAGGGTATCATGATTCATGACCCACTGACAAACCTTCCGACTCACTCAATCTGGACAGTACGTCCATTCGTGAGAATTGATTTAGAATTGACAATTCCACCGGCGTTGGTGGACTTGCTTGGATTTGGCTCTGAAATTTTCGAAGGCTACTTGGTGAACTTACGAGAAGCTGGAATCATCGACGAGGAATCGGTGCCCGAGCCCAAGACTATTTTGTGCCGAATTTGTGAAACCAGCTTCCCTGCCTGGTTCATTGAAAAGCATAGTGACTTGTGCTTGCTTGAACATCAGGTTGCAGAAGAGCTTCAATTGTGCCATGACTTAATTGGTGATCAGCGAGATCTCATCATTCGTATATCAGAGGGTCTTTGGAATCAGCAATACGATAGTGCTAGTGGGTCTACCACTTCGCTATCGAGCTCAAGCTCTGCATCTTCTTCTTCCACCGTCTCAATTCCTAGCATCCATGAATACAAGGGTTTGCCTCTTCCAAGCGTGTCCTCAGACTCCACGGCATCACCAAGAGGTGGGACTGCAATGGGAAAGACCATTTCCTCATTCCTGTCGTTGCAAAACTCAAAAAAGTTTCCCTTCGGAATTCTTACACGACTTGTGGAATTCTGCGACGAAGCATTGATGATCAACCCGGCTGACAAAGACGAATCTACTGGAGAGATTCAATTTTCGCCAAGCTCAGAATCATCACTCAATATGGTAATGGGTTGGAAAGCACTTGAGACTTCGGATGCTGCAATACGTGCCATTGTTGAGGATACCCAGAGACTAGTCACCGATAAAGTTGACAATCTTACCAGATTGATTTCGATTGTCAAATACTCAGATAAGATCAAGCAGGAAGTTGATGAATTCGTTCTTCAGTCTGTCAAGGATACAGTCCTGAAAATTCGGGAGAAGACAATTGAAAAGGATGTTGCAGAGCATAAACGCAAACACTCCGGCCCAACTTCCAGAAGATCGCGGTCGAACTCCTCATTAGATGCCCGCTCATCCAATACCAACGGGAAGGGTTCCTATTCAGGCGGGACTCCTCCAATCATTGCTCAACCTCCAGCCCTACCTGTGAGCCTGCCTTTATCTCAGCCGGCAAATTTGCATTCTCCACAGCCATCGAGGCTACGAAGTCCCACTCAGGTACTCGCAGATAATTTTTACAAGGATCTAGAGTCAAGGTCGTCAATGCAATCTATTACTCCAAGAGACTTATTGCACTCTGCCGAGTTGAACAGATCTGGATCGTCTTTGTCTCCCAATTCATCATACCCTCGCTTGAAGGACGTGGCAGACTCTTTAAACGAACTCGACATTTCAAAGAAATTGACGGACTCGAGAGGAGGTTCCTCATTCTCTACTCCACGGAGAATGTTATCACCTGCCCCTTATGTTGAGAAGCAGACGTATTCAACATTGCAGCGGAATGTTCAAAATCGTCACGACCTGCCACCTTCAGGATCCCCTGCAACAGGAAGAATCGATGTCAGCGATGTGGTCATATCCAATGTACTGACACCTCAAGCTCCCGGGAGGGAACTGTTTCAATCCAGTCTCTCGTTGCCCCCAACTTCGGCCCAAGCATTTAACCTGGCGGCTCCATTCCAGAGCCCAAACTTGTCTTCCAGTGTGGTGAACAGAAGCTCTTTCAACTCTGGAGCTAGACCTCCACTATCTCCTCTACTAGTGTCACAAGCTCCGAACCCCAAGCCAAGTACTGGTGGTATCAAGGATTATGAAATCATCAAAGCTATCAGTAAAGGTGCCTTTGGTTCGGTGTTTTTAGCTAAGAGACGGCTAACTGGTGACTATGTGGCAATCAAATGCTTGAAGAAACGGGATATGATCGCAAAAAATCAGGTTCTTAATGTCAGGTCGGAACGAGCTGTGATGATGAGACAAAGTGATTCCCCATATGTTGCACAGCTCTATAGCAGTTTTCAGTCTAAGGATTTCCTTTATTTGGTGATGGAATACTTGAATGGAGGCGACTGTGCAACTTTGTTGAAGATGTTGGGTACCTTGGGTGACAAGTGGGCTAAGAGATACATTGCAGAGGTCATTGTTGGGGTTCATGATTTGCACAAGCGTGGTATCATCCACAGAGATTTGAAACCTGATAACCTTTTGATTGATAGTGCTGGGCACTTGAAGTTAACCGATTTTGGTCTTTCGAAGATGGGTGTTATTGGACGTCAAACCATGCAGCATAGAAAAAGCAGCACGTCCGAACATGCTCTTGACGTATTTCGAAAAAGTATCCATAATAACCATCCTCAAAGTCCTTTGGTTTTGGGCTCTAGTGGGCCAATGGAGTCACCGGAGTTACTTCCTCACAACCAGAAGAGAACGCTGTCTGTGACGCCATTCTCTTTATCACCTGCTGCTGACCAGTCTCGCTTCAACTTCATTTCACATGGTCACCTGGGGTCGGTTTCCTCGCACGACTCATCTCCACAATCCACTGTTCCTTCCAAGAAACGGTCTGGATCACTTTTGAGAACTTCAAACAGTAATCGGTCCGGGTCTAACAGTAGCGGGATTGAATCACCAAGCCTCAACCCTTCTCTTCCAAGGAACTCGTCAGAGTCTTCTTTCGCTATCGTGGATGATGATATCCCCATCAATTCTCCTCAGTCTGAAACAATCAATTATGTGTTGTTTGACCCTGATCAGGATACTACCGATACGAAAAAGTTTGTTGGAACACCTGATTATTTGGCTCCAGAAACAATTTCCGGTGAACGTCAAGGCGAATACTCTGATTGGTGGTCAATTGGTTGTATCTTGTTTGAATTTTTGTTTGGTTATCCGCCGTTCCATGCTGATACCCCAGACAAGGTTTTCAAAAATATTCTTAAAGGAGAAATTGACTGGCCACCTCTCAGCGAAGAGGAAGAACGCGAGTTTTGCTCTCCAGAAGCTAAGGATTTGATCAAGAAGCTACTTACTGTTAATTACGAGGAGCGTCTTGGTTTCAGCGGAGCCAAAGAAATTATGGATCACCCTTACTTCAAGGATATTTCATGGGATACACTCTACGACGAGCTGCCTGATTCCTTTATCCCGATGGTGGACGATCCCGAATCAACTGACTACTTCGACCCCAGAGGTGCTGATATTTCCCAGTTTCCGAAGGATGACTCTGACGAGGAGATTGCAGTTCCCCAATCGGCAAGGAGTGCTGACTCTCCTCAAGGCTATTTCAGTGGTGGACTACAAGTGTCAAACTGCTCTTTGCCAACAACACCATTGACTTCCAAGAGAGAACGCAGAGGAAGCAAGTTGGCAGATGCAAACGAGTTCGGATCTTTCCATTTCAGGAATTTAAATGTCTTGGAGAAGGCCAACAAAGACGTCATCAACAGATTGAAATCCGAGCACTATGAACATCGGAACAGTTTCTCGTCGTCGTCTTCTGAGAGCACAAATGTCGGTTACTCTAAATCTCGAGGCCTGTCAATTTCATCGACCATCATCAATCCAGGAAGCCCATTCAAGCGGCCAGTCTCGCCTATTGCCAATTCATCCTCTTCTCCGAGTAAGGAAAAGGTGATCACTAAAAGAGAAAGCATTGGCTCGCTTGACCTGGGATTGGAAAGCCGAACGAGACTTTTGGCGCCTTCTTTGACGAGGCAAGCACTCCACAAGAGTTTTAGTGAACTGATCCAGTCTCCTCCAAGCTCTGATAACGAGGAGAGCTCATCAATGTTGATGAGGGTTCGCCAGAGAAGGGGCAGTCTTCTTAATTCTGCCAGTATTGGCAGTGGGTCTGTGACAATGTCGACCCTGAGTTCCACTAGAAGCGAGAACTCTGGAGGGTTTGTGGTGTTGTACTGCGAGCCCATCCCAATCGTACGCCATACCGTCTCCAAAATCTTGGAAAAGTATGGTTGCACTGTGATTTCTACAAACGATGGAGATGGTTTGATTCGCCGTGCTACAAGTCAAGTCAAGTTTGACATGATATTTACTGCATTAAGGTTGCCAAAGATTGAGGCCATCGACGCTGTGAAGTTGATCAAGCACACCAGTGGAGTCAATACCAACACTCCAGTTGTGGCTATAACCGGGTACGCCAAGGAGGCGATTGACCTGGGGGTGTTTGAGGATGTTCTTGAAAAACCAGTGGATGGGTTGATGATCAGCAACGCCATCTCCAAGTTCCTGGGATGCGAGGTTGCGGTGGAGTCCGATCCCGAGGACTGATACTATGTACGAATAAACATGCGTGGGCAGGACCAGCACTTAAAAGCTGGTATCCGTAATTTTGATCTTCTCAACCAACTTGATACTGCCGTCTTTGCCGGTGGTGATGGTCTGAGTGACCGACTCGGCAACGAGGGTGTCGGTGGTGGTTTCGGGCTTGGTGTCCACGTTCTCTCTCGTGGCTTCGGATTTGGTGTCCACGTTTTCCCTCGTGGCTTCCGTCTCGGTGTCCACGTTTATGGCCACCACGTTGTCATCCACGTTTTCAGTTTCAACACGGGATTTCTTGGCAGGTGGCTCATCGGACACTGGTCTTCTATCGGCTGGAACTTCCAATCCTTCCGGGATGTCGCCCCGCAAGTAGTTGTCCCTATACCACTTCAACTGGTTGATGCTCTCCAAAATGTCGGACCGGGCCGTGTGGTTACCATGCTTCTTTGGGAACAATTTCATGAGAGCTGGGTTGTGACGGAATCCAACCTCCATAATCGACGACACATCGACCAACCGGTAGTGGAGGTGGTCGATGACCTTGGGGAACTCCTTCATCATGAAGAACTTGTCCATGTGCACGGAGTTTCCAGCCAAAAGCGAGGTGCGAGGGTCTGGAATGTACGACTGGATGTAGGCGAGCAACTCCTGCTCGACTTTGGCCAACGTCTGTTGAGGATTAGCCAACACTTTGGCCGTGAGACCGGACTTACCGTGCTGGTTGACACACCACTCGTTCATGTTGTCCAACACCTTCTTGGGCACGTGCACGGTGCTTTCGTAGCCCTGTTCGTCAATGACATTGAGGTTTCCGTCGGTGATGATGCAGCAGATTTCAATGATGTGGTCTCGCGAGATGTCAAGACCTGTCATTTCGCAGTCGATCCACACCAAAGGCTTGAAGATGGTCGAATGCAACTTGCGTTTTTGTGGCTTGGCAGACTCCACAGCTGCAGCTGGTGGTTTGCGTGTGATCAAGCGGGACTTGAGAAACTGGAACATTCCGGGTATGAGTCTGGGATGGAAGTTGAAAGCGGTGCAGGGTCATCGAGTGTTGATGGTGGAGTGCGTGGGTGGGCCGCCTGTCTGCAGGAAATACCCATCAATAACGGTGCGGGAAAGTTAGCCATGCATTGCAGCGCACCAACTTGGCACTAAATTAAAAACGTCAGCCGAGCTACCCCGTCGGCAAGCAACCAAACGGGAAATGATTTTATCTGAAGCCAATGGCGATAAGCAGCGCCCCGCCCGCCTGCAGGCCCCAGGCACCCTTCGGCCACATGGCAAAAGAATACGAGATGACTGCATCAAAGTTACGAGAGTCATGGCTCGGAGTAAGCGATAATAGGTGCAGACAGATCATGAATGACTCTCAGTCAAACCAGATGCAGACCCACGAACATTCCCCGTCAGTCACCACTGCCCGTTCCTGGCATGATTAGTCCGCCATACCGGCCCATATTCCCCAAAACGTCATGTTTCCTGCGCAATCGTGCGGTTAGTGCCTTGATAGTGCACTCCTGCCATGCCTCGGATAAGCCGCGGCGGTGGCATTCCTAGTCTCCACCAATTATGAGTCTTGCTATCGAGATCGGCCCGTGTGGTTAGTGGTGAAGCGGCTGAAATCTAACCCTAATAACCGATACTTGCCGTCATTACCCGTGGCGGAGTGTGCTCGGCTCGCTGTCTCAAACCGTTAGAGGAAATACCCTATGGTCTTTAGGTCAGATAAGAACATTTACAGTGGCATGACCTGAGGTTTGGCAATTGACTCAAACTAATCAATTGATATATAATGCTGTGGGTCCCAATGACGAGGATGTCGGGTATCACCAATTGTCTCACCAAGTTCGTCTGATATATTCTCAGTCCTGAACATCAACGGCTACAACTACAACGACTACAACGACTACAACTTCAACAACTACTACCGGATCAGCTTCAAATTTTGCCGGCTGTCTACTGAATCACATTCCTTTCCAAACTCCAGTTCCTATGCAAGAGCCTCATTTTGTTTCCATTGCTGCTCGGAAGAATAATGTGCTGTTTTTTGCACCCAAATCGCCGGTGCCTCTGCCTCGGGAGCTAGTGGCACTTTTGAAATTTTGGAAAGCCACAGCATTCCTCAAAGCGCTGGTTGATCCCATGGTGTGGCCTGCGTTCGTCATTTATGCGTTCCGCCGCTTCATCATTTTCGCTTCTGCTATTCAATCCCTCAATGATGCTCATCCGATGTTGCACGTACTTCCTCCACTTGACGTGTTGTGGGTATGGCACTCGCTTTTGCAATCTCCCGGTGCATGCTATGCCTCGTTCACCCATGCTGGCTTTGGCAATTTCATGCACTTGCCATTCCCATTGGAGAAAGTCGGCGATTCTATCGACAACGTCCTGTTTCAGTACCATCCCGACTCTCTTGCAGCACACAACTTCGCTGCTATAGTCAGTGGGTACGGACACCTGGTTGATTATGCAATTCCGTCGCCATTCAACCCCAGCTCCATCTTCTACCCAGTCTTTTGCCCAGTTTCGGGGGAGCAGATGGGTACGGTTCTGTTGGCCCTCTACGCCAGCCCCCAGATGAGATTCCAGGGTCCACTGGGAATGGTCACCCACAACATCTTGGCCAGGTTGCAGACTGAAGCTGACTTTTACCGGCAGGTTCCGGTGGAAGAAATGCCTCAGTTTCTGGGGATGGGAACCCAAAATCTATTCGGCGGAGCAAGCTCCAACTTTGTCACGGGGTTCTTCAACGCTCTGCCTTTAGTCCATCTTACGGTGGGTCCTCATTGTGTGAAGATCTCAGGAGACTGGATCTCCCACGCTTTGCACGACAACGTTCCAACTCTCGTGGACAGCTTGGGCTGGCTTTTTCTGGGTGACTTGGAAACCAAATTGATGCGTGCCATCGACCGCTACCGGCGGTTTTGGCAGGTGATTTCCAAGTTTTCACCTGAACTCGCTGTGCCAACTTTGGATATCCGCATGGTGTGGAGTGCTCACTTGAGTGACTTCCGCAAGTATGCTGACTTTTCGATCTTCAAGACCAACTCGGTGGTTATGCCAGCTCAGGCAGGAGCACAAACCACCTCGAGTCTTTTTGCTACGGCCAAACAATTCTCGGAGTTGTTTGGGTGCTCATACTGTCAGTGCAAGTGCAGAGTTTGCCGGCAGTATGACGTGAAGCGTGGTGCTGGAAACCACAAGTATGATGCAGTGGCCGCAGGGTCCTTTTCTTGCGCCAAGCATATTTTTGAGCTTCTCTTGCCAACCATTGTGGAGAATGAGGTTGTCGAAGGTTTTTAGGCATGAGCATATTTTAGGGATTTGGGTGCTGGCACCTTGATATTTATTTATTGACGACATTATGATGGACTGAGTTGTAGGAGTATATCTTCTTGGTATTGGGGAGGTCGGGAACTATTCGTGCGTCGAGGTATATTGGCTGTTGTCGAAGCTCGACAAAAATAATTTTTGATGACTGAATGACTTTGATATTGCCCACCATCTGATGGATTGGGCCATTCTGCAAAGCTACAAGTCTTGTCATTTATTGAAATTTAAAGAAATGTTCCACTTCTCGATAAGAGAGCAACCGAGGCACTGCTGTTTCTCCTCATTTGGAGCTATTGAATTGGATTGGTTGGATAACAATTTCTATTCTGAGTTTCCAAGATAAACCCTCAATGAATCTGTTTTTCTTGCTTCCAAACTCAATAGAACACAGATGAAAAAACACCTCGAAGCACTTGGTAATCATAATGTCAAGTCATCAAGGAGATAAAGAATCACGATACTCCGTCCTGTGAGTTTTGGCCATACTGTGACCGCTGAGTCATGCAACCCGGTTCCATTCTTGACATGCTAGACTTTGTCACCAGTTCTTTCACGCCCATTCTTAGTCACCAGTTCTTTCTTCCTAATTGCCTATCCACTACAAACCTCATGTTTCACCAGATTTCTCCAGATTCCTCGAATAACCATGATCATACATGATTGATCATGTTCAATTAATTGATCGAGTCGAATTTACCCATTGTTGGTCTACTCGCACATTCACCTCGTTCGTATCACTCCATTCAATATGCTCGTATAATACACCAGTCTCATACCCTCAGAGTATGAAACCATAGAGCCAACATTTAATTATCAGATTGCAATAATTACTTGTATATCTTGTCTCTCTCTATGTATATATCTCTCTATCTCTATCTCTCGCCCTTTTCTACGTTTTTTGTCCTGTTCATCAATGCAACTCCACCCGAATCTCACCAATACCTACTAATGCGACCTTATCCTACACCATTATTCTCACATACATCAACATGAACAAGAGAGATACGTTCTACTACTGGTACTTTCTCATCCACATCCCCATCACGGTGGTGATGGACTCGTGTCTCGTGATCCCCGCCGAGTCTCGTCATTGGATCCAGCAGTTCTTGTTGGACTTCCACCTCGACGTCAACAAGGACTTTCTCATTGACCACCCGCCAATCTGGCTCCAGGTGTTTGGGTTGTTTGAGTTGTTTGTGCAATTGCCCATTTTCGTGTTGGCGCCGTTCGCCTTGCGCCGCAACTCCCGCAAGATCTACGTGGTGATGACCATATACGGTTTCAATGCGTTCTTGACCACATTGGTGTGCTTGGTCTATGTGTACTTGAAGGGCGAGGCGCACGGGCTCACGGTGGAGGAGACATGGAACTTGTTTGCCCTCTACGTGCCGTACTTTGCCATTCCGTTGGTGATGATGTTGGACTGTGGGTGGAGAGTGATGAAGATGTTGGATAAGGTGAAGCAGGAGTAGGTACATAGAGCAGAATGGAACGGAGGAAGGGAGAATGAGAGAATTTTGGAATTGACGAACAGACGTGTAAGTGTGAGTACGAGAGGATGTCGAGATTGAAAGCATTGACCAGCCAAATCTTCTTGGACCCTCTGGTTTCAACAGTAAGTAGGTCAACTGAAGCCAACTGAAGCCAACTGAGGTCAACTGAAGCCAATAAAGCCAAATCTCATTGAGGAAGTATACGACAGAAGTCAATTGAATTGCCCTAAGCTGATAACATGTACTGATTTCAGATTACTCTATAGTTGCCAGTACTTCCTCGATGAAGATAAGCCGAGGATGGTCAATTACGCTCTGTAAATCCCATTTCGAAGATCACTATCAGCTTCGACCCAATCTTGTCGCTGTCATCCATTCCATACTCACAGCAACATATTCCAATTCCTTCCCTTCTTTCCGATTCCTCCCATTCTTTCCGAATCTTCCCTTCTCTCTCCTTCTACTCTTAGCTCTGACTCTCCACACTTGACCCAGAATATCAGCCTCAATCCAGCCTCCCCGCCTATTTACGTCCAGACTCAATGTCATACATTTCTACTTAGTTGTACTTCTCAATCAACTCGGTGGCAAAAGCAATGTACTTCTGCTCGGCCTCCTCCTGGGTGGTGCCTTCCAAGTCCTTCCAAGCTTGCCACTTGTACTTGCCCTTCAAGTCGAAAACGCCGGGCTTGGCGGTGGTGTTGTCACCCACAGTAGCTTGCTTGTACAATCCGTACAACAGCAACAACTCGTCGTCGGAAGGACGCTTGGTCAAGTTGGACACAGTGTCGGCCTGGGTGTTAGTGGGTGTGGCGAAGCAATTGCGGCGCGGGAAAAGGGCAGAGTGATGTGGCTAGTGAATTGAGGCGAGTGGGCCTGTTTTCCCTTCGTTATATACGTACTTTGGCGGTAAATTCGGCGGAAACCATTTTGATGTGAAGTGCTCAACATTTCCAAATCAGATTTATGGGGTGGCGCCAGCACAGTGTGTGGTCACGTGACCGGCTCCTTTGGGGGGATCAAAAATCCCAACACCAAGAAGGTATGGGAGGTAGAGGTGCACGGGGCAAAGCACGAAATCGAAATAAAGCATATAGAACTGAACCGACATAGGTGATTGAGTCACGTGAATATGCGCACGTGCGCGGCTTTAACGGCGCGGGAAAACGGAGCGGGCAGCTGTGGTGGTGGCTGACAAAAAACGAGCGGTGTTAATGCAGGGTTTGTTAGCCGCGCCTGTCAACAATAGCATTTCCCATTTCGAGGCTAGCTCCGCGACAACGTTTTCTCACCGTTACTTCTTCATTTTCAAGACTTTTGATCCATTTTGCCCTCCTACTATATGTAAAAAATATCTCCATAACCTCTCGGATCAAGGGCCCACTTTCTTCGGCCACATGGACAGATGGACCTTGTGAATGCGATAATCCGGCGCTTCGGAAGGAAAGCGGCTCCGCGACGGTTCCGGACGGAGAAGACTGTGGACCCGGCGCAACCCTCAAAACTCCGTTAGGTCCGTGGCTTAGTCACCTCCGTAATGCCGATCGTCATATATATTGACGTGGATGTGCTTTAAGTTTGCCATCATCAAAACAACAATGTGGAAATCAAAATACGACGCTAGCATCAATCAAGTCTACTACGAAAACACCCTGGATGGGTCTGTGAGCTTCGATCTTCCTTGCGAAGTCCAAAATGGCAAAGACTCAAAACGCACACCGTGCCAAACGTTTAAGCCAACACTTTTCTCCAGACTTTCGAGAAAATTGTCACACCGCCGCTCAGCCTCTCCTCCTGCTGAGGAAGTTGCTGCTTTTTCCAATTCCGAGCCTGCTCCCAAGTTAAATGATGAGTCCGTTGACACATCTGATGCACACATCGCCTCGGCCTACTTATCTGGAGTGGCTCATATGCCGTTCAGCCTGGAAGATTCATACATGTTCGAGGAGGCATTCAACTTGTACAGCTCGGATGCATCGTCCATTTCTTCCTCGGAATCCATCCAGTCATTCTACCTGGAGTTGCTGCCCAACGACATTTACTACGACCAGGAACAGTCCATTTACTACGACAACAAGGCCATTCAGTATATCGATGAGGACTACGACAAGGAGAAAGAGAGAACTGAGCTTCGACTCCAGATCTTGAAGGAGTTGTATTAGTGGGTGGTGGCATTAGGGTTCAGTTCTTGTAAATAATCATTGGAATTAAATTTAGATATATTTTGGGTGCTATGATTGTAGCTATTTTACAGTAGACATGGCCAGCTGGAGTCTGTAACCTCACAACACTGGCACGTATTCCACATCTACCAGGGCAATGAGCTTGTCGAAGTTGCCCAACACTCTATATGTGGAAGTGGCGATCTGGGCCTCCTTTTCGTTCTTCTCGGCGATCATGTTGTCGTAGTTGGCCTGGGCATCTTGCAATGCCTTCTTGTTCTCCTCGTTCACCAAGTCCTCGTAGTAGATTCTGGTGTTGGTCTTCAATCTGGAGAAGGGGTCTCCGTCCACGGCATCCGTGGTCTTCTTCAAGTGAGACGACTTCAACTCGGCCTTTCTGATGTTGGTCTGGTTGAGCTTTCTGTTTCTCTCGTTCACCTTCGACATGTCGTTCACGGAACTCTTGGACGATCTCTCGTTGTCTTTGAGCAACACATCTTCCAACTTGTGTAGTCTGGAGGTCAACTCCTTGATTCTGGCAACATCGCCTTCCTGCTTGGCCACTCTCAATTCGTCCCTAACTCTGGATTTCTGATAAACGGCATCATACGCACGGATTCCACTCAGCATCTGCTTCTTTCTGGAAACCATCTCGTCGATATCCTGGTTAGAGAGTCCACTGTTCATCAACTCATTGAGCTGCTCTGCTTTCTCATTGACATCGTCCACATATGGCAAGTCCTCATTGGTCTTGACCAACTCTTGCACATATCTCTCGAATTCTTCAGCAAAGATGTCTCCGTCACTGAAAACGGAAATAGGAAACTCCTTGGTCTGTGTTTTGTTTTGACTCACAAGCAAATAGAGATCGGTCTTGTTGTCTCCGAGTCTGTACTGCTTCTGGGGACGGTTGATGGCCTCCTCGATCTGCACAACTCTGTACATGGGCCGTCTGGTTCTTCTGTCCATGCCGACATTGATCTTTCCAAATGTCTTCACCACAATGTCCTCGAACTTGCGGTAGTAGAGGTACTTGCTCAAGAAACTTCTGCCCACCCGGATCTTATTGATATCGGCCACTGTGGCTCTCTCGAGGCTTCTGGGCTTGAACCGCGACTTTCCACTTCCCCAAACAACCTCAGACTCCTCGCCGTAACCCTCATCGAAGTCGTCCTGCTCCTCCTCCTCCTCGTCGTCGTCTTCATCCTCTTCTTCCTCGTAGTCGTCTGCAGCAGCACTTCTGCGGCTCTTTTGCTCTCTCTGCTTACGCAACTCGCTCAATTTGTCCAGCTTGGACGTACGGCCCGCGGTTGTGGTGGTTTTGCGGCTGCTGGACCGGGTCTTCTTCTCGACGTTCTGGAGTTTCTGCTGCTTCAATCTCTGCTGCAAGTACTTCTTTTCGTTGTAGCGGTCCATTTCCTGCGAACGCTCGAAAAGCGTCTGCTCACGCTCAATCTCATCCATATCAAGCAATCGTTGGCGATCGTCCTCGTCGGTGTATTTTCCTTCCAATGGATATGGATTGGTGAGTTCGTCTGCACCTTCGTCGTCGTCCTCGGGCTCGTCCACGTCCATGTCGTCCTCGGCGTTAGCATCATCGCCGTCATCGCCGAAATCGTCGTCGGCGTCTTCATCATCGTCATCGTCGTTGTCTTCGTCGTCGTTTTCGTCACTGGAAGTTTTCGTGCGTTTTCGGGACGAATCGTCGGCCCGAGCGCGCTTCAACGGCACATCCGAGGTCTCAGCCTCGGATCCAGAGTCTCCTCCGGCAAGAGCCAACAAATCATCTTCTAAATCCGACATTTTGTGTGGGTCGGAAGTGTTGGCGGTTTAGTTGATATGGGTGTTGGTGAGGATGCACGGGTGCCACCGGGGGCATAGACTTTGGTGTACGGGTGTAGAAGGTTGGGCATCTTCTGCTGGAGGTGCTGGAAGATGGCTGAAAGGACTCGGTGTGTGTTTTTGTTCAGCTTGCAAATCTGATTTAAGGTGGTAGGATAATGCAATTTTGTTACGGCGCTGTGCCTCAGGTGTTGTGAGTGTTGTAGTGTTGGTCAAGATTGAGAAACCAGCCGAGAGCTCCACATTAGACTTGATGACCGCGAGTTCAAATCTTGAATTTTGAAATTCCCGGATGGGATTTGATTGCAACAAGGAAACAAGAAAGAAAAATGGGGTGGAATTGTTGGATTCTTGTAGCTCAACCATCTCTTGTTTGGCTGTAAGTCATCGAGTTCAACGACTTCAGAAGATGACAAACAGACGGAAGTGTTAAAGCAGCGTCATTTTCAGAAAAGTCCTTCCGGCAATGTCTCTTGTTGAATTTTATGTCCTTTTCAATACTTTGCCGATCGAAAGTCTTCAATCAGAGTGTCTGTTCATATTGCCCGTGTTGCATTGCAAAGCTACAGGGAGAACTGAAAGCTTCGTTTAGTCGATAATCACATTTTAGGAAAAATTTGGAAATTTCTGAAACATAAATGTGCCTTTTGGTCTCTTCATTCAGCTTTATTCTGCTTCTAGTAACAATACCTCGGACAAACTCTTGATTCTACTCATTCGCATCCTAATTTGCACCCAAAATGCGACGCACGTACTAAACCAAGAACTTACCATCAACACAAAAAAGGCGTTTCTTCGAGAAAATCAAATCGACTTACAAATCAATAATAATAACACATCTTACCAAGCTACCTAACTCACCCTCTTTAATTTTGAGTCGAAAGGTTTCTTGCGAGCCAAATACTAAACCTACCTCAGAAACTTGCAACTTGGCGAACCTCTTCAGAAAACTCGCCACCAGTAACACAAATCAGGAACATAAGAGTCGTACCATCACTCCAGCAACCACACAGCCCTCTCTTAGTGAATTTTCGTTCCATAGGCTCCCAAAAATGGGTCAAGGGTATGTGGTGCATATAGTCCACAGCGAGCCCTGAGCACGCACACGTGACGCGGCAGTGACTGCCCTCTACACTATCGATAACGAAATGTTATATTAATGACCTAATAACACTGGCAGCACTATGGAGAATCCACAGCGCACTAGTTGTACAAGTATGTAAAGCAGCTTAACGCAATCTTCTGGCCTCACGCTCAGACTCCATCAAGCACAAGATGTCGTTCTCTCTGACTGGGCCCTTGACGTTTCTGACGATGGTTCTGGAAGAGTCCTCCAAGAACTCAACTCTGACCTGGGTGACACCACCTCTGGAGCCGGTTCTGCCCAAAACCTTAATAACCTTAGCAAGAGTAACTGGAGTCTTAGTGTCCTGGAAAAGTTAGTATTCATTCACGTAAAAAGGACGATCTGAAGGGGGGACGTGTTTGTGGATTGCTATAGCCCGTGCCCGAGTGTAGGCACTGTACTCCTTAAATTGCACAAATTCAACCAAGTTTGACTTTCACCATCGCCAACGACAAACTTCATGGTTCATCGGGATGGAAATTTCAGGGAAAAACATCAAATCACATTGGGAGTCACAAATCCACGGCACTGTGAGTGTCCAGAATCGATTATTTCTTCAAAATTGTGGACACATACCATTTTCGATAGTAAGTTTGATGGAGGGAAAAGATTGGTGAAGAAAAAATTTTGAAAAAACCACTGAGCCCGTGAGGGTTTCTGACCTGGACACGACCTTGCGACCTTGGGTGGGACAGCGTCGTGTGCGAGGCGAAAACGGCGTGCAGACGGTGCTGTTAGTCACGTGATAGGTGGCGTGTGATGCTCTGGCACGTGCGACCATCGACTGGGAGACTGGTCAGTGAAGGGTACTTTGATGTGGGATTTTTCCTTGACTTTTCTGTATTTTGGGAATTTCAGAATGTTGGTAAGGGTTATGAATACGTCAATTTTGAAGTTTCGGGTTTTTTCTCCCGTTTGACGTAGACATTATGGTGGTTCTACAACTTACAGTTCCTCTCTCCTGTGCAGGGCACCATCATCAGGTCTGGTTGTATTATTGAATTGGGATACAACAAGTACAAGGTGAAGAGACTTTTTTGGTTTGTTTGTTTGTTTTTTCTGGAAGAGATTTGAGTGTGCTTTATTCATTTTGTGGCATTTGGGACTTGTCTTGGTAAACATGTCAACTTCTTGGACTTATTATATTAGGATACACCACGCAGTTTCGGTGGATGCACAGTTATGGTGGATGCGTATGAATGGACACATCGGATGACTTGTAGATTTAAATGGACGAACAACAGCAAATTAATCTAATTTGCAATATGGTCTCGAATGAATTGCTTTACAGAATGCTAGTCCGACCAAGAGATTTCTGACGCGAACTGCAAGGTCGACGTGACTGCAAATTTGCACCCAACTCTTCTATTTGGACAACGAGTTTCCAAATTCATTCACTGGTCAAAGGAGGTGATCTTTTTTATCTTTTGGCCTATACATATTGCGAAGAAACTCTCTTCTTTGGTATTGGTCCTACGAACTGGGCCCTATAACATATACTCCAGCTTCAAAAATCTACAAATGTTCTCCCCAAAACCTGTGGATATCACCGACTACAAATAGTTTTGAAAATGAAATTGTCCATTCAAATATACGAATGACCATATAAAACTTCTCCTGAATGAGCGAAAGAATGAGTTAGAAGAGAGAAAATCCAAAGTGAACTGCTGGCAATCACATAAGAATGTTGGCCATGAAGCGGAAGAGTGCGTGAGGCTGGATTGAGGAAGCACCGCCTTCCTGGGTGACACTAGGCGCAGCCTTGCCTGAAGGACTTGCCCCAGATTCACTGTGGCCGAGAGCAGCGGCCAGAGGTTTAGCCACCGAAGCAGCACTTGGTGCGTTGGTCACAACCTCGGTCTTCAAAGTCGAAGCCGGTTGAGCTGCAGCAGGGTTGCTCGAATCAGCTCCAGCAGCCTTAGTGGAAGATGGAGCTGCAGCCACATCTGCACCAACCACGCCGGCATTTGTTGGCTTAGCAGCTGCCGATTCTGTCACGGTAGAGGTGATGGTAAGGGTTTTTCCTTCTTCATCGCAACCCACGATAACCACAGCACATTCGGTGATTAACGATCCGTCCAACTTGGTAGCGAGCCAAGAGGTACTGTAAGAAGTCACAGTTGCAACAATATCCTTGGCTTTGCAAACTCCACACTCAATGGTAGTAGTGTGGACCACTCCCTTCTCGTCAGTGACAATGACGACTTCTCCGGTCTCAGTGACTGTAGAACCATCTGCCTTTGTGGAATTCCACATAGTAAGAGTAGGGGCAGGAATTTGCACCACAATGGTGATAGGTTGCCCCTCCTTGGTGACGGTGGACGTGGTGGTGTAGGTCTCTGTCCAGGTCTTGGTAACCGTGACGGTTGGGGTTGGGACTTCAACGACCAAGGTGTTGAACTCTCCCTTTCTTCCAATGATAGTCTTGGTTGAAGTGACGCTGTCGGCCCAGTACTCAGTCAATGTTGCAGTAGGAGTTGGGATGTCAATAATCACTGTGTTAGACTCACCTTCTTTACCGATAATGGTAGTCGAGGAAGAGGTACTATCAGCCCAAGTCTCATAAACAGTGACGGTTGGAGTTGGAACATCGATGATCAAGGTGTTAGACTCGCCTTCCTTACCGAGGACAGTCTCGAAAGAGGTGGTGCTGTCGGCCCAGGTCTTGTAAACAGTGACAAATGGGGTTGGGACATCGATGATCAAGGTATTGGACTCACCTTCCTTACCAATAATAGTCTCATAGGAGGTTGTGCTGTCAGCCCAAGTCTTGTAAACAGTGACGGTTGGAGTTGGGACATCGATGATCAAGGTGTTAGACTCGCCTTCCTTACCGAGAATGGTCTCAGAGGAACTGGTGCTGTCGGCCCAAGTCTTGTAAACAGTGACGGTTGGAGTTGGGACATCGATGATCAAGGTGTTAGACTCGCCTTCCTTACCGAGAATGGTCTCAGAGGAACTGGTGCTGTCGGCCCAAGTCTTGTAGACGGTCACAGTTGGGGTTGGAACATCAATCACCAAGGTGTTAGACTCGCCTTCCTTACCAAGGATGGTCTCAGAGGAACTGGTGCTGTCGGCCCAAGTCTTGTAAACAGTGACGGTTGGAGTTGGGACATCGATGATCAAGGTGTTAGACTCGCCTTCCTTACCGA